>CM062570.1:37651269-38126269 GCA_031468815.1 Morus bassanus | reverse complement strand
AGCATAGGCACTTTCATTTTGATATAGTGTTTGAAATGCAATGTTTGAGAATTACCTCATATCCTTATACAAACCATAGACATCAGTAAAGATACATCAGGGTAGGTGGGATACTATAACAACATTTAGCATATTGTTATACTATTCCACCCACCTTAATGAGGATCCTTTAGGTGTGGCGATGCCGTAGCCTTTGGAATCCAAATTCCCACCAACTTTCATGGTATCACAGGGTTTCCTTTGTTCGATGTACTCATTCATGGTTGACTCCAGCAAGTAGGCATATTTTCCTTTGGACTTCCGTACTCGAGCTACCCCTTCTGCTGTAGTCCTCACAAACACAGATGGTTCTGCACTTTTCATATAGGTCCACATTTTATCAAACACTGCAATTTTAGATCTCTGTGGAGACAATATGAAGCCTAATTAACTAATCTTTATGTAGACAGCAAAAGCACACCTGGGAAAATATGATTATGTCATTTTTAGGCAAGTTTATTACCCAATGTTGAAAGATAGCAGCACCTACATTCTCTTTTTCTATTAATATTATGCTGTCATTGTATGTTTGTTTTTTGTACTTGTAATATTTATAATTGTTAAAGATTTGAAGCAAACAGTGCTACTTCCACTTTATAAAAGAGGTGTGCCAGATTAAAAGAAAAGATCTATATTCAAACTTCAGCAAAGTATTCATCAGAAATTCACACTCAAACAAGATCATCATCTTTTTTGCAGCTCTCTGCAGCTGTGCGTTACGCAAACGAGAGGTGAGCTGAAACGTGTCAGTGGCACTAGAAAACTTCAGATTGCTCCACAGAGGAAACTAACATTGCTGTGAAACCTGAAGGGAATGTTAATAGTGAGGCACCTGTTTCAAGGTTGTTCTTACTTGTAATACTCCACATGCCTCACCAACTCAACCCTGCAGGTCAGGGTCTTCTTTCAGAAAGATTGTTACCTGAAGTATATTTCTTTTGCTTTAACCAATTGGTAGTTATAACTATAATTGGCAGTTTTAACTACCAACTGATTGTTATTTTTTAACCTGGAAAAAAATGGAGGAAAACAGAGTTTGCCACCTAGATGTCACCAGAAAGGAAGCAGTGTTATCAAAGAAACAGCAGGCAGAATGGGACATATGCCAGGTCAGGGTCAGTAACAATCACCAGTCGGAAAGAGTATATGAAGCTGGATTTCTCATATTGTCACATACTGTACAATTCTAATGAAGAATTAAGAAAGCATAGGTTTATATCATCTCCCCCTATGTAAGCTAAGTAGAAAACCTAAATGTGCTAACATTTCACATTCTGCATTGTCTGATCAAAATATCTGTAACAACTACCAGGGTAGTCGACAATCAACTTGGAACAAATTTCTTAAAAAGACAACCTAAACCATTATATGAAGTAGACAATAAACAACTGCCAAATTTAACACTATGTTGCATGTAACTCAGCTATTATTACATTTCTATTTTGCTGTAGAAAACCAAGACCATTTGGTTTTGTAGGTATCCTAGTTCTCTGTGAGATATTACTATTATATGTGCAAGTATACCAAATCTGTACTATGATAAAATGTATGCTGTATGAAATGCTTCCCTAGTAGAGACATCTTGTAACATACACTTCCACTATTCTGCTATAAATATAACATCTATAATCATACCATTTTAAAAATAAATAAATCAACTACAAAAGCAGCAGTAATGCCCTCACTATCTCCCAAGGCTTCATTGTTCTTGTAGTATAGCATTATCCTTTTCCCAAACTTACCCTTATTTTCCTGTCCAGAAATGGAGTCTAGGAAGATTTTGAAGCTCAGATTTCTCCATGGTCTCCGTATGTCTACTAGTATTAAAAGTGCTGGCAGTACTAAGAATGACTCAAAGTTTCCTAAACATCTAATATTCCAACTATTACCAGAATCTACATGTGCATTGAAACACCTGGCTTTTTGAAAGTTCCCTTGCAGATCAGTTGTTGCATATTCTGATCTGTTGATCCACACATACTCAGTATACCCAATGATATCAAAAAAGCTGGATGTACTCAGCATGACCAGAATGACTGAGAAAAATAACTGTGCGCTGAAGGCACAGTGGGTTTTTCAGATTCTTGGAACATCTACCATATTGTATATGCACTGTTCTTGTTCCATCCAAGAAGATCCTAAAAAAACATGATCCTAAAAACTAGAGGAATCCTAAAAAATGGTATACTGCACCACTTTTGAAAAGCCAGTTCACAAAATAAACTAACACTGTGTACTATAAGCTATGAGTAAAAATCCAGTGTTGCACCTTCTCTGCCTGTAATTTACCTGATACATAGACAGATACAGGTAAGTGCCTCTAACAGATCGCAAATGGCATTCCATGCCTGAAGGAGACTCCCACCTGCAGATGCAAGTCAGTCAGGCCATTTAATGTCTGAGAGGCTCCATCAACTTCACCAGAGCATATAAAGAAAGTCTAAATCCTAAGTGCATAGCTTTCTATCATCTGTTGCCTGAGTCCTGCTACTGTTGCTCACTTCCCTGGAAGTAGAGCTACCAGTGTTTAGCTCTGCAGGGTGCTCGATCTCCTCATTCCTTAGCCCACTCAGGCTTGGACTCAAAAGTCCCCAGCCTCATATGAAGGAGCTCAATCTTCCCTGAAATCTCATTCTCTAAACTTACTCTCTAATTAAACCCAGATGCTCCATCCCATTTCCACCATAGGTCAACATTCATTTGGCAGCACACATCCAACTTGCTGCGTGGGATTTACCACTACAAACTGAGCAAGGGTCATCAAGCTCCTGACAGTGTTATAAAAATGATTACAGTGATACTTCATAAATAGGTTTGCTTTGTAAAGCTTTATAAAGCGGGAAAGTTAAAAGTTGGTTTAGACCTGTCTTACGTGGTTCAGTTCAACCCAAAGCAGACAACATACCTCCAGGTGCCTGTCATTACAACTTTCATTAGAAGGCATTTGGATCCCATGGTGTAGAAAAGAGGAGGTTATGCTGGCATTTAAAACATTATTTTCTTCTTATACAAACATTTGAATACTAAATAAATAAGCATTCTTTATTCCAGTTAGGTAACTGTCATGAACAGGTTCATAAACTGACCTAACTGCCTTTTGTTATTCCATTGTTTCCTGATTTATTACAATTCCCTTTTAGAGGTTTTGTTATATATCAAGCAACAGAGGTCTAGCAAGGTCTGTTCTGCTTTTGCCATTCGACGTCAATAAAATGCAGCTCCCCATTTCCCATTGTCACTTCACAGAAATCTGATCACAACAGGTTAAGTGGGAAGGATGAGGGAAGTCCCATGACAGACTGAGGGGCTGGTGCTGGACGGCTGAATGGGAAAAGGTGGAAGGAACAGATTTCCCCAATGGTCAAGTGTTAAGAAGAAACCTTCCACTAGATGGCTCACAGGGTCCTTACCGTATAAATGAATGTAGGAATGACCTGACCCAGCAACCATGGAAATTAAAACCTGTAATGAAAAATGACACCAGAAAACAGAAAATTTGCCATGACCACACATTCCTCTGCTGCCATGAACACTGAAAAACATCCGGTTGGAATTCATATAGCTCAGAGTCTTGATCTCTACCTAGTCCTTGACCTAGTCTAGACTCACAAAAAATTAGAGCAGCACTGAGCCACTACCTAAAGGATACTTGTGACTTCTAAGGTTTTTGTTTATATTGCTACACAATATATTTAGTAATACCTTCTGTTTTCAGAACCGTGTCATTTTATTTCCTTCATTATTGTTTTCAGAATTTTTCTTTTATTTGAAAGGTAGAGCTAAAGGATGTAGAAAAGGGCAGTGTTAAGAGACCTTTATCTAGCATTCTGTTCACACACTCACACACACATTCACTCATAAAGCCAACATTATCTGATAGTTAAAAAAAGCATGTGTACTTATCCTAATTCAAATATATATCCTAATTCAAATACATTCTGGAAAAAAAAAGCACATCCTTATTTCAATTTGGCCAGTGTTATAGTTGACCATATATTTTATTATTATGCAAATGATCTTTTTCATTTCCTTTAACTGCATTTGGAAAAGCATACAGTCACTAGCAATAGTGGACTAAACCATGAGTAAACGCAATTCTTGTGAATGCAGGATGCCCTGTGTGCAACTTGGACTTTCACATCTCTTCCTTATATACTCTTTCTTTAATGGCACCAAAAATATAGAAGGACGGCAGTGCTCCATAAAAACACCCCACAACTTTTTATGATGCGATCCAAACAATGGAACTATTGTAGACTGCAGACAAGAATACGGAAATAATCTGCACTGCTCTTAATTACTGTGGTTCATTGCTATTGCAAGATGACACTTCAGTGTATATATGAGATGTTAAAAGTTAATCATAACTTTGGTATTACAGTCAACACCAACGTGACAGTACAGGACCCTAATATTCCCCACTATTTACCACTTCTATGAAAATACAATAACAATACAAAAATGCCCCAGAAGCTACACGTTTTTTTTAATATCATGTCACCACTGAGCATCATGACTATGAAAATTATTATTACTGCAAAGAACACATTCCATTTAAATGTAAAACACTGCCTTCATTAAGAAACTAATTAGGAAATTAAATTATGCAAAGCTTTATCAAATTAATTAACTGTATTTTGTGGGTCATCAGATAACTTTTCCATTTTGTCATTCAAAGACCTATTATTCTTAAAATGGGGTGCCACAATTAGTATGTCATTGACAGAAAGAGCTCCTCAGACTACAACATTCTACTAGACAATGATCTTGTACTGCAGGACCAGAACTTTAATTCTCAAATATGGTTTGTGTAACTATCTTGTTGACCTTCTATACTGAATAAAAGGACAGCAACTGGTATTGCCACCAGTAGCTGGAAAGTGTAACAACAAATGAATCTTGCCAATTTACACAGTAAATCAATTACTGATATATCCAAAAAACACAGAAAAGGACAAAGCTAATTTATGAGACTCTTTAAATAACTCGACATTAAGTATTTGAAAATACTTAACCTTGTTTATACTGGGTGAATACTTAAATTGAATGGAAGTTCTAAATTTTGAAATATATTGACAATTTTATTCAGTACTGGTAAAAATTCGTTACATGTTCTTAAGATGCAGTTTTATGGCTTTCCAGTTTCCATTACTTAACTAAGCTACTTAAAATACCTTTAATATATTTGGTATTACTAGTAAAAATTGTAAAACAATCTATCTCAAGAACTTATTCCTCAAAAGCCTACTTAAAATAATTTTCTACATGAAGGCAGATATGAGAAGACACTATGAATGTGCAAGACAAGGACCTTACGTCATCACCGAATTCTTCATGTGATTTAAAGAGTTAAGTGTTCAAGAAGGCTTGTCTTACAAAGGGATGTTAGTGTTAAAATTTCAAGACCATTTAACCGCTGTTAAAATACTTGCTGAAATTACCCCTCCTCTGAAATTTATAAATTTCAGTTTCAACAGAATCTGAATTAATCCCCATCATTCAGCATATTCATAAAATCAAAGCAGACCATTTCAATTTAATTTCATAAAAAACCTCAGAAAGATGTCATACAAACTAATTTTTACGATGATGACCCAAATCCTTCTGTTATTTTTGGAGTGCTGGTCACAAGGAAAATCCACTGTCCACTCCTAGCGCTAACTTTAGTGCAATAAACCTACTGATATGAGGACAGCTGTACTACAGCCATGTTTCAGTACCTACTACTGCAGCTTTGCTACATCATCGTAATACAAATACAGATTTGTAAGCAGGATCTTGATTTCATCAGGGGAAACCTGAGAACGTAAAGGAAACAGGATGTAGTATAAACTGAACTGGGGAAAAAAAAAATCAAACAGCAGCAGATTTTCAAACACCACAAGCGAAAAAGAATGGGAGAAAGGAAAGTATATCTGCTGTGTGGTGGGAAGAAACGCAGAGAACAAAGACAATCTACACATAGGACCATAATCTAAACGTATACTTTAGCTATAACTTATTGCATCCATACTGGGAGAGGGAGGATAAACTAAATACAAAACTACAAAAGCACTTTCTCAAGCAATCACAGATTCTGTAGTGAACTGCAGGTGCTACTACCAGAGTCTAGAACCATAAACACACTGCCTGGATGGACTTAACAAGAATGAAAAGCATTCAAAGCAACTGCAGCTCTTTTGATCTGAAGTACTGCATGGCATACACAGCTTCAGATGATGTTTTAGAGTGAAAACATTTGAATACAGAAATGACTAGGATTTGTAGGAAAGGAAATTGGGATATCAAAACACATCAAGGGAAATAATTTATTTTTATACATGAGAAGTGGAAAATTCTGAGCACTAGAATGATAGAAATGAAATGAAACTTTCCAGTTCAAAAGCATGGTCCAACACTTTGGGACAAATAAGAAAATCTGCAATGAAACGGAAGACCTTCAGTTGGATAAAACCAGAAGAAAGACTAATCTGTCTCTATGATCAAAATTATTACCAGCAAACACTGTGACACAACTGGAGGAAAAAAAAAAAAATAAGAAATACTAATGCCTTTGTACAAAGCATTGCTGAGATCTCAGATGGCATACAACATACGCTTCTGTTCACACACATTCAGGAACAATTAATTCAAACTACAACACACACACAGAAGAGCTATGAGATGATCGGGGACCAAAATGCCTTGCTTGGAAATCAAGAATAAGTACAGTTTTGTTGATAGAAATGAAAGCTTAGAAAAAAAACATACTTGTTCTGTATTAATGCATCAGGAAAAAAAACACTGAGAAGAAAAAAGATCTACATAATAATTATTAATGTACTGTAACAACTACCGATAAACTTGTTACAAATACATTTAGGCTGGAAAATGAAAGAATGTTTCTAACCATAACGAGAGTGGTATTATGGAATGATCAGCCACTAGGAGTAGTACAAACAGAACTTAAACTCATTTATATTTATTTTAGAGTGTATAAATTTAAAAAATAAATTACACAATACTGGAGGATCTTCAAACTATACTGCTGCAAATTCATTTGGACCCAGCACAAAATTACTGACGACACAGCATACTTTGATTAGAACATCTGAGAAAACCTGACAAAAACTTGAAAGAGAAGATCAAGGAATAATGTTTCTTTCATCAGACACAATTTGTCCTTATAAACAAGGAAGGAAAATTCTATTAGAAAGGAATAAATTTTTTTTTTAATAAATATTATGCAAATACTAATATGAAATTAAGCTTTCTGAGTAGTATATGTAACAAGGTTTCTGAGGCACCACAGTGTTTTGGTCACTATGCTCACTGAGCTGTCTGCAAAAGACAGTATTTGGGGTAATGTGGAGAGAGAAAAAAAGGAAACCTGGAAAATAATAGAGAGATGCTTTGAGGAAAAAAAGGATATTGATTACTACATTCTTTCTTTTTAAATGACTTTCACAATGGCCTAAATCAACTCTTTTGCATGTTGCCCAGATGTAAGGACCTCAAAAAATGAGAAAACAACTGAAAATTAATCACTTGAACCCTCTAGACCACAAAAAAATATAACCATATCTTCACTAATGTGCTATTGGATGCAAAGGGCAGTCCTTCCATTAACTAAGTGCTCAGTTCTACCTCTCCTCAGTATTTCAGCTACGTACCTTGTTTTTCTGTCAAACTTAAAAAGCCAAACCCATACTCTCTAATCATATTTCCTTCACTGATTCATGAAATGCCAGTCCGGTAGACCTGCCTCTTCAGGTACCGAGTAGAGTCCGTGGTAGAAGTTAGAGATCTCATAACTGAGTCTTTTGTCTCCTTCGCCTCCCAAAGGTTTCTGTGGAGCTAGTCAAAAAATAACTCTGGAAACATAGGTTTTTATAATTCTTCTGCATCTCAGACTTCAAAAATTGAGGCTGAGGTATGATTCATAATTTTTTACCTCAATTCCATTTAAAAAAAATCAAAGCGTTTCTTTGCTTCTCACTGGTATTAGAGATTTCCTGTGGGTTTTTTTTAGAAGCTGAATATATTGAGGAGCATAAAGACAGATTAAGGTTCATAGACAGACTGCTGTATGTCTTCTCTTTTTTTGCATAACCTCTTGTTATACAATCATCAATTTAAATACCTTTATAAGTTAAAAAAATATTTCAAAGTACTTTTAAATCTAGAAGCACTGGACTGTGTTGAAGATCCTCAGAAGAGACAATAATACTAATCTTCAGGCCAAATTTTCTTTGCCTCCCAAGAAACAACACTTTTGCAGGAGAAATGACTCAAGGAGTCTTGTCAGCTCTTCTTATGTTTGTTGCTGGCTTTTCACTATGGAAGAGAACTTCTTTTTAAGACAACAAGGATTATCATCATTCCGGCATTTCTCCCATGCGCAACTTTTCATTCTGGAACTCTTGCCTCTGAAGGAAGAATAAGCAATGCTTGCATAGTGTTTTCAGTGAAAGCTAAAGAATATTTTTTTGTTATGAAGCAGTTCTGCTTGCTTTTACTTCGGCAGAGTATCTGCTCTTAAAGACCACCAAAACAAGTTAGAATGAAACAGATTGGTCTGTCCGTGTCATGCTGTTGGTTCAAAAACAGGTACATACAACAAGATTTTAAATAAAAACTAATGCAGACAGAGAGAACGTAAATTAGTCTAATTATTGCTCTGCACATCATTTTTTCTTGTGGAGATGCCTTCTTACCTTACACATGGGACTAGTTATAATTCATCTTTTAAAGTGGAAAAAAAGGTAGCATGATTGATTTCATTTGTCTATCAGGTTTGTACATATTTTTGATGAATAGAGCTAGGCATACAGCAAAAACATGAGTGAATTTTAAAAGTAATTAGCTTTTGTTCTCTTTGTATCACTTTGATATGAATTTTCAATATGCCTTCAAGCAGGTGGAAAGCACGGAAATGTTCCAGTCAATGTTAAGCTTGCATACTTACGCAGTTGTACTTTGTTTCTTTCTTCCAGTTCCATGGCCCATGAAAGTAAGCAAGGCGACTTCAGGAATTAACACATATAGACAATGCCTTAAAATTAATTTCTGCAGTGTTAGGTGGGCAGTAGTCTGTCTTCTTGGGTTAGTGACTTTTTTCCCTTCAAAGTTCAACTATGTGTCTTGGCTAATGCATACATCAACTGCATTTACAGCAGCTGTTGAGAAATCTCTGAAGGTAAAAATACTGTGTAACTCCAGGTAGTGTCAACAGTACATACCAGAGTGATGAAATTCCACTGCCCCACCATTTACCGCTCCATCAAGTAGTATCTGCAATCTGACAATTATAGACATGATGCGCCGCCGGTTCAAGGTCAACTGAAATGACTCCTGGATCTTCCAAGCTGTGCTTCCAGTCCTGTTCGCATTCTCACCACTACAATCCACTACTGATTTGAGAAAAATTATGCACTTCTGGAAAACCACAGCCACACACATTTTCTTCAATGTTTTGCCCATTACTTCAGGTTGTAAACCCAAGAAAAAATGCTACAGCAATGTACTATACATCTTTGTTTAGGCTTTCAGTTGCACTAAGAACTCTAAAAGCACTATCCCCAAGACAGAGACACTAGTAAGTATCAGAAGTGGTAAGTATCCCAACTCAGTGGAACAGAACTCTGAAGACTTGGATCATACTCACAGTTCTGCTAGTAGCAACTCTGAGATCTAGTATTTACAAATATATAATTGAGAAACCTGACGGATCTGCCAATTGAAGAAAAATTGTAAATCTATAACATTATGACTAAGAAGTAATAGTTTCTTGCTGATGTTTACTGCTCAGTAAAGCTCTGTCATTACCTTTTTCTTTTTTTCTTTTTGAAATACTGTTAAACCCATTTTTTCTGCACTGATGTTTTTAATGTAGGATGTACCAAGCTTCTGCTTCTCATCTTAAAGCAGTACTAGGAACACTAGATTACAATGCCTTTTCATCCCTTTTTCTCAGTTATATTTTTTGATCAGTGCCAACTGATGCTCTACTCGTTGGTAAGAATATATGCTGCTAGTCTGCACTACCTTTAAAGGTAGCGGGTACGTACCTAAAATAGGGTAAAGTGCAAAGGCAATACATCTTTTGTCATGAGTGCCAAGGCTGTTATCCCCAAGTCAAGTGATATGGACTAGTTTGTACACCTACTCCCATACTGTCTGTAGGGTGTGTGGTGAGCCACTATCTTTCCTCCACCTGGGTTCTTCTAACCTTTATCTGGATTACTGTATTCACCCTCGTAGCCACTGGAGCCAGCCACAGCCATTGCAGACATGAACTAGTATGTACCCACCGTAGGTGGCTGGAAGACTAGAATCCTAAAACAAAACAGAGAACAAGCTAATGTGACATCCCTGACATACCCAGGCTAACGTAACACCTCGACAAGTTCATGTCATTTAAGCAATCATAGAAGCTGGACAAAGACTTGAACCCACCTCTTTCAATTAACACTACAAACATATATTCAGCTATTCAGGATAGGATTTTTCACCATCTAGCTTATTGCTGAGAATTCCTTTTTGGAAAACACTGAGAAACATGTCTTTTTCACTTATATAAAGTATTATCAGAAAACATGTTTTAGCAGCAAAGAAAATTCAGTTTACTGTTCTCATTCCCAGTATATAACAATCCCTAATTTTGTACTGTTCCAGGAATTAGGGCTCTACTACTGCAGATTTAGGTCCAGTATACATTCCATCAACAGAAAATAAACTTGCAAATAATGCCACTTCTTGAAAAGAAAACAGACTAACTGTGAAAAAAACCCAATGTTTCTTTTAATTCGTGACAGTGACAGAGAAAAAGCCAGTCTATTTTAGCTTGCTGCTAGAAAAATACTCAAGTTATTTCCAGCTGTTTGAAGAATTTGAGTCCTAATTTCAGGTCATATAAAAATCACACATCCACTTCAATCCAGTCACCATACAGAAATACTCTGGGTGAAATTTTAGTCTCCTTAGTGCTAGACACTGCTTTCACATTGCCTTCAGCAGAGAGAGTTTCATTCTTGAAACTTGAGTTTCAGGTCTCCTAGAAAGAAATTCTGACAGCTGTTATTTCTTGAAAAATAACTGGGCAAGTTTAAGTGATTTTTAGCAAATAGTAGACAGAGCCATCAGGCCAAGAAGTTGCATTACACACAATGCACCAACTTGTTTGTGATAGAAATTGCTGAGAAGAAATTTCCAGAGATCATTACAGTCTTGTTTGTGCAGAGCCAAAGCTAACTTTACAAAAGGTGAAGAATATGCCCTCACAAAGCCTCCACCTGATTTTTACAAAAATAAGTCAGATAATCACCAGAAACACTAGTTGTGTAAAAGTGTAATTGAAAAGATATATATATTTGCTAGGAGCACGAAATCTATACACTGATGCATGCACACACAAACATTTTTTGTTTTAAGAGAAAGCCTAAAAACCTCTAAAGAGAAACTATTCAAAAGAACTGACCTACTGTTAGTTCACATTCAATCCCCAGTATAGCCACGACCTAAACCAGAAACCAGAAACAGGTGCTTGTATGCTTCTAAATGCTTCTAAACACTCTTAGCACAAACCTGATCTCATTTTTACTAGCTTACACACCTGATGTTAGTTTTGGTTTAGCCAACAGGAATACAGTCGGCATCAGGTCTTATTACTGGATCTATCATCAAAATCAGAAGATAATGCTTTTCTACAGTTGAAACAAGTATGGTTCCTATTTAGTACGTTACCAGTTAAGCATGAACACAGTATCCAGCAAAAAAACATAATCTAGCAGTTACTGCTCTAACTATACAGTACATAAAATATTTGTGAGAACTTGTTTCACTTCACTTTCGTGGCAGACTATGTTTGAAATGTAAATGTAACTTTTATAACTATTATTTTAAAATACATTTTGTTTAAACCTAACACTATCATCATCCATTGAAAAACATGAAAACAACAGTTTTTTTGTATTTGTAGCACTTCAGATCCACTTCCATCTTACAGGGAGAGACACACAGCACACAGACAAGGCAAAACAGTCACGGTGTTTTTCCCAGCAGCCTTAGTGCCTTACTCATTTGCTGGGTAGATTTCACCATGTTAGCTGGTGTCTCAAGGGCAGCCTGAGACTCACACATTGGAAGTCTCATGCATTTTTAAAACTGAAACACACAGAGGTAGAAGGTGAGGACTGACAGGCTTCCAAGGCATTACTGTAATGCAAATACAAATAGTAACCATTTTCAAAAGCAGGCATGGATTTAGTACAGAAAGCAACATGGTTGTATCCATTCCCCATCTGCAAGCTGGAAAAATCATGCAAAATGCATATCAAAACATGACTGTGCACCTTTCCACGTCCCTACTCGCTACCTAAAATATAACACAGACATTAAATAGCCTTGTTTATAATCATTAGCTCCTGTCTTACAGCTTAGATGAAAAACATCAACTCCCTTCTCTGAACATATCTTGTTTTTTACTTTACAGTGGAATATTTTTTAGGTAATTCCTTGCAGCCAATTTTGCTTTGCATATTTATAACATGATCCTTATATTTATACATAGGTAATAAAATGTAAGGATAATGACTGAACAAAACACTTATACTTGTGAGTTAGGTTGCACGTATCACATTTTTATAGCAACCTTTTAATAAAGCTTAGGGAAACACATTTACATGAGTGAAGATCTATTTAAAACAAAACAGAAGTCTAAAAAGTAGAAATTCTTACCCTAAAAAACTCTTTAGTGGAGCCAGAATCTAATGTCCCATAAGCAATTTCTGTTTGCTTGGAAAGATCCTCTGCACTTTCAATGGGAGACACCATCCTCTCAACCGTCAGGAAGGCAGCTAAGTTAGCCGTGTAGGATGAGATTATGATGAGGGTAAAGAACCACCACACACCTCCAACAATGCGCCCAGACAGGGATCTAATAACAAGTATGAAATGGATTTGTAAAGTGAAATGAAAGTCCTAAAAAGGAACACGTATTATCAGTTTTATGCAAATGATGCATTATATTATAGGGAAGCATTTCAGGCTATCTCTTAGTGCAGCTCTGCATAATAATCAGATTGGAATCAATGCACACTCCACTACATTTCCGGGACTTTGCTGAAATCAGGACTCCATAGCTTACTTTAGGGAGAATTTAGTGATCCAGTTCTTCAAAGTTCTGAACATCCTGAAAGGAAACTGCTCCCATCATAACATGCTATATTTAACACATAAGCTTGCCGTTCCCTCTGAAGTGAATTTGTGTGACATTATGAAGAGGATCAAACAAAATCAGTGAAACACTGTCTTCAGATAAACCATTATGCACTTAAAAATTAAGTGCCTTTAGCTTGCTTATTTTCCTAAGACATTCAAAGACTGATTTCCACAAAACAATGGCTTATGCTGCTGTGGACAATCTATACTGAGAAACAAATAGCATTATTTGCAATGAAAACGGGCCCAGGGAATATCTGTAAACTAAAAAGTGTACACAACTTTTGAAAGATACAAGCATTTAACAAACTGAGGACTGAATGTGAAACAATTGGTGATAATACAGAAAAATGGTGAAGAAAGTATATTTTTAAATAATAATAATAATCTGATGTTTAACTGCAGCAGGTGGGCTCTTATGGATCTTTGTTTTGCATCTCCTGCTCAAGAAGAAAGAAGAAAAGAGAACTCAAGAAAACATATAAAACAGTATAGAGCACACAACTAGAAAAATTCAATGATTTTCAATACTAGAAAACTAATAGAATTATTGATACTGCCATTATTGTCAAACTTGACATTTTTTTAATGAACCTTTAAACTCTGAAATTACTTACTACTTTGTTTCCAAACAAGACATTATAGGAAGGAGTACATAATCTTTGGAGATGTGCTTAATTATTTGGCAGAAATGTGCATGTAGTTGAAAGTCTAGTACTAAGGCGTTGCAGTAGCTTAGGTATGTCTTGATGTGTCTCCTCTATCTATTAAGTAAACAAATTACAAATCATTTACCCAGCCTACTGTATTATGAATGAGATTTCAAACTAATTCTGACAAAATATTTTTTTATATATATATATAGACATAGATATAACTATATATATATACACTTTAAAACATGATAGTTATGTAAAGCTGATTTATTAAACTGGGAACACAAATAAATAGAACCAATTCCGGACAAATTATTTTTACTAATTGCTATTGTAAAAAATCTCTGGGTTAATTCAAACATGGGAAGAGTTATTCCCTGTCATAACAGACTCACTAATTCACTCCACTAAATGAAAATCAAGTCAAATAAGGTCCAGAATATGTTATTAAAAAGGACCATAGAAAAGAAATTATTTCAAATTCCTTCTAAACTGAGATATTTTGACACGGAGGTAATCCGAGGACAAAATAATTCTACAATTAAAAGGTTGAATTATACGATAAATAGATATTTGCAAGGTAATATCTCTGACAATGTGTATTTAATAACTGCAGATTTTATGGCGCTTTATATTGTATTGATGACATCTGTTATAAATGATAATAAACTCCAAAAGCCCATGATCTGTCAGCAGAGTCGCTACCGACTTTGTAAAAAAAGAATAAGCTCAATGCCAATCCAGACATTATGCTCCCACATGACATTTTGAGTGTCATTTGTATTCAAAATTTTCCCATAAGGTCTGTCCCAGTTAAATAAATAATTTCTTTTTTTACATACATTTCAAAAAGTTTCTAAAGATTGATAATTATATGCCAGTATGAACCCACGATTGTACAAGCACCTCATCCATCAGATCATTAAATACTAAAATAACAAATTCTGTGCACAATTACCCAAATTTGTGCACCACACTTTATACTTACAGAGGTATTACATGGCAGTACTGAGAGTACACTCATATCTCAAAAAAGATGAGGAAAACTTTGCTAAGTTATCATTATCGTATCACTATTCTATTCTATTCTATTCTATTCTATTCTATTCTATTCTATTCTATTCTATTCTAATTCCTTTGTTTCTGTGCTACATGGCAACATGGGGATTGCTATTGCAGACCAGTTTCCAGGTGGTCCAGTCTTACTCAATACCACCTTCTATTTAAGAGTCAGGAAGCCCTAGTTACTTGTCTACTCTACAATTCTTACAGTGGTTGTCACTTTTATTAGAGAAATTATTGTAGCAGTAGTGCAAAACTTATCTTCACAAAGACATTTTGCTGATGTCTGAAGAGACTCCTTCTCATAGCTGCTCTAATTTATTTGTAGGGAGTCAAATTCCATAGTGATGGTTTTGGTGCAAGAACAAAAATAACTGAGGTGTTTTCAGCCCTTTTCTATTTTTATAATAAGCAGATAACATACAAACTAACCACTGTCCTCAAAAATATGTTTGTAATGAAACAAAGTGCTGTTAAACACCTCACTGAAACTAAATCTTGAATCTCCAAAATTAGAGTTTCATGCACCTTTTATGATGACCATTTACTATCATTATTCTTACATCACCTTTCAAAAGTTATCAAACCACACACAACAACTGCCATGTTTCAATAGCCAGTAAAATAATGACAATAAAAAAGATTGTTATTCTACTATGGCCTTGATTCAATAAAAATAATTTTATAGCTAATAGAGGACTTTTCAAACAACTACACCTGTGAAGAGTGCAATCAATACAAAAACCCCAAAGGACTGAAATTAACACAGCTTCTCATGACCTGAAATATTGGCTCTCTCTTCACTGTCTCGTTCTTGTATACAATTCTTATGGTGTTATATGCCAAATCTATTGCATTTTTCACCATACACAGAATTGCTAAAGTTCTCACACAATTGCTAAAGTTCTCACACAATAAATGCTCTGCTATTTCTGCAGTAGAACAACTTGAAAACCTGCTGTTGCCTTTAATGATGCATGACTTATATCTAAGAAATGCTCCCTTGGCGTGATTTATTTTGCACACTCGCCACTAGACTCACTAGAAATTGACCTGTTCCCTGTCTTACTTTAGGATGTTTAGAAGAAAGTTAAATTGCTTAGTATAATTAGGTAGGTCTTCTGATTTGATTTCCTTCAACACAGTTGCCCTATTTCTCTTGTCACTATAGTTCCTTCAAGCAGCAAGTAGTTATTTACCTACCTACTTACCACTTTGCTGAATCAAGGCTAGAACCACTTGTGCACAAGGAAAACAGAATATTTAACAAGCTGCAAAGAAATTAACTTAAGTGCTTTACCATTGTCCCTAATAAAATAGGTGAAAATCCATGAGGAATTAAGCATTTATAAACTGGACCTTGAAATTCATTTTAGCGATATCCTTTGTGACTTTAAAAACTAGGCCATGGAAAAAAGGCAATGTTTTGCAACTATTCACATGAAATTAGAGCCATCACATGACTTTTATTTCAGTTTAAGGGTCTCCTGTAGGAAAACAGGGGGTTAATAACTGTGTTGTGATATGTAGTGAGTTTTAGAGGGAAAGTGCTGCCTGCATAGTTCGTGACTGGTATGTTACCCTTTTTTCCCATTACAGTTGTTGTGAACCATATGCACTGTCAACTGTAAAATGGGAATATGCAGCAAAAACACGGTACCCCTCCAAGAAGGCATGGAATGACTTGAACCTTATGCATTTTACAGCCTCTGTATGGTGTATATAGCTTCACTTAGCAAATATATGATCGACATTAAGACAACATCGATCAAATACATCATGACCCTACGTCACAGACAACTGCTTTTATTCCAAGGACTTCTGTGATTTTAGGGAGGGAAACAACATAGTAATTAATTTCTTTCCGAGAGTGAAAATATATGCACCATGAACCTCCTCTGGCTGAGATGGCTGAGACTAAAAATGCACAAAGTTGAAATGGGCGAGCAACCAACCTTGGCGAAATATCGCATCCTTGCTGCATAAAGGCACCCAGGGAAAACCAGAGACTATTAAATATCCCAAATTCATTAGTTGATTCATTAGTTTGCGTTTCTCTTCCATCTTCAAATTCCTCAGTGTGCCACTCGTATGGGCTAAATCTGCTGACCAGGAATAAAACTACACTGACCCCAATGTAGGCAAAAACAATGCACATCCAGATTTCATATGCTAACGGATCAAGAAATGAAAACACTCCAGGCTTGGACTTCTGAGGCTTCTTGATCATTATTGATATCCCCAGGCTCATAAAGGGCTTTGAGAAGTCAATCACCTCTTCTCTCACCAATGTTATAGTTAATGGAGCAATTGCAATATCGGCTTTCTGTAAAGGAAGAAAAAAGCAAATAACAGCTAATACAATGATCACAACAAAGAATGGTTTAGTTTTTATTGCATTTCACAAAAGGAAAATAGGACAGCAGAGACACTGGCAACATTAGTTTCACCAAGAATATCCTATGGAGAATTTAAGAAATATTTAGATGAAACTCTTCTTATTGAAATACATATAACCATATGGTTGGTGTATTCCGAGCTTCCCTTTTTACACATGCCCTTTTAAAAGCATATGACATTTAAAAGTGTTAGTAAAGTATTTCGCCTTTCACCTGGTCAGATGGATGAAATATGCACTCATTTCCCCCCAACTTAATTTGCATTTAAAAAATCCAATTCCATGCTTCACTTTCAAAATTTTTTATGCCAACTCAAGTTACTAAATCTCTCTCAAAGTAATTAGATCATTTTCCTCTAGTCTACAGAGAAAACCAAACCAAACCCCATTCCTTCTATCAGTCATCTTTAATAGCTTCATTATAAAAGATTTTCTTACCCCATAAACAAGTTCTCCAACCATCCCATTCCAGATTTTCGTGTCTGCATCCCTCGCCCCATACTTGCCATCCCCAACAATTGTGAGCTTATATTTGAATCCACAGTGTTTAGCAATTTCTGTAGCTAAGTCCACACAATAGCCCTCATATCGATCATTTCCTTCAAGCATTTCGTGATTTTTCTTCATCATGACATATGGGGACTCCTGCACAGAAAGAACTTGCCTTAGCTACTTGGTAAAGAGACAGATTTATCAGTTGTGCACTTCATAGACTAAAGTTTCCTTTTACATGTGAAACAAAGAGAGAAGATAACATCTGAATAATACATGCTATGTATATGTTAGCTGTTAATTATTAATGTAACATGTCCTTCACACATTTAAAAGCTGCATTCTCCACAGTCATATACAAATAACAATACTTACAGGTACAGTGATTCCCAGCAGTATGTTAATAATGACCATGAATGTTAACAGGAGTTACGCACTCAGAGAAGAAAGAGTAAGTTCCAAAATCAGTTTCTTTCTCTCATACAGTTTGGATGGAAGAAGGCAAAGGTATTTAGTTGCTTTTGTTGTTGTCTTAATACAAGAAAATTCTTTCCTATTTCACAACCACATCCCTCCCTGGGAAAACATTTCAGGCTCTTCCAGGCTATTTCTTTACTGAGTTACTATACAAACAACAGGTAAGATATCTAGAACTATGCAGTAAAGTTCTACCATCAGCAAAACTTGTGATGAGTTGTAAGTCGTATTAAAGTAATGTATCTCCTCTTTGCTCAGTTGTTACTGAACTATTCTTGCATCCTGTAAAATCCCTATGCTAGCCTGTGACTTGTCCAAACTGATAAAGAAGCTGTGTAACTTAAAGAAAAATGTTGTTCTATGACAGTACATAACGTTATTTTCTAGACAACTAGAATACAACTTTTAACGTTTTATTTTACACTTCACCAATCCATAGCAGCTATGATTCTGAAGCATAAGAACCAGTCTCTTTCCTGCTTGGCAAAATCCATTCTCTAAAATTAACACTATGGTTCTGCCTCTCAGACTCAGGTCTAAAAATTTTAACTTTCTAGGATATTCAGTCAATGACCATTTGTCTTCTACAGAACAAAACCGCATACTGAATCACATACTTTTCCTTCATTTCCAGATTTTATTTATGTATCATGAGTAACAGGTCACAACCTCAAATAATAAAAAGACAGTATATTTAAACTAACATAATGACGAGAAACAAATCACTGTAGGACACACTGTCTTCTAACAAAATGTGAGGTTAATTACCAAAATAGTGGTGACAATAATAGTCTTATTCTCTAGTCCTGAAGATTCATTTCCAAGAGGGCCATCAAGAGGATTCACAACCATTTTGTCCACTTCACTCCAATATCCAATCTAAAGAGAGTTTATAGGATGCACAGACACCAGTGAATATGAACTTTCATAGAAAAGGTAAAGCATGTTGTTATTATGCCCTTGATTTATGCTCAGAGAGAATACATTAGCTATGGATTTACCAGCGAAAATATTTCTTTTTATGTAGTTAAAAACTATAGCAAACAGTAACAAGATTGAACTAATGACATTTGTTCACATTCATTTGTCTAATACAGGTATACCATTTTCATTCACATATTAACAGGTTTTAGTACCAACATCACACACTGTAGGACTGAAAGGGTTATGAAATACTCCAGATTAGGAAGACATGAGAAACTGGCTTTTCCTGAAAGGTTTGCAATTAGAGCAGAAAGATAATCACATTTAAAGAAACATCACTGAAAAGCTGTATACTGCATTTGTCATTCAGAAGTGTATTTCCCCAATTACTGGGTCACATTCAGCAATTCAGATCAGAAAGCAAAAAGTTTAATCCACAAAATTGGAAGGAAAATACTGTTATGTAGTACTTACCGGAAATAACAACCTGTATTTGTTAGAAAGAAATAATACATATTTTTACTTTGTTCTGCAAGACCACTGTAGAATACACCTATGAATAAATATTATCACAACTCAGGCTTTAATTCATCTATAGTGTTTCATTACCTACCTTAACCCGTTGCTTAGCATGGTAAAACCTTTAAAGACACTGTTAGACAATTCAAATTACCTTCCGAGGACCAGTACTTTTGAGTTCCATGATGTTTATTGTAAAATTGATTCTCTTGCCATTCTGATCAAACTTTATATTCCCTGTTAGACCTTCCACCTGAACCTATATAAATGAAGATGAAAGTGGTAGAAGAATTAATTTTGTTTCTTTTTAGAAAATGCATTTTGTATTTCCATAAATGATTACTGATATTTCAAAAACATTCTGTTTAGACTATTTTCCACACCCAATGCATTATCTTAGTATAAGACGCGTTCCTGAGGCGTTCATTTCCACATTATTCCCAGCAAGATCCAGGCAGATTAGGAGACTGGAAGGTTCTTTGCAAGCATTTATAAAGAATTTCACACATGCACTCAACCCAGCATTCACTCCAGGGAAGCTACCTGTTTCAATGCCCTTTCTATTTCTACACCATGACCCCAGGGTACAGCTGGATTTGCAAGACAATCTCCAGCATTTCCTCTTCTGGAGATCTCAATTCTCTGTTTACGCAAATTACGGAAAGCTTCTGTCATCACTTGAACAGCATCATAGGTCAGAGCAGACGTATACTGAAAAGAAGTGAAAATATTTAATTAAAAACCAGCTTCAGATTCACTATGCCTTCCAGTCCTCATTAATCCATAAAACAAAGAAACATTAAAAATAAAAAGGACAGTAAGATATACTTGAAATCAGACCAGGTTTTCTTTAGTTTGGAGGTCACTAGCCTCTGAAGGGCATTTATGCAAATTATTGAAATGTTCTCCATCAGAATGGTTGGGGACAGTGCTAATAAATCTAAACTGAAGATTTACAGCTGTTTTCAGTGTGAATTACATTCCTTCCTCACTACAACTGTGTACCAGTTCTGTGTACAAATATGGCTAGAAGTCCATGGAGATGAAGAAGGAAAAAAGAAATAATTTCCACTATTTAACCTAAGTTAGCCTCTAAAAATAAGATTGTTCATCTGATTACACTCTTCATGGACATGCAGTTCTCTACAGATCTCTAGATTCTCTAGTTCAATATTATCTATTAGATATGTATATATTAGATATAGTAGACATATTATTCTATATATCTCTAGATTATCTAGTTCTATACAGGTCTCTAGACTACATCTCCTCCCACATATATGCAAAACCAAACAACGTATATTTGTATATATGTATGCTTAATTTCTTATCTTTTAAATATAAACACTGAGGAGTAGCTATTTTCAAATATGCAATACCTTGTCAACACCCTGAAAAAACAGGTTTTGGGCTGAGATGTCTGGAAGAAGTGGTGCCCTTCAAAGAACAATATAGGTGAGGAAGAGCCCCATGTTCCTAGTCTGACACAACATAAGGAGCTTTACAACTTTTGATCCATCCGAGAATACTGTGATCACATGCATCAGAAGCTGGGGCTAAACAGTCAAAAGCAGTTATCTTCAGTGACTGGAAAATTTTACATCTTAACTAACTAACTGAACAGAACCCACATGTGCATGTACACAGAGGACTTTGTTGGATGGGCTTTATGAGTCCAGAACATTGTCATTATGCCAAATTTAAGAGACATTTTTGGAAATATGGGACAGAATATAACTACTTACAGCCTTATGAATGAATGCAATGATCCCTGTGAAGGCCATTAGATGCTGAAAATATATAAACTGTAAAGCAGTGAGAAATGATAGATTGGCTTTTTGCTTCAATGGCTCAGACTTTAATGAGAATTTTAATTAGCTAGCTCAAGTCATGCAGAAGGCTCTTGTAATTGTAACCGAGGCAGGCTCCTGAATTGAGGTCATTTTTGTATGCAACTGTTAGACCTTGGAGAGGAAGAAAAGGAAGGTGGAACGCTTTTTTCAGATGTCTAAGCTTACTGGGTGATTAATGTGAATCTTCTCAAGAAAGGTCTCTCAGTGACTTGTACAGAAGTCTTTAAAGGGATCAGAACAGCAGAAGAATGAAGCGAAAGACTGGCTGGAGCTGATACTACTTTCAGTTACTGAAGTAGCAGTGATTAAGTGGTGGACATGGATTTGGAGATGAAGATAAGGTAACAGAGAGAAGAGAAAGGACCCAGACTCATTTTTTTGGGACTGGCTAGCAATACTGCTTTAAGCGCAGCTCTTTGCAGTACAGAAACATGTTGTACCACACTAGCGTTTTGAGAAACGCTGGATACAGCACTGTCATTAACCACTGAAACATACTTCGGGTAGCAGAGAAAATAGGAACTTGAAATTGAGAAGTTATAGTGCTAATTCAGTTATCCCTTGTTTCATTTGATCATTGGGATATGTTTAATATATTATCTCAAGAATATTATCCCTGTAGTATACAATTACTGGCTTGAATATTCACAACTCAGTCATACATTTGGTTTGCGTAGGTCTTTGCCTATCAATATATATCTGTATGTGTATACATGTCTTCACATATATTAAGTCCACATGCTTTAATTTAGGTTAAGTCAGCTTTAATCTAAAGATCTCAAAATATTTTACAAGCATCTTACATCTTCATGTTGTTGAAGATGCCATAAAAGCAAACAGCCCATGCATCATTTCTTAGTGCTTTTTTCTGCATACATTTTCAGCTCCTAATAACCTTCATGGGGCTCATTACATCTATTCATTAAGCTGTAGATAGTTTTAAAGTTGACGAACTAAAACAAAGTGAACTCATTACCATAAACAAGAAATGACAGACCGATAACCTGCTCATGCAGAGGGGTGTCTCTATGTGTGTGTGTGTCTGTCTGCATACATAAGTAAAATTGTCATAAGTTAAAGGATTCATTAGCTCTATCTTGATTCACTTTGTTTTATAATGGAGATTCATCCACGTTCTCGTCTGCACAATTAAAATAAGTGGGAATGCTATTTGGAATATTATTCTGTGGAAGCTGGATGGGCTCTTACAGCCTACTACTTTTACAGCAGTGTAAATCTCCTAACTCCATTTCAGTTACTTTCAACTTTACATGATAAAACCAGTAACTTTATATAAAGCGGTACAGGTACTATCCTATAGTTTCTACAAAATCACCTGTATTAATTAAAGCATGGCAAAGAACATGCAAAAAAAAAAAATCTTGCTTCATCATAATTCTTGAACTATGAAAATAATAAACTGATCATTTAAACTATAATATAATGCACTGAAGTGCCTAAGGATTTTATGTTATTTGCTATGAAACACGGATGGCATTCATGTCAAATGAGAATAATTCTCTCTCTAAATAAACGCCTTAATTGCCAAGAGAAAACACAAGGTGATTTTATTGAATTTAAATTCAAATTGTATTATAGACCTTAATAAAATTTATAAACTGCATTTGAGAAGATGAATTTGAAAAGTAAAGATAAAACAAAGTCATCCCAGGCTAAGCAGAAGATATTAATCATGTGCTGTCCAAGAAAAACTGGCAAGATGTTGACTTTCCTAACTTTATCTGTTGTCCAGTAATTCAGAAATCCTTAACTGAGGCCCAGTATCCTCTTTCGTACACTCCATAACTGAATCCTCTGAAGATGAAATTGCAGAAGACACCCCCAGAAGGCCAAGATTTTTTTATATATATATTTTAAAGCTGTAGTATATTATAAAAAGATTTAATCATACAATGTTAGCCAGTTAGTCCTGTGTTTAACCCAATGCCTGTCAATGTACTGAAGACACAAAGTTGAGAGATATGCTTAGAGATTTAAAATAGAACACTAAAAGAATATACTTGAGCAGTAGAAAAGAAATGAAAATGTGAAGACACAGATAAAAAAAAAAGGTAAGTATTCTGAATCACAAGAAGTAGAAATCTTTTTCTCTTGATTTGGATATCTGCAATGTCTAAATCTGTCTTTGACATACTAGTTGGTTTTTTACATTCAGAGAGAAAAAATAAGCATTTTAAGGTGTGATTCATTTGACCTATGTTAGACACCTTCTTTAAGATGAAATGAATCGTGCCTTGGATTCCATTAATTTGATCTCCAGCAACTTCTGAGACTACTAGGAGTCCAGGGCAATCAGCTTAGATACATCCGTCTACACTGTAGACACACTAAAGACAAATTAAAACTACTCAAGGGGACTACGAACTAGCCATTCAGACCTAATCTAACACAACAGTGAGAAAGGCAAACAAAATAATAGGATATTTTGGGCAGAGACTGTACCAGCAGAGTCAAAGAACACAGGGGTAGCGTACGACACTAGGAAGACCTCAGCTAGAATGGCACATACAGCTGAAGCACTGTTCAAGAAGGCTGAAATCAATCTGAAACAGGCACAAAGAGGGTTCCTCACCACATATGGGTGGCTGCTATTGCAAAAACAGGAGGCGGGACACTGTATCACTAACAGAGGTTAAGAGAAAGGATATCTAAAATTAGATAACAAATATTTTTCCTTGGAGGGAGGTAAGATTCAAAGAGAAGTAGTATCGGAAATGTTCTTTGTTGCAAGAGCAAGTGGGTAGAATCAATCGGTATAAGCAAATGTTCAGCATTTTTCCTCATATTTAAACAATTTAAATACACTTAAATACCAAGAAATACACATCAGAGGCAATAAATATATAACAAAGACACAAACTGTGTGTCTTTTTAGATTGTGAGTATATTAAATGTTTGGCTTACTGCTCTATACTAGCAAATTTTTTTCCAGTGGTTCACTATGCATTTTATCACGTTGTTTGTGATATCACCTTTTTTTGCTAAACTACACACAGACTAAACTGAGATATCAAACGCTGTCTTGTTTTAATAAATGTTACAGCTTTATTTTGCTTTGAGGATTATATTCAATAAAATCTCTCATCTGAGTCTTACACATTTTTCCCACAATGAAGTATTTCTCTACTTGAGTGCTACTATATATCACAAAAGCAGAATTGCCTTTCCATAGTGCTTTTGTGCTTTAATTGTGCTTTTTGGTCAAAACATTCACAAAACTCTACCGAACTGTTTGTAATTTCAGAAGTAACTGCTAGAGACTGGTATATAGATATAGAAGCATTCCTAAATTTTTATATATTATATATATAAAAAATGGGTGTATGTGTGTATATATATATAAAAACCCTCACGGAAAAAGAATGAGGTACAAAGTACTTGTCAAGAACTAGTAAAGGAACTAGGCAACTACCTCCTATTGACTTTCAATGCAATCAAAATAATGCAACTCAGACACCTATTTCTTAAGGGTCTTTCTTTAAATAATGTATCTGAGGGCTATTTTGAAACGGACAGTATTACACACACCTTGGAAAACATTTGAAAGTGGCCAACAGATGAAAGAGTTAGTGGAAAATTCATTAACTGATGGGAAACGGCCACCTCCTTCAGGATCTCTTGTGATACTTTGCATACTGTCATGACAGAGCGTGGGAATGCAAATAGTTACTTTCAATAGAAATAAGAGACATTGTCCAATACTGTACACATAAATGTCACTGTAAATCCAGATAGCTTTTAACTGTGCCCATAACCATGCACTGTTCTCATTTGTTCTGTGTAGGCATTACCGTGAATGGGGTCTGCACAAAGCAGCAGGTCAGGCTTTAAGCACCAGAGTATCTCCATTACCTATGGAAATGTTTCAAACACTGGGGACATGAAGTAGAGGTCATGGAGCCCAGAAAAGACTGAATGCTTGCCTCTTCCTCTAATTTTTACATTAGAATGGAGCTCTTGTGGAAACAGGCAGCCTTTACAACAGACTTGCTTCCAGCTGAGAATAACTGTATATATGCGTGATATTTGGAAATATCAACTGATTACTTGTACATTTTTTATAACAATCCTGGTCCTGATTAAAAGGGGAAGAGAAGTAAATAACATATAAAACTCCCAGATCTTCAAAAATTTTTTTTAAAATTAATCTCAGTAAAGATGAGGTTAGACATCAAGCCCTATTTATCTTAATAAATCCACTATCTTTATTCAATTTTGTTTCCAGAGTCTGTAGAGTCAGACCAACTTACACTTTGATGATAGCCTTCATTTAAATGCAATTCCAGCATTCTGTGTGCACAGAACAGCTAAACAAATAACAGTTATTTTTGGTCTGAAATGCCATAATGTTATGGGCAGAACGTCAGATGCAAAGAACGCCTTAAGCAACGTTTCACCTTAGAAAAACTGAAGTGTTCAGGTCCAAACCTGCTGATTTTGTGATGTGTTGAAGTTCTGTAGCTATCTCCTTGTTTGGTTTAGAAAGGCTGCTTTCTGGGCAGACCCAGAACAGCTTTGTATTATAGCCCAGTAGCTAGGCACCTGCCTAAGCCTACATCCCTGGAAGTCTAACTCCTATTTGAAAGACATGCTCAGAGCACACGCAGAAGCCACAGACAAGATTGAGGCACCTGAATTATCCTAACACTCCCGCTGCAGGATATTTATAGGGGAAAGTGACCTTCTTTCACTCCTTTTATAACTGAATATAGCAAAGATCACAAGATTTGTGAACCCCAAGGTGCTTGGCCTTTCTATCTATTTCACCTACTACTCCAATAGGAAGGAGATTCCAGGGCTGTAACTCCTCCCCCAAGATTACTTCCAATCCAGAAGAACACTCTTCTCACTAGAGTCATCAGAGGTGCTAATTCAGCAGAAAAAGAAGAGTGCAGGTACCTGCTTTTTAATTTTTTTTTTAATTTTTTTTCTTTTACACTGAGGACAGAGGTTTTAAAATACTTTGGTCTTTTATTAGACTTACTGCAATGGCCAAAGAGAAGAGCTATGCTACTGTAAACCAGATGTTTCTTCACAATACCGGAAAGTTGTCAGAGAAGAAAAAAAAATCATGGATCTTGGCAAAAGTCTTAGCAATGAAGTAAACCCTCTATCTTCCAGGAGGAAGCAGAACAATGCCAGATCTTATTGATTGCACTGGTATTTGGACCTACCAAAGTTCCAGACCTTTTTCCATTCAAAAGAACAGAAAGTCAGCATGCATGTCTTACACTTGTTCAGGAGTGTTAATACAGAAGTTGTGTGAGAATTTATCCCTTCCATTACCCCGACGGTCAAATTAGTCTAACATTGTGGCCCCTTTATTTTCAGAAAATGCATTACAATAAAAGAGCTCTGTCATGTCAGACAACCTTAGAAATCCTTTGACCTTTGTCTCAGCTAAGCCATTCATGCCCACAGAAGGATGGGCAGATGCTTTCAGAAGTGTCCTGCTATTTACTCTGGGTCCACCATGTTGTTTTGTCTCAGCTTTTGTTGATCAAGGTGAACGGATCTGAAGCATACAACTGGTGAGATGATTCAAATGTCTTTTGCTCAAAGAGTGGTTAGTAATTATATAGTGCAGTGCACTGTTGCACAGGCTTTTATTTTGCTGTTGCTCCAGTAATCATGTATAAACAATTTAAAGTCAATTAAATACTGAAGCAGTATTTAAGATACTGAAGCAGTACTAAGTTCTGCAAGGTGTTCTTCTAGCCAGTGCCATTAAAAACAACATGCCAGTTTTTTTGCTACTATTAAAAAAAGAACACAACCAAAAAAATGTTCACAGCTGTAGCCTTTTTTTCCCAGATCTATCATACTATGCCGCAATACAAAAATATCTTTTCTTTAAACACTTCTTAACAAAAAAGAATAACTATCAGGTATTAAATAAAGATCTCGAAAGGAGTACACTAGCTTTTAATGCAAATCTTCACACTGTATCTTTTTTTCCTATCTTATATCTTTCCTTCTCCCTCTGAAAAATTGTAAATAATTAAAAATAAATAAATCAGGAGGACATCTAATCTCTCCTTACAGTAAAGGCAGAAAGAACTCTAAATTATTCATAATTTCCATATATTTGTGTAACAACTTCTTTGAACTTCAAATCATGGATGTTCTTAAAATCACCAGCCATTACTCAATGGCTGAAAAGTTTACTTTCTAAATTCACTTATTTTTATTAAGTTCCTTAAAAAGTCTATTAATTCTTGCCCTATTCTTTTCCATTTTTCTAGAAGCTTTTTAAACCCTCCTAATTCTCAAACCTAAAGCTTACGCCTAGTGCACTTTATACCACAAAAAACCACGCAGAGCTTGACAAAAAATTAAAACTAATTACTTGGACTTGAATCCATAGAGTTTAACTGAAATAATAAAAACAATTATTTGGATTTGAACCCACAGCATTTTACTTGTCAAAAAACATGTTGTCATCTTCTAATCCATGCCACTCACTGCCTGTGGAAAATATACATACTTGACAAAATAAGATTTTACAATTATTTGTGTAAGCTTACTTTTAACTTTAAACAGAATGCACTTGCAAAACAGCAGTGCCACTGATGATAAAATCACCTTTAATTTACTGTAGACCACAAAGAACATACGCCTTTTTAATCGTCACCATATGAATACATAAAACCTTTTTCTTCAAGGCTAAGCTAGAGAAAAGTATGTCACTCTTCACAGTGTTAAAAACCAGCAGGATCCAGCAACAAAAACTGAAGCCTATGGTTATAATGGCAAAAATAGACCAAGTAGGAAAATTTAAAAGCAGAGGATGAGAACAAAATATACAAATAGGAAGGCAAAAGACTTCTCTGAAAAATCATGCTGTAAGAAATGGATTTGGAAGAGCTAGTATGTATGTTTAAACTGTTAAAGTGGGGGGGCTGGGGTTTTTTTTGGGGAGGGGTTCTTTGCTGGTTTGTGGAGTTTTTTTGTTTTTCTGTTTTTACTGCTTTACCCTAAAAATATACTTGAGTCTGTTTAAATTCCTACATTCTATCACAAAAGTCACTTCCTCTTCAAAAATTAAGGTTAGTCATAAATCAGTAAGCATGTGACTTACAGCAAATATAAATTTTAAAATCTAAAGTGCTCACTTACTAAAATATTTACTGAAATACAGTCTTCAGTCACTGCTCTTTTTGTGATAAAAATGGCCATCTAGGCATTATTAACTATGGTATATATCCTTGAGTTGAGCTTTTAACCAAAAGAAAGTTATTGAGATGATGATCATAAAAATGTATTCTAGATCATTTTCTAGTAGAATAATTCACGATTGGTGCAATTAATGAAAATGATGGAAGAGAGATTAGAGATTAGATCATTCTGTCTTATAAAATGACTGATGCTATATGAAAGATAAGAACCTGGAAATTTTGTTAGGCTCTTCAGCTATATTATTTTTACTCCTAGTCAACAGAAAGTCCTATATAGATTAATGGAAATAAATTTACCCTAGAAGCTGAACAACACTGCAGTAGAAATGATTCAAAATTGAAATTTCATATGAGGATTCTTTAGATCGGTATTTCTGACTAAGCTATTAAATAAAGCAACACTAAAAAACCTTTAAATTTGGTTTTAATATATTCTGAATCATCACCATTCTCTGTAACAATCTGTAGGAAGGGTATCTGGACTTGATGTTACAACACACCTTGCACAAAGTCACTTCCCTAGGGGGAGAAAAAAAGAAACAAACACACAAAAGAAAAAAGAAAAAACCATTCAACAGGATCTGAGAGTTCTCATCATACATACTGCAGGATTCTAAAAGTTTCCAAAACCTGCCATTTAAAGCTAATAGTAATAATTCAAGTTGTAAATTTAAAAAAAAAAAAAAGGAAAAAAACCTAAACCACACACCTCCCTATTTTCATTATTAAGTCTCATCTACCCCAACCAGCACAAGTATTTTCCTATTGTCTCAAGATGAAACACTTTCTCCTGTTTGCTCCAATCTAATTCCAAGTAAATACTAACAGAATTAGATACATTAATCTTACCAGGTTGCTGATTTTACCAAGAAATAGTTCCTGTCAGAGAATAATAAACATTTTATGTTTGCTTTTCCGCCACCCCATACTGGCTAATATAGGCAGCTACCTACATTGACCGGTCCTTAACACCAGCCTTGTCCCAGCAATAAGCCTGCATGTCTCCTCTCCTTGTTCACAGAAGTGATCCTCAGTACTTCTCCGCCTCCCTTACTCCCCTGACCCAAGAAACATTTGGCCATAGATGCCTCTCCAGCTCTGAGCTGCCACCACCCTTCTGTGCCTTTCACTTACGTCCCAACAGGCTCTTTCCACTTTGCTGACCCCTTTTTTTGGATGACACATTCCTCCTCCTACAAATTTCAGCTTTGTGTATCACTCCTTCTCTTATCCCCATTTCTCCATCAAGCTCTCCTGTCCTAAATGACATTGATCTTGGTGAGGCCAGAGGTATGCCTAATCTTGCTGAATACTTGGAGCATGAAAGAGTAGTAGCTTTCTTCTGTTTATATCAACCATATTCAGGTGAATTGCTGGTTGAAAGAAGTGATAAAGAGTTCCTGGGAAAACAGGCAGGAGGAATTCATTGAACTGTTGGCTGAAGATCCTTAAACACTTAATTACTAAGAATAAGTGGATTCAAATTCGAAGAAACAGAGCTGCATAGGGACATCAGGACTTGGCTCTGTAGCTTTCTGAAGTCAGGCAAATACTTTGCTTTAGCACAGTTCAGCCATTTTTACCTGCAGGATCTGGGTCAATAGGGCCTTTGTATGTCTGACACAAATCTACAGATATTGCCTCAAACCACCAGCTGCTTTCACTGACTAAATGTTCCATTCTTTGAGTTTTCTTAAAAAAAAAAAAAAAAAGAAAAAAAAATCCAGCAAAAACCCACACAACTCCCCAACAAACCAACTACGCTGGAATGAGTGATTACTTATGCAAAAGAGACAACCTATTAACAAGAAGCATGAAGTTTAACACTGAAATTTCTTACACCCACATTTTTTCATATATATTTTTTGCAAATAGAGAAGATTGAATACTGGGATTCAAAAGCCTAGTGAAACCAGGTAGCTAGGATGTCAACTGCTAGATGTTTATTTTTTATGCCCAGGAAACCAAAACACAAGGACTGGGAAATACAAGCAGAAAAATCTCACAAATCTACAGTTTTACAAGGGCACTTAAAAAAAAAATTATTCCAGTTCAGTTCCTGATTAAATCACATCATAAATACTGAAATTAACTAATTTTTTATTGTTACTTATACATCATTATAATCTACTTGAATTCAGGCATAATCAGTCACATTTTTCCATTAAAACTGTAGCAGGTGCAACAGAATATTGCTTATAAAACTTAATGCCTGGTATTATAAAACCATTTTCCAACACGCTGCAATCATCAGAGGCATGCCCCAAAATGAAGGTATTGTCTAATTCATCAATTGTACACTTTTGCTTAGTCACCTATATCTAGACAAAATGCCTTCGGAATTTCCAGTTTGAAGAAATGTTTTCACTGTTCTCTTCGAGAGTCATCTAAATTTTAATTATTTCTGCAAGGTAAATAAAAGTTCTTTTATATTTGTCTGCATGTTCTCTGTATTCCATCCTTGAGGTAAATCAGCACCAGTAGAGTTAAACCAGCAGCTTTTAATTACAAGCTTCATTCTTCCTGACTTACAGTTTAAGATTGGGAGTTTTCAACTTTTGCAATTTCATCATAAAGAGCACACTGTTGGGGACTATACAAACACTTCAAATTCTAGAATCACATTATCTTTGAAAAAAAGAGATTTCCTAATCATTTTCTAAAAGACTAGATGACTTGGCTGTAAAAGAGAGACTCGAAAATGTGAAACTACTAAAGGCAAAATCAGAAGGCAAAAACAATCTGTTGTTATCTTAGCTATGCATTGATTGTGTGGGGAAGGTCATGAAGCTTGAAATACAATCGTATGAATTCTGAACATCTGAAATATAACGTACCAGCATGAAGCAGTTTAAACCACTGAAAACAGCTGCATCAAGTACCAGGTTTCTTACCATCTTCCAACACAATGGTATTCTCTACAATTCTGAGTTGCTTTAGGTTTTCAACCAGGTAGCCCCACATTCTTTTCTGCATGCTGCACGTAGTTTCTGTATATATATCATATACAAGTTGTCCCAGATACTTCTTGTACACACCAAACCTAAGGTTGCTCTTAGAGAAGTTCATCACAGAGTAGGATGGCTTGTAGAATAGAATAGACTATTTCAGTTGGAAGGGACCTACAACAATCATCTAGTCAAATTGCCTGACCAATTTGGGGCTGACCAAAAATTAAAGCATGTTGGTAAGGGCCTTGTCCAAATGCCTCTGAAACACTGACAGGCTTGGGGCATCGACCACCTCTCTAGGAAGCCTATTCCAGTGTTTGAGCACCCTCTTGGTAAAAATATGCTTCCTAACACCCAGTCTAAACATACCCTGACACAGCTTTGAACCATTCACACGTGTCCTATCACTGGATACCAGGGAGGAGAGATGGGCACCTCCCTCTCCACTTCCCCTCCGCAGGAAGCTGTAGAGAGGAATGAGGACGCCCCTCAGCCTCCTCTTCTCCAAACTACACAAGCCCAAAGTCCTCAGCTGCTCCTCATATGACATTCCTCCCAGCCTTTTCACCAGCTCTGTTGCCCTCCTCTGGACACATTCAAGGACCTTCACACCCTTCTTAAATTGTGGGAGCTCAGAACTGCACGCAGTTCTCAAGGTGAGACCACACCAGCACTGAATACAGTGGGATAATCACCTCGCTTGACCAGCTGGCTATGCTGTGTGTGATGCACCCCAGGATGCGGTTTGCCCTCTTGGCGGCCAGGGCACGCTGCTGACTCATGGTGAGCCTGCTGTCGGCTAGCACCCCCAGATCCCTTTCCGCAGGGCTGCTCTCCAGCCACTCCTCTCCCATTTGATACTTGTAGACTTCAAGCTTAGTACTTATCATGTCTCACCAGCCTTCAAGAGGTACAAATTGAGCTTCTTCCCAGAATTAGACCACAGGCTGCCCCCAAACAGAATGGGCTAATCGCATTAGGAAGTTGTAGCAGTTGGATGTGAATGGATGTGTTGTCCTTCAGTGTCCTTCCACAACAGCAAGAAGTTTGCCTTAGACATAATAGCCTGACACAACACTACAGCTCAGAAAGCCCAGCATATTTGTAAATACACAATAATGTATCGAAAGGGGATTTCAATTTCTTATTACTAGGCCTTTATAAAATTAAATGTGACTTTTGTTTTGCTACTTGACAAAGAAATTTGCCAGGATGCTCAGTGGTATGTTTCAAGATCTACACGTTATTAGTTCTTCTAAAATTGCATACAGAGACCAATAACACCCTTGGTTACAACAGATATATTTAAAATTTAATCTGAGGTAAACAGGGTATCAGCTTTACTTTTGAAAGGTGAGAAGACCTTTTGTAAAAATGCAGCAAAGCACTAGTTTTACGTGTCCTGCTTAATCTTTAAATCTTGTGGTTTTTATCAGTACAGGTACAGTGCAGCAACAAATAAAATCAGTGTCTCTTCTCATCTACATCCTAAGACTGCAGTTTCTTACAATTAATGTTTTATAAATCATTAAGATACATTTTTTAAAGCAATTTGATCCAGGTCCTCTTCTGGGCATTTGTGGAACAAGTTTTCAACAGTGTTGTTCTTTCCTGAAAAGCATGTTCCTTTGAAATGCACTTTTTCTTAGAAAGAGGTGCCTTTCTTCATTTTCAGGACTGTACTTGGATGATGTGATATGTCTTGTCACATCAGCTCAGTCATATTCCATTGACTTGCATTTTATAATGTAAAATGAACATATACTTCTTTTTGGATTACAAAAAGAAGATAATACAACACAGTTGCAATGCTATTGCCTGCAATGAGATAACATTTGCAGTCCCAGGGATAACATTACCTGCTAGGGGCACATAACCTCCTCTTATTTCTGTATTGATAATACAGGACTTTTATTAACCTTCCTATCTGTTTCATACAGAATTTGCAGTGATAGGCTCCTAGATTCCATGGGAACGAGTGGCAAAAGTTCATTTATAACCACTAACAATTTGGACAACTGCCTCAAAACCAAAAAGGGTGGCAAAAGTTCACTTATAAACAGTAACAAATGGGTAACTGTCTCAAAACCAAAAAGGGAGAAAAGTTCTTCCTAGATCATGGAAGGGACAAATAGGAGACCAGTGAGTTAACCTGCTCAGTAACTTAGATGTTTATACACTATTCCAGGAAGCAAAGAATAACAAACATGGCTAGATTATAATATAAGAAGGAATGGCATGTTCAGGAAGGACAGGTAGGGAATGCAATTCAACAATAGATGAAAAATCCTGTACTTTAAAGGAATAAGGGCACGATATGTTATGATACTGTCTAAATTGGCAGCAGTACAGAAAAGCAACGCAGAAAAAGATCTGGATGTTAGTGTGTATCTCATGATAAATATATTTCAACAGTGTCATGATGGCGGGGGGGAAGAGTAATATAAAAGGAAGCCCCGAAAGGAGTACTGTCTCCAAGATACATGAACCCATTATTTCAATTTCTACAGCACAGCGCTCAGATGCAGTGCAGCACCCAGTCTGGCATTTCAAAGACAACGGGTACCCAATTAGAAAGGTTCCAGAGCAAAATGATGAACAGGATCTGAGAGTAAAAAATTCAAAGGAAAAGGGATTATTTAGTTTAGCAGAGAGGAAAGCAAGGACAAATATGGCAGCCACCTTCAAATATAGAAGGACAGCTAAAAAGGAGAACTTCCTCATATCCATTAGAAACAGATAAAGGAGTAATGGATTAGGTGATATAAAGGCTGATTTGGGTTAGACAAAAACAAAAAATAAGACTATTTAAGCTCTGAAATACAACACTTGGGGAAGTTGTGAAATCACTATCCACAGGAACTGCACAGGTACAGCTGATTCTGCCTTCAGGCAGGGACGATGGACTGGGTGACTGACTGCCTAAAGACCCTTCTTACCCTATTTCTATGATTTCTATGATTCTACTCTACCTCTAGCTCCCTCAAGAATGGGAATGAAATGACATAGCTCTGTCCTTACATGTAATGGCAGACAAAAATGACAAGTAATACATGTATAAGGGCAAAAGACAAAGATACACAAATACAGTAACTGATGCAATCAACCTCTCCAAACATTACAATATACATCCACTTTTTCCCCATCAATGCCTCTAGCATTTACAAATTATCTGATAATTTAACATAAGTCTCAATCTCTTGATTGAATATCAGTGCAATCCTGTATATCCCTTGAGGAGACAATATATATATAAGACAGATCAGCCTTTTTAATTGAATTTAAAACATGTTTTAAGTTAATGAAATTCATGAAAATAAAAGGTTTCAATTCATTTATTTTTCCTATCCATAACAAAATAAACCTCAAAAACATAAGATATTCGAAACACTCTCCTTCAACCCTTTCGATTTCTAGTATACTTGAAAAGATCTATCATGAAAGAAATAACGGGAATACCTGTGATAAAGTTACAGATTTTAATGCTGTAACAAAACATTACAACTACTTAATCTCATCTAACACACATGCAATTTTCCCCCTACTGCAAATAATACCAGAGGTACCAGAATCCCTAGCACTGTGTCACACTGATTTATTTTTCCATTAGCAATAAAAACTGCACCTTGGTTTCAGTTTGAATTTTTTACTTTAGTCATGCATTTCACTGTGATTATTTCCACACTACGATTCTGCAACATTAGCAGGTAGGGTGGGTAGATTTGAGCACTCAAGAATCAGAGACAAAAGATCTGTGTTAATCACCCACAGCCACATCCCTTCCCTTTTTCCTAAATGAGAGCAATATATATTTACATCTCTTACATGTATGTAATAAGAATATATCTAAAAGCATGACACAGACTAGTTTATTTTGTCAAACATCAAATGAGAAATCACTTATTCTGTCATAAAGATTTTAAAATACAAAAATAACTACAGAAAAATCACAGATTTGACTAAGCCCCCTGCAAATTTGGCCTCAGAAAAAGGGAACCTACAGACCTTATTTTTCAATTTAAATTAAAGGTTGTGCGCTTCAAAGGATTTTTGTTCCAGGAATTTAAAAAAAAAATGATTCTTCCATTCCTTGCTGAAACTTCTTATCCATCTCATTATAAATCAAGAATATGCTTCATACTCAAACTATAGCACAAAAGAAGTTATGCCTAGAACATTTGCCATTTAGCTTTTTGTCTTAATACATTTTAGAGTTATTTAAGTATCCTCATTCGTAATAAAATTTCTGATTGCATTACTTAAAAGAAAAATTATTTAGCATTAAAATTGCGTTATTCTTTTTAACATCTTGCAAGCACTAATTGATCCTCCTAACAGTCACATGAGGTAAGAAGGTACTATTATCCCAGTTTTATCCAGCGGGAAAACTGAGGTAAGGAAGTTTAACGTCTTGTCCAGTGTCCCATCTTATGTCACTCAGGTCTGAAACCAGACCATGATTCTGTACCTCAAGCTTAGTATTTAATTTTAGAATTCTGTAGGATTTAAGCATCTGTCTCACCATTTCTTTAGGAGATGATGCTATATCAGAAAGTGCTAGATCTGCGCTTCCTGGAAGCCTATGTATGACTACATTTTTGCCTTTAAAACATTTCAAAACACAAAGAGAAAAAACCAAAAAAAGTCAGTAGATCCTTAACATATCATGACATCCAAAACAATTACCTAACAGGCTGTCGGGTGCAGATTTACAGTGACACAAAAAAAAATTAAAGTTGTCTTGAACATTTTCAAAAGTGCAGTATCTTTGCTCAACCAGTCTATGATAGAGAATGTTAAAAGTACCCCAGAGAAATATAAAATTGTGTTGGTACAGCTGACTTTGAAGGGTTCTGTCTCTTGTCTTTTTATTCCAATTCCCTCACTTCCTCTACATCTGTCATGGTTAAAACAAATGTAAGACATACCTTAATTGTACTAGTGTGCGCACCGGGATATTCTTTTTCCTCCAGTGTTGACCAACGTTGTATAAATTTTGACACCAGAGGGTCATCATAGTCAACTATCTGAAATCCTGAGACATTAGCTCCTCCAAACTGAATTTTTGACAAATCTCCATCAGTAAATCCCTGAGCACAGAAAACATTATGTCTGTTATTCCAACAGTTTTGGCAGATCTCTCAATAGTATATACAAATAAAGAGTTACCATATGACTTCTACTGCAGAAGTGTAAGCCAACATTTTCCTCAGGGACAGGATCCAAGTCTAAATCCTGGGCTGCCAGGATTAAGTCGTCAGCTCCGCCAGCCAGCAATGCCTCTTGTTGCTCACTAGACATACACCTTTATAGAACAAGGGCTGAGTGGACCTGTCCAAGCCATGCTTACTTTCCTAAACAATCCCATTAATTTCATTGGGACTGCTTAAATGAGAAAGGGAACACTGACATGAGTAACAATTAGGCAAGCGAGTTTTTGCCAGGAATAGTTACAGCCACAGTTGAGTCCTCTTTTTGCTAGGAACACGAAAGCACGTGAAGGGACTTACCATCTCCCCTGCCTCCTCCCTCCAGAATAAGAACTACTTCTCATTCTTACAAACAGTACTTATGTCTTGTTTTCCATATTCTGTGCTTTAACTTGCCCCAAATAACCACACAAATGAATTTACATGAAATACTGATTTCAGACACTTCAGTTTAAATGAATGCTCTGAGTAAACAAAAAAAAAGTAGACCTCAGACCACATTATCAGAAGTTGCTACTATTGCTGTATTAGGTGCTCTTTAATTATTGCATATTAATTATATTCATCAATGATGTGTTGCTGCATGCTAATACAGACACTTCTACAGGGATCATGAAACTTTCTTCAATATTATTGAGAGCTTGAAGTTTGAACAGGAACATTCATTTGTACTTTGACCCCTTCTCCATGTATCAGCATGTTTTATTCTTAAAATAGATCAATTTCTTGACGGATCAGACTGGAGGAGAACATTATTACAGTCAAGAAAAGAAGAAAGAAGGTGGATTCAGTGAAGATAGGATATGATCAAATACTAGTGAAGTTTTCTTTCTGACAGAAAAAACACAGTTTTAAAATCATCACCATATATATTTTATACGATATTATATGGAAGATCTACAATATTTGCATTTAAACGGTATAAATCTGTAGGAAGCAAATATGATATTAAACAGCTTTAAAATACAAGATTCAATAAGTTTTAGATCTTATGGGCTTACTGTTACAAACTTAAAGCAATGACTAAAATAGCAACCAGTCAACATAATGAAATACACTAGGCAATTTTTCTAAAATGTTTATTTCCCTTAAGACTCAAAATACTATTTATACAACATTTGCAATGCAAAATACAAATATCTAACAGTTAGGGAATTTTTCAAGTTTTGTAAGACTTTTATCCTTGCTTTGTGAATATCAGTACCCTATACTACTTTATCCTAAAAATTAGTTAATAAATATAAAAATGAAACCCCACTGTTCTGCTTTTAAAGAGGCCTTTAGAGTATAAGGCTTGCTCACACCTGTCTTGCAACATATGTGATTCTTCAGAATACTGCCCACCTGGAGGGGGGGGAAATGTTTTGATCGAAGGCTGGGAGGAGACAGGGGTTGTGTCTAAAGTGTGATAGACACACTATGATTGTTCTGTTTCCTCAGGCCCCCTCAAAGGACTATGGAAGACAAGAGTGTAAATTAGAGCACTCTGGGCCCTGCTAGAATTTATATCAAACACTATCACAGTCCAAAAATAAATGATGAAAAAAAAATGATTTAGAGGCACTCACAGCATGCAAACCCCAAAACTCTTTTCTGGAACAAAATAACTGAGATTCAAGCCTGCAGAATTTGCTTTACCTGGTACAAAAAACCATCGGATTAGATTCCCTAGATTCAGTAAATAAGTGTTGTTGACTTTAATGTCAGTAAAATGGCCCTTCATCTTTAGACACAATTTCAAAAAAATTATCTTGACAGAATTTAGTGAGTTTCCTGAACTTTCCCTTAGGAACACTATTAGCTATACTGTCTGATCACCTATGTCCAAAAAGTTTATTCCAAACGGATTACCAAGCCCATCTGAGGAATGAAGATGTGTAAAGCTGAGACTCACTTGTCTAGCGGAATGAAAGCTGAGAACTGTAATTTTTAAGTAATTTAGAGGTGAGAGAAGAAACATCAGTTTGCCGAATGAATGCATCAGCCTATAATGTGAAAAGTTATTTTTCTGATTTCCATACCCTACTTTTGTAAAGTATGTAGAAAAAGGGATGAAGCTGTACAAAAGGTACTGAGCAACCTTTGCTTACATTGATGGGAATATCACAGGAGGCATTTAAACCCTGAAAACTCACCTCATAAAACAAATACCATCTCAACACATGCATTCATTTAGCAAGGATAAAGACATATAGCTTTTTTCTATTTTCTAAAATGCATTTAAAACAAAATACTAGTTGATGTGCTTCCATAAACAGTAAAATGAGTAATACAGGTATTTTAAATATTAAAAACGCTTACCAGATTTGCAATGATATAATGGTATCCTTTAACATGTTTACCAATTGTGATAACCTGTAAAAAAGAAGAAATACCCCAGTAATGGAGAATGTTCACTGGATATATGGACTGAGACTTAAAAACTACAAAATGCAGTATGATGTAAAAGCTAGTTATGAGCTTTATTGCATGCAATCCTGAGTTTGTTCAGTGCTTTACTTTTTATTTACCTAATGCACCACTGAACACACTCTCTGCTGTTGGAAATTAATCATGTTGAAGCCCAAGTCCCAAGACCTTTAAACAGAGGAGCTGAACGCTAACTACTATGCTGTGTATCAAAGGCACAACCTGGACAGAAGGGAGTGGGCATCATGCAGTAGAAGCGTTGTGCCTCAGAGATTCCTGCTTAGATTCTGCCCCCTTTGTAGCAGAATTGTAATGTTCCTTGAACTAGAAAAAGTTTAAAAGCCTGCTGGCATTAATGAAAGCATTTACATCATGAGGAAGTCTTTTAAAGTTCAAATTGTTGTTTATTGCCCTAAGGTTTCCTCATAACCTCCCTCAAAGCCAGCTGGTGGTTTCTCAGCAGTCTCCACTGACAGGCATGTAGCATGGATTCTTCTCCCAAATAAGCCAAATTAAGACTATGTCTGCATGGGGAAGTTTGCATTTTGAAGCAAAACACTTCTCCAGAGAAAGGATGTGGGAGATAAGAGGACTCTAGAGGTTTCTTCCATCTTTTGAACAATGAAACAACTTAAATGAATCATCCTCTCTTGATTTATTTCCCCATTTAACATATAACTAAAATATTCAGAATAGGTATCCTGTGACTTATATCAGGCTAGTAGTGAACAACATTCCACATACGTGTTTTAATGAAGTTACAGGAGTATAACTTAAGGCAGTGTTTAACACCAAGGTTTGTATTACTACAGTTTGAGACTGAGAGGGACCACATTACATAGGGCATAGAAGTTATTCAATTATTCTTCTTTTGAGCTTAATATATACATGATATATGAACTTAATTATTCTAAAAGAGTTACTTGGTTCAGACTACTTAAAACTCATTACTTATTAAAAGGTTTAAGAATTGTGTTCAGATGTATTTCTTATGCAGCTGCTGCTTTCAAATAAGTTTCAGTTAGATGAAACAGATTAGCTCTTCTGCATAAAATGCTTCTTCGTCATTAGTATCTGAGAAAACAACCAGTAGCTGCAAGTCTATAGATCAATGGTTAGTAACTCTGCTCTAACTGCCACTGGGTACTATTTCATTAATCTAGCTTTCTAAAACATTGCCCTGTGCCATCCATATGAACACTAAGGATGCTGCTCTGAGAAGATTCAGCTGTGGCTCCAAAAGCCATAGTGAAGGAGCTGTGGACACAAAAGGTATTCACCAGTGTCCCTAGTTTAGACTAGCACCTCAAGCAGGGATAGACAAGAAGTGGCAGTAATTCCACATCTGCCCAAAGGGTGTTATCAGTGGGAAATGAGATTCTGCAAAGGAAGCTGGCTGAGAAGAGATAGAGGCTATATAATGAAGAGCATGGTAACACTGAACTGCCAAATCAGAGAAGAGGAATATAAACTAGTCGTAGGAGAGCTGGGGAACCGAAATATTTTTCAACTTCAACTTATATAAATGATTGAAATCTGGAAGAGAAACTATAACACAAGTCAAAAACAAGAACGATGAGGCAACTTTGCAAATATATCTACACAAAGATCCAAGGACTACAGAGCGTAACTGGGTGAACCTGAGGGTTGCCACCACAGCTTAGAAAGTTAGTGGGATAAATCAAAGCACTACAACAGAAGTTTTGTTCAAGAACAGAAAGCAAGGAAGAAAGTGAAGAAGTTGCTGCTCTATATATCAAAAATGCAATTAATACTTCAGTATTCAAGAAAAATCTGGTCAACAGAAAGCCTGTTGCATGTCTCAGTAAAAATGCACAGAAAAAGAAAAGGGATACTGATACAAAGGGTCTACTTCAGGCACCCTTGTGAAAAGAAGAAAATTGCTGACAGTTGTTTGGAGGCAGGAATTAAAAGAATTTTTTTAAGAATAGATCTGGTAGAAAAGCAGGATTTTAAATACATATTCTGCTTTTAGAAAAGAACATCGAAGAACACACTCAAAGGATACTCACAGGCCAAGAAATCCTTTGTTCAGCATAGACCTTCATTTTAACAGATGGAGAAAATTAATCGAGAAACAGTTATTTTAGGTTTTATATTAGGCTACTTGAGAAATTAAAAGTGGGTTTACCTTTTTATATAAGGAAGGGAAGTTACAGAAACAGAGTGTAAGGATAATGGTCTTAAAAAACAGACCAAACTCAATAAAATGCTAGGGTATCTTGCAAAGAGAATCTCAAGGCTAAAACAACGAGACAGCTGACAGCAGTTTAAGAGACTGTAGTGTAGGGCATAGCAGAAAACTATTTCAAGGAGAACAACTAATTGGAATTATATTAACTGACCTGTGTGGCTGATCCACAGTTCTCTAGAATTCTTTAGTGACTAAGAAATCAAAACAGCAGAAACAAAAGTTTATCCATCCGTATGCTTAAAGAGTAGCACAAGTCTGTGGGGATAAGCTGAGAAAATCTAAGACTCAAAACAAGGCAGAATCTATCAAAGTGCAATCAGAGCAAGAAAAATATCCCAGAGCTGCAATCAAAATAAGAGAAGCCAAAGAAAATAATACATCTATTCCTAAATGAACAAAGATAGTTAAAATGAGTGGTAACTAAAGGGTAAAATAGGGTTCTTGTCTTTAAGAAGTGGTAAAAGAAGAAGCTGAAGAAACTTACAGTCAGCCAAACTTTCATATCAGGGAAACAATTATAATTAATATTACGTACTTGATTTCAAAAGAATCTGTAGGATAATAAGATGATAAACAGTCAATACAGTCTTGTCAAGATCAAAATATGTCAAAGCAATTTCTTTCCTTTCTCTGACACGATAGCTAGCCTAATAGATAATGGGAAACAGCAGATGTGACATATCTTGAGTCCAATAAGGTTTTTGTCCTGTGTGACATCATTACAAGCTCTTAAGGGCTCATGGACAAGATAAAAAGTCATTGTAAGGTAAGCAAACAACCATCTGAAAACCCACACAGAACCAGCTGAAGAGGACCTATAAGCACTATTTCTCTCAAGCATTGCTCTACTCAGTACTTTTCTTGACATGGATAACAAGCCAGAAAATATGATTTTTAAAAACTGTAGATGATAGGGAGGTTGCAAATGCTCTGGAGAACAGGATCAAATTCAAATTGATCTTGAAAATTAGAGAAACAGTTTGTGGATATGAATTCCAAATAAAACAGACAAATACACTGCACTCCATTTAGGACACTGCTCATTGCCTAAGACTCTCCAAAATGTAATGAACTTCATAAAAGAACAAAATAACAAGCTATTCAAAAAAGCTTCAAACCAATACATCTACACTCTGATGATATATCCCTACAGATGCTGCACAGTCTCACATGGTCAAGCTCAAGCCAGCAGGGAGCCATCCATGTAATTTTCCACCGTGCTCTGCTTGCATGAAAAGAAGTAAGATACAGAGACAGTAAGACCCTCCTAGACACTAGGATTGAAGAGGTGGATTTGAAGGTAAGGCAGTAATTTGAATCAGAGCACTGCGATGCTGTTGTAAAAAAGAAAGTTAAAAAAAATCATTTTGGCAAATAATATATGTGCGGGTGGTGAAAAAACATAATTTTCTGTTCTATTTAAAGCTCAGGAGGCCTTAGCTATGGAAAACAGCATCTAATTTTGGTTAACACACTTTAAGAGGGAGACAAAATGGAGAGACACCCAAGGACAGTACAAATGACAAAAAGCTTAGGAACACGAACTACGAAGAGAGTTAAATGGAAAAGAGAAGCTGTTGATACAGCCTTCCCAAGACGTAAAAGGTTCTTTGAAAAAGCATTAGAAGTAGAAAATAGTTTCTAGGTGTAAGGAACTAATCCCTAGACATAACTATTTATAATACACCATATATAATACTGTGTCAACTACATATAATATAGTATACTACTTAGGTTGTGTAAGGAGGGTTTTTTTGTTGTGGGTTTGGTTTTTTGGGGTTGTTTGTGGGAGAGATTATTGGATTTGTATGTTCACCTTCTGCCTGATACATATGTAGTCCTCAATAGCAACCTGTCACTTCCAAACGATGCATAATAATCACAAAAATAGGATCAAGAAAAATGAACTCATTACGTTTACTTATAGAATATAGCTAACTGCTGCCACTGAAAAACGGAGAATAGCAAACCTGATCAACAATGTCGTTGACTTTATCGCGCTCACAGTCCAAAATCACTCTCCTTTCCTTTTTTACCTCTAGATCTTGAAACAGTGAACGATAAGTTTCATCTTTTCTGTCATTGTTAATATTTCCTACATTGATAGCAGTCACTTGCCATTTCTTTTCAGCAGCAGAATCCAACACAGCTTGCAATGTGGATAAGCCTAGTGAAGCACAGGAGAAAACAGAAGATATGACTGATAAAGTTTCAGGAATAACAAGCTTCTAGAACGTGATTTATGAGATTACTTATTTAAGATTTCCCTGTATCTTGTTTGACCTGTCACACGTTGTTAGGACTCAGAAATCAAGATATGTGTGGGCCCAATCATTTCTTATTTTATAAAACTTCTATTTACATCACTGCAAGGAATCAGGGTAGAGCCTTGTAAGGACAACCTTTTGGTTTTGATTCAACCTTGTTCAGAATGGGATTTTGTCAGTTTCACTGATCCACTGCTGGAATTCCACATGCTGGGAAACAGATTTTGTAGGAGAAAAGTGATCCAATTATGGAAAGAGGATCAGCTGCTTATAACGAAATGTTATTGAACTGCTTTTGTTCTCAGCACTTGAGCAGTACTGTATTTAAACCCAGACCTCACTGAGGTCTATGGCAAAATTCCCATGTTCTGCAGTGGTGCTAATGGAGTTATTTGTGTTGCCTAAAGTCATATCCCTGTTTATGAAAGAAGATGTGCTGAGATATATTTCTCTATAAGATAAATAGGCTCAATGCTAACAACTACAAGCAGTCTGCTGAAGTTTGCTTCCATTTTATCCTTTTGGCACATTCCTGCCAGAAAGCTGTAATGTCTGTACGGCTGCAACTGCCTACAGTATATTGTAAAATCAGTGAAGATTTTACTCTACTGGATTTCCTTTTCAAGGATTAAATAATGGAGTATAGAAACATGAAAATTACTGCTGGAAATGAATTTCTGCTATACAACAAATACCACTTTAATAATTTCAAGCAGCACAGGAATTAGACTTGTTATGTTTAAATTCCTTCCAGAGAATTCTACATAATTCTAGAAAGCAATTTTAAGAATAGCAGATAGTATTATAGAAAAAAATAAAATTTTTGCACACTCATCTCCCCTGAAACCACAGAACACCAGAAGTCATTTCTTCGAAAAAAATTTCTGACTTGGTATGTAGAGGAAGCTTCAGGTATAACCCTCATGAGAAATAACAGTGGTTATGTCCATAAACATATAAAGAAAGCACTGAGAGAATTAATTTGTCCCATAGTTTGCAAATACATCATTATATTAAGATTGGTCAGTGTTTAGCAATTCTGCTTTATCAGTGAAAATGGTAATGACATACAGCACTATATAAGACTGGTCATCAGCAAAGGTAAAAAATGGCAGGCTTCCAAAGCACAAATTCAATTATTATCTCAAATAGTTCTGGTTTTCTGTGTCATCTTTAAAAGAAGACCGATAGGAAGTTTTGCATGTCATGCAATGAATATTTATTTTAAAATAATAGATAAATACAGTCCAAGGGTACATATAAACTATTTATAACATGTTAAATGTGGAGAACTCATGCTAAAGGAAAAGGTAATTAATGTAAGCAAACTAAAAGATGTAGGAAATATCTTAAAACATTAAAAAGCACTAAAATAAGTCTATACCTCAAAATAAAGTTTTAAATGGTGATTTAATATAATTAACAAAAACAAACCACAAAAAAAACCCCAAACTGAAACAGATATAATCTGAATCATTGTTTCAGATCTCATTTAATAGATTTCAGGTCCTTAAATCTGCTATATGTTTTCTCTGAGTTAAACAGAATCTCATTTAGGAATAAATTAAAAAGGGCTATTAATGTTAATACTATTCATTACAAGGGGTTTCAATATTTTACTCCTCTGATCTTCCATTTTTCCTAGGGACTCCCTTTTCTTGGGGTACTCTCTGCAGAGATGTCAAATGGCTGCCTGGATTTCTTGCTTTTTACAGGTGGCAGATTTGTCATCCCCATGCAGTTTAGTTTATTCTAACACCAATAACACATTGCAAAAGAATGAAAAACAAAACAAAATTAAAAAAGCATTCACCGCAATACTTCTGTGGATGTGGAAAGTGGTAGTGGAAGTGTGGACTCTGCAGAGGAGAAAACTCCAACAACTTCAGTTGCTTTTTTTAAACTGCAGGAATACATCTGTTTGGAAACCTCATGTGCCTGAACGTCTTTTGGTTATCATGAGACAAACTCTTAATTCAGTGAGCTCTGAAAAGGGAGGACTGAGCAAAGGCTGAGTAAATCAGCAATTCTGTTACAGTTAGAATCCCCCAATAACATCACTACTTTTTCCAAAACCCACTGTTTAGTACTGGCAACACAGAGGAAGCAAGGAGGGTAAAGGGCACTATTCCACATTATATGAGAGCAACTGCCATATTAAGCCAATAATAGCTTGGACATGCATATACTGAACGGCCTCACTTCTTATAGACAGGAATGAGATATCAAATTGCCCTGCACTTCAACCAGGCAGACCCTAACCACAAAGCAGTGGTAAAAGTAGCAATAAATGATTCTTTCAGAATAAGTCAAACTAATTCCTATTAGCTTTCACAGCTTCCATGAAGAGTAAGTCTCTTTCATTTTAAATTATATGTCATTCTTTAAATATACGTCACTGTCACTACATTAGCACTTATGCAAAAGTGTTTAGAGGAATTGTGGACCCTGTGTATTCAGGGTTTGATGTCAGTGTTGCTGACTACATACTGCTTGACTCTGCAGGCTAACCTTGTGCAATCAGTGGGAGCACTGAGGAGCAACGATTTACTCAACATAAAGGTAGGAGTTTCATGCCTTGGAGCTTGTTATCACCAGAGTGCCTTGCCACAATTAAAACAAACAAATAAATAAAAAAAAAAAAAAAGAAGGCATAACCAAAGGGTGACTAAAACCAACAATTTCATGCTGTTATTCCTGGCCAGATTCAGCCAGTGCAACTCACAAGAAGAATTAGGTGTTTTTCAGTATTTCCTAAATATAAATAGCACGCAGATCATGTACTGCGCACTGCTAGCTGATTGACAGAGGGTTGGCTAAGCAGGTAGTTTTACATCTGTGGCAGTGGATGTTTCTGATTCTAATGTGAATTAGAAAAGATGTCCCAGAGAAACGGACTTAGGGTTCATCGTCCCACATGACATTAATGTTGGAGGCTACTACCAGTACTAGATTTTCTACCTTTAGTGCTTACAACAGTGATAAAGGACTGTCTTGAGGAGGTCCCTTCAGCTTCTGAACAACATAATGTATAAAATGTCATCAGAATGCAGAATCTAATATCACCCCATTACTCAACAAACCATGGTATGGTATAATCAACCTTTAAATTTAGTGGCATCTTACCATTTAATGTGCACTTAATATTCAACTCTGACCAATGAACATGCAGGTGAGCCACAATATAGCCTTTTTAAAGAGAACAGGAAAAGGTTAAGAATAGAAAAAAGTTAGCCAAGGACTACTAGGTGAGGAGAACCTGAAAACAGAATGACAATAATGGAATTCCAGAAAGGGCAGTCAAAAGAAAACCCACTTCTGTATAATGCTGCTGCTTCTCAGAAAACTAATATACCACAATTTGCAAGTGATTTTTCCCAGTTATGAACTGTTATGTTATTATTACTACAGCCATAAAAGGGCATAGGACTTGATAAGGCCTGTACTGCAGAGTAAACCGCTCACAAGCAGTAGATTTGGGTTTATCAACAACACAACAAAAAAATCTAAGCTCAGCAGAGGAAAGGAACTTGAGTATTTATCAAAAGCAGTCTCGAAAGAAGCAGGGACTGTATCCAAGATTCTTGCTTGCTTGGTGCCCAACTATTGACTTGGCATATGTGCAGTGAATCTGTCGTAGTATATTGCCCTTCATGCTCAGATGCATTTTTTTTCCTTAGATGATTCTTTAAAAAAAATGAAAAAACTTTCCATAGGAACTGTATTACAACGTGATTAATCTCACATCGCTTATCAGCACATGCTTGCAATTCTATTAATACATACTGTAATAATTTCATTCTCATTTAAACAATTTTGTCTGTGTCCCAAAAGCTCATTTCTAAATTTAAGCTTACACTTGCTGCAGGTAATATTCCTTTCCTCATTTACTTTTCTAATCCTAATTCAGCGTTTCAGTGAGATACATCTAGCAAACAGTGTGCAGATAAGAAGTACCGCATCTTACCTCTGTCACTGTCATACAAATATGCAAACTTGGTCCACTGATAGTATTCGATCAAGCTAAGAAGGGCTCCCTTGAGGTCAGGTCTCATCTGAATGACAAAGGGATGTGTCCCATCTGTTGGGAAGCTGGGAGTTATGAAGGAGACATGAAGAGTCCCACAGAACGATGTTATGGTATTTACAGACTTCTTGTCATAGAATCCAAAAATAGCAAAGACTCCTCTTGAAAACTGGGAGCAGACTAGGGGGGAGAAAGAAAAGCAGTTAGGTGGGAGAACTTTTTCATCAAATTTATTGAAAACTCTATCATGTATATATTTATGAGAAATAATGAAATTTTCTGATCACATAAATACCACAAGAAAATAGTAATACTCTCATATGGAGATTGTTATTTGTTAGTATTATTAATCAGTAACATAAAGCTTCCACTAGAAACAACAATAACAACAAATCAGATGGGGTTCACATTCCTAGGCAATTAATTTAGAAATAAAACTCACCAAGTTATTCTTAAATTCACTTTATACTGTAAAGAATAGTGATGCAAACATCAGTGGCAGCTGTAATTTGTAAAATGAGTCATTATGACCACACATAGTATTATGGAAATAGATAACTTTTTGTCCTGTTAAAAAAAAAATTGGCTCTGAGGTCAAGACTCACTGAGCTTTTTGCAAAATACCTTAAATAACTTTCCATTTGGGGAAATATAAAGCCAAAACTAGAAGCAAATCTATTAACAGCAGAAAAGTGAGAAGTTGATTTGCTTTAAAAACCCTTCCATTTCAAGGCATTATTTTAATTCCTGCTTTGTAGGACTCAGCAAAAGCTGGTCCTTCTGGATGACACTTGCGGTCATGCTGCAGAAAGAATAACCTCATAGGTGCAAATAACATGCTGATTATTCACTTTTTATCACTGGAGACAATTCAAGCCAAGTGATGAATGCTACTGATCACAGTAGCCTGTGTACAAAAGCTAGTTCTTCTGGGTTATTTTCTTTGACACTGCAGGCTACACTAGTGCCTAAGTTCTAAAACAAGGGTACAGTAAGGAGATGTTCATCTCTGATTAATTCTCATTTATCACCTATGCATTCTTTGGTTTGCACAGTCACCCTGAAAAAGAGACACCCTTCTAGAGACAACATTGAGTCAGCCTCATTGCAATCCCTGCTACACCTAATCTGCTTGTAGATAAAAATCACAGTGTAATTGAAGCTAATTTTGCTCAGCTATTTAGTGCACTAATCCTTCAATATAATTCACATAAAGGCAAAAATAAGTTGACTTATTTTAAAAATTTCTCAGATTTGAATTAATGTTGATACAATATTTTCTCTTTTAAAGTTATCACATCCTTAATTTAAAACAAAATAACATCCCTTTATGCCTGTTATTATTCATGGCTATTCTCTTTTCGTGGCTTCGCCTATCTGCCTTTGCTACCCCACAGTCATCGCTCATACCCTAATTATTTCTATACTCCAGTCAAAAGCACCTAAGGAGTATGGGTGAAATTCTGAGTCTGCCAGTTTCAACAGTTATCACCTATTAACTTTAATTGGGTCAGAATTTCACCTCAGGTGAGAGAATACAAGTGATTAAAAAACTTGATGAGTAATACCCTTTACAAAAGGATGCTGCAGGTCTTCCAGGGCTAGGGTACAAGATAGTCAGACCTCTTCGCTTCCAACTGCAAATTGTTATGTAAAGTTCCAATATTTATCTCAAGTGTATTAAGGGTGTAACACTGCTCATATTGAACAAAGGTTTCTGAAAAAGGCTGTGAATTTTCTGTAGAGCTTTTCTGTTTAAGTTACTGGAACTCCTTGTTCTATTCCAAATCACTATGCTCTTGCTGAGATAAAACCTACTCCCCCTACACACCACCTCTCTGCACACTCATGAACAATCCTTCCCCATCTGCAGCAAAGGCTAAATACTTTCTGAACTTATTACAATAAAGGTGTTAATGTCTCATAATCCACCTTCAAAAATGCACATTAAAGTAAAGCACCAGTTTACATTTGGATCCCTGGGCAAGAATTCCGCAGAAGACTGTTACTGGCACACTACTGTGATCTTCTGTGTTAAACCATTTTAATGCTGCATGTAAGGTGACAGAGGCAACAACAGTGTCATGCCAGGACAGCTGAAAAATAAAGAAGTTTTGTGCCAGTATTGCTGATTCCTAGGATGCTATCACATCAGCTGTCACACTTACTGCTTTTCTTCAACCACCAGTCAATGGTATTAGGCATAGACGAAGTAACGCTGCCTACAACAGCCAACAACCAGGGCCAGCTGCCTGCACCGGAAGATTTGAAAACCATAGGTGGTGCCTTCTCATAAGCACCACTGCCACCCCTAACAGAGAAAAGCCTGGCTCTTTGGAGCACTGTACTGCAGCCTCTGTCTCAGTTCCTCCCTGATCCTTTCCTCCCCTTCCGGACACTGGAGAGATCTGGATCTGTCAGGCCTCAGCTAAACATCTTTGGGATAATGAAGTTCAACCTACCCGTGCTGTTGGGAAGTTCTAGTTAAGGCTCCGTCCTGGCTCCTGAACTCATGTAACTAAATAGACTTCAACTTCCATTTAAAAAAAAACCCAGTACACTTGGAAAAAGAAAACAAAAACAAACAAAAAAAATCATTGCAATTATTTGTGATAGCAAATAAAAAGAGCCCAGATTACTTATGCTAGGCTTCAAACATGAACTGCAGGCATAGAATCATAGAATGATTTGGGTTGGAAGGGACCTTTAGAGGTCATCTAGTCCAACCCCACTGCAATGAGCAGGGACATCCCCAACTAGATCAGGTTGCTCAGAGCCCCGTCCAACCTGACCTTGAACATTTCCAGGGATGGGGCATCTACCACCTCTCTGGGCAAACCTGTGCCAGTGTTTCACCATCCTCATTGTAAAGAATGTTTTCCTTATATCCAGTCTGAATCTACCCTCCTTTAGTTTAAAACCATCACCTCTTGTCCTGTCACAACAGGCCTTGCTAAAGAGATTGCCCCCATCCTTCCTGTAGCCCCTCTTTAAGCACCGAAAGGCCACAGTAAGGTCTCCCCGCAGCCTTCTCTTCTCCAGGCTGAACAACCCCAACTCTCTCAGCCTGTCCTCATAGGAGAGGTGCTCCAGCCCTCGGATCATTTTTGTGGCCCTCCTCTGGACCTGCTCCAACAGGACCATGTCCTTCTTGTGCTGAGGACCCCAGAGCTGGACGCAGCACTGCAGGTGGGGTCTCACCAGAGTGGAGCAGAGGGGCAGAATCACCTCCCTCGACCTGCTGGCCACGCTTATTTGATGCAGCCCAGGATATGATTGGCCTTCTGGGCTGCAAGTGCACATTGTTGGTTCACGTCCTGCTTTTTGTCCACCAGTACCCCCAAGTCCTTCCGCAGGGCTGCTCTCAATCCTTTCATCCCCCAACCTCTATTGATATCGGGGGTTGCCCCAACCCAGGTGCAGGACCTTGCACTTGGCCTTGTTGAACCTCATGAGGTTCTCGCAGGCCCACCTCTACAGCTTGTCCAGGTCTCTTTGGATGACATCCCGTCCTTCTGGCATGTCAACTGCACCGCTCAGCTTGGTGTCATCTGCAAACTTGCTGAGGGTGCAGTCAATCCCACTGTCTATGTCGTTGCTGAAGACGTTAAACAGTACTGGTCCCAGTACAGACCCTTGAAGGATGTCACTCGTGACCAGTCTCCATCTGGACATCAAGACATTGACCACTACCCTCTGGATGCAACCATCCAACGAATTCCTTATCCACTGAACAGTCCACCCATCAAATCCATACCTCCTCAGTTTAGAAAGAAGGATGTTGTGGGGAACTGAGTCAAAGGCCTTAGAGAAGTCCAGATAGATGACATCCGTTGCTCTTCCCTTGTCCACTGATGTAGTCACTCCATCACAGAAGGCATGTACTGGGTCTGACTGGGATGGTGTTCACTTTCCACATAGCAGCCCATATGGTGCTGTGTTTTCGATTTGTGGCCAAAACAGCATTACTAACACACCAGTGTTTCAGCTATTGATGAGTAATGCCTGCACAGCACCAAGGCTTTCTCTTTTTCCCTCTGCCCATCCCAGCAAGTATGCTGGGGGTGGGCAAGAAGTTGGGAGGGGACACGGCCAAGTCAGTTGACCCAAACCGGTCAAAGGAATATTCCATGCCATGTAATGTCACGTTTAGCCATTAAACTGGGATAGTGGAAGAAGAAGGTGGGGGGCTGTGACTTCCAAGGTGGCTGTTGCTTGGAGACTGGCTGGGCATCAGTTTGCTTGTAGGAGGTGGTGAGTGATTGCCTTTGTATCAGTTGTGTGTTTTTTTTTTTTTTTCTCCCCTCCTTCCTTCACTTAAACTGTCTTTATCTTGACCCACCAGTTTTCTCACTTTTGCTCTTCCTATTCTCTCCTCTGTCCACTGTGGGTAGAGGAAAGTGGGCAAGCAGCTGTGCAGGAGCTTGGCTGCTCTCTGGGATGAATCCAGGACAGGGCAAAAGGTGTTATTCCACCTTCCACCCACAGAACAGATCTGTTAATACCACTGGCCTGCACTCAAAGATGTGAAGGAGTTTTGTACCCCTTCAGTGAAACAAACATGCAACCAGTCTACTCTTCAGAAGAAAACTGCTGTTCTTTCAAACTCAACATCCTCCCTGATGTGCCACAAACTCATACTACCTCTCTTCACTAATTACTTACTGCCTATTGACCAAACACAGTTCTCTGGGATTAACACAGCAAACAGCTCTCCATTTAATAATCTTTACACCTGGTAAATCATCTGTCCTTACATGTACGTGTCACCCTCTGGGAAAGATAGGTAAAACTGGAATTTTGATCTCCTCTCCTGCACAAAGTGAGAGACAAGTACAAAGCACCACCTCCAGCTGGGTAAGTCAAGTCACTGCAGTTCTAGCTACATACAGAAGCTGCAGCTTAAAAGCTGACTTCCACACACATGTGCACTCAATCCTGACAAATACTAAGAAAAAAGCAAAAACATTTTATATTTTTAAAATTAAGAAACCTGCCACACAGATATAAACTCTCATTTAATTCAACCAGCCCCCCCAGATATGAGATCAAAACTCTAACAGAAATCTTGAAATTAAGAACATAGCATACATTAGTAAATATTAAGCTATGTGGGTCAGCCAGAAAATCAGGATCAACTTTAGTCCAGGTAAAACTATATTTTCATCAGCAGCGATCAGTGTCATGGTTATACACTGAAGAACCTCAATGCTGTGATTGTGTGTGTGAAATTCCTCTAAAGATAAGTGGGAGGGCACCTATGTCACGTAATAAAAACTTGCTAAATATAAGCTGTCTTGAGACAAATGCTTGCAACTGTTCTGGGGCATTTGGTCTCTCAGGAACAGGAGGGAAAAGAAGGGGTGGTATTTCCAAATATATAACGGTGATCCAGTGGATAATGCAGAAAGTGTAATTGGTTTTGGCAGGATTCCCACCCTAGACTAAGTCTACAGTCATGTTGTTATTGCTGGGAGACATTAGTTTTATAATGGTGAATCACAAGCTGTTCACAGTTATTAGATTAAAAAAATCATGATGATTAGGACTCATAAGCCATTGAAACATGAAAGTTCTATTTTATTGAAGACATTAGAAGCAACTGTCAGTACGCCATCATTTTTTTTTTCAAGCTCTTCTACATTAATTTTTCTTCTTTGGGTTTATGTTGTCCTTTCTAGAAATAGTCAACGGCCTACTTAGCAACAAGACAGCAAGAATATAGTAAGCTCATTTTGTGATCACTTTTCTAGAGAGACTTGCCTAGAATGGCAAATAACTGGGAACTCCAAGAAACAGGGTAAATAATTAAAGGTACCTGGGAAACAACAATTCCCAGAAGGTTTTGTTTATAGTTAAGAATTAAGTATTTTATATTTGTCTTCTTTTTGTTCTTCTACTAACAGCCAGGCAAAAAACTAGTTTGCCCTTGTTTTTCAGAATACTGAAAGTGTGTCCTAGTCTCTTCTTCCAAAAGCTAGGGCCCAGATTTGTTCCGCAACAAAATTAAGCTTAAGCCTGCAGTGAGAAATAGGTGCCTTGTCAAAGGAGGGCCAAAACTACCTGCTCAGTTATTAACTCTTCTATTGTTAACTACATCTGTTTCTTCTTAGACCTCCTTCTTACCATGATGCACTCCTACCTACTGTGGCCATAACTGGTTCTCCAAAAATGAAGAAATACAGCAACATACATTCTTCACCTTTCATCAAATAGAGCATATTTCTGTAATGCGTATCATCTTATACTTAAGACTCAAAGTGCCAGCTGAAGAGTACATTTGAAAATTCAAAATATAAAAATATTACAAATACGCTCAGCTTTACACAATGAAGTGATGCCAGTTTAGGAATGTTAGTTCATTTTCATGACTGAAGAACTGAATCTTTAGAGGCATAAAATCACTTAGAAATACTTGCATTTGAATACATATGCTTAGAAACTATTCCAGATCAAGTCTTCCTAAGCCAAGATTTCCCTTCCAAAAGGGGGAGTAATGAACCTAATCATTGTTTACATTCAGGGACAATTAAATTGGAAAAAGAAAATTAGCAAAATGCTCACTTCACTTACAGAAACACACATCTAACAGTCCCTGCATATCGGTCAGTTTCCAAAAAGTGTTATTATGACTCTTAACATTCTTCTAACTTTTCCAAGTATTTCTAGATTTTTATTTATATGAGAGTTTTGATATTTGGTTTCTGTCCAAAGATGAAAATTTAAAATGACTGAGAAAGTATTTGCCATTCAGTGCTTAGATTCTAAATGTTGTCCATGTGGCTTTATATACTATTTCATTATACTAACTTGGTTGACCATAGTGCTAACAAAACTGGTTTAATATTAATATAGGGAAATAAGTCTTCAGTGCATATTATTTAATCATGCCCAATAAAATAATCATTCTTTTACTTCTACGAGAAAGAAAATGTGGCACAAGCGTAAAGGAAGAGTCAAGCACTGCCTTTGCTGAAGAGGACCAAAACACAAAGGAAACGCTCATTGGTCTGAAAAGTTGATAGATGAGTCGGAAGTAGCCAGGAACACGACATGGAAATCGAATGCCCAGTTGGTAATTGCAGCTTCTGAAAGGCAACACTAAGAACAAGCAGACAGTAGAAAGGAACCACAAACAATAGATGGAACAAAAGTAGCAAAAAATAAGCAAGAACCACAGCTGCCAAAAGAATTCACATATGATTGAAACTGCATCAGAAAATCATTATGAAAGTAAAAAACAATATGGATTGCTTCCAAAGCCATTAAGAAAATTGCAGCATAGCAGAAAGCATATTGTATACACTTTTATAGACTAAAGAATTTTTTTTTTTTTGTAGTAATGTTATATATAATCTGCATGGTCTGTTCAGATTATACTAGTCATTCAGATTATACTATTACCTTCTAGATGTAAGGGGTAAACTTCTCTTCAAGAAGAGTGAATAAGGCATAGGGAATCATGTAAGTCAATCCAAAGTGTTATTTAAAACCATGGAGTATGTATTTAAACAGCACAACTTGAGATGAGGTTACTTTTTCTAGGGCCACGGTAGGCTAACTAAAATGGGAAAAAACAGTTCCCCAAGGCTCAGAGAAGACCATAATAACTAAAAGATAAGACAACGGACCAAAGCTTCATGCTAGCATTCAATAAAACATGGACACAGAAACCAAATAAAGGCTGGCATTTTAAAATCCCAAGACATCCTTTACCAAAGTTGAGAGGCAAATCAATGACAATTAAAACATCAATGGCAACCAGAACTAGAAATATGCTATACTTTTGGATAACAAGACTCTGAATTACAAAGAAAAGGACCTTCCTTTTTGTCTCTTTTTGCAATTTTTTATTCCAGTGCCAATTAATGTGGCTTTTTATCTGATTTTGAGCATTTAAGAAAATCTGCGTGCCTGGAATTATAGCCATCTATAATGATCTAAACTGTGTATTTTCCTATTTGCAGACTGTGCATATATATACTGTGGTAAAAAAAAAAAACAGACCTCACTGGGAGAGAGAAGCATCGAATACTGAGCTCACACACAAAAATAAAGAATGATGTGGACATCATAAATACTTCAGTGATGAGTTCCTCACCTGTACATTCAGCATTAAAGCACAAAACACAACTTAGAGCAACAGCCAGGCAGTTAGTAAACAAACAATTCGTTACAGAAAGAACTAGAGAAGTTCTCACAGCCTCAGAGAGGGAAGAAAGCAAAATTTAAATCCTGAGGCTGTAATGTCTGTAGAGAACAATTACGGTGGAACAGGTACAAAGGATGTTTTTCCACCTTTTCAGGCAGAAATGTGGTCTTCAGTTATTGCTACGACCTGAACTGTTTGTTTGGAGATTATGCAACCGAATGGAACTTTCCACACCATGTTATTAGCAAAAGTGGCTTTGATCACTGTGCAAAATTAAAGTCAAAACCTGGGTTGCTGCAGTACAAAACAAGCTCAAAGACCAGAGGAGAGACAGATTAATCTATTTCAACCAGTCAATCATACTTCACACTGAGGAAAGAAACTTTGTGCCAGTATGGGATATTTTAAGCAAGTACAAAAAAGCCTTCAAGAAGTTAGTGGCCATCTGTTAGGAAAGTACACGATGATATGGCACAGCTTCTCTATAAGCTAATGCTGCAATAATGAAGGTGGCAAATAAGCATCATGTTCAGATTGAAACAACACGTCAGAAAAACAGTCTGTTTCAATGACAGTTGCATTCAATTACATATAGCTTGACTGTGCATTTGAAAATCTTTATCATTGCTAGCACAATTACCATGATGCAGAAGAAATCACTGCAAACACTGCTGAAAGAACCATGTTAAAACAATTATGCTTTTATGAATAAAATAAGATTCTGTAATAAAATTAAAATGCATTTCAAGTCTTGTCATGAAAAAAATTGCCCATATTCCACACAACTCTTACACAGCTCTTCCCAGAACTGTTAGGATCCTAGTGTATTTTTATAACCCCCCATTACTGCTAGCTGAAGGAGATATATAATGCTTCCTGAACCCTGAATCTGGTGACCTGGCAACTCTGATAAATAACAGAAATGTAACTATATCTTGTTGTCTCCAAAATCAGGACATTCTTCAGGAAGCTTCTCTCCCCCACCTCCCTTCTTTCTCTCCTCCCACCACCCCAAATAAAAACCATGCTGTTTCCATTTAATTACATAAAATAATTCATTTATTTCCTTCAAATCTAAGAATTCACCTTGCAAACCTGCCTGGCTGGCCTTCTGACTGTGTTTGTACCTTTCCCAACAATTACAACCTTGCCGTTACACAAAATTGTGAGTGCCCAACAAAGTATTACCTCCTAGATGTAGAAGCAGGTAATCAAATCTAAGAAGAGACTACTGGCTTTTCAGAGCCACGCTGCAAGTCATGGAGAAGTCAGCGCTTTCAGGGCCAGGCTCTTAGTTTGTGCAATCAGCATAATTCTGCTGAATTTAACAGAGGCAATATAATTTATCCCAACTAAAAATGTGGTTCTCCATTTTTAGCATGACTATTTTCACAAACTTTTCAAACCAGAAAGGTTATATACAACAGAACGCTCATCATCTCCTCTTCCCCTTAATCAGCATTGCTGGAAGCATCCCTTTTCTACATTTCATTAAACTAATCATCTTCCAGTTCCCAAGAAAATGTCATTGTGTAAAACTGTGTATTTGAAAACTTGTAAAAGGATTTGGAAGGGGATAAAATTAACTTGGTAGGTACAACTACTTTTTGTTAAAATGTCAGCATATTTGGATTCAATTTATGAAACTTGTTTCTCTTTTCTTGAGCTAAAAGGGCCAACAATCACTCCTGAACAGATCGCCTAACATTGCCTGAGAACACCTTACACCATCTAAAGGGAAACACTGTTTCAGCACCGACTTTCTCTGTTAGCAGGATAGGGGTAGCTATAAAAAAAGACTCTGAGGGTGATTTGTAAAAATACTAAAAAAAAAAAAAAAACAACAAAAAAAACCCCAAAAAACAAACAAACAAAAAACCCCACAAAAACCGAAAACCCCAACACCAAACCCTGGAATAAATCTTAAGGAAACTGCTATAAGGAATAAAGAGGATTTCCTGAGGCAGAGAAGGTATAGCAGAAAATACGTAAGTGATCTGTTACTCTCAGAAGACTTCATAGTACATTTTTAAAGGAACAAACTGTTATCTTCCAGCTGGTCATTTGTGACCTGCCCTACACATTATTCTGAGAAAATCAGATGTTTAGTCCTAGACGTTTATTGCTTACATATCTCTCTCTGAAATAATGCAACTGGGAGTCTACTTCATTCACCCAACACAGTGCAGCCTACATCTTGCCACTTCAGTGCAGCTAGCACTGTAGCATGCGGCTGTACTGCAACAACCTGTCATACCTATCCCTAAAGTCTCAGTCCCTCCCGATGGCTGAACCTGATTTTAAAATAAATCACCTAACCAAAAATTCTGGCATAAACACACAACTCTGCAGAGAGGAATTTCTCACACAAACTAATGATTACATGAAACGATAAGCAAGATTCCCTACACTGTCTTGGGTCTAACAGCTTCTACCCCTTGTAGGAAAAATGATGGGCCTCTTCCACCTGCAACAGCTTCCACCCAACCTAAACCACTGACCCACAGCAAAGGGTGGCTTATACTTCCAAGTGATTTGTTCTTGTGGATTTTTAGGCTGCATTTTCAAACACAGTCTAATTTCCTGTAACTTCTTATGGATTTATGACATCCATTGGGATAATCAGCTGTTAATCTAATTGCCAGGCTTTATTTGTATTTACAAATGGTCTAATAGCCACATCACACACCTTCCTATCTACATGCCCTATTTTTTCAATGACTGTAGAAATAACAGAAACAATACTTATTTGTGAAGTATTCAAATACCATTCAATAAACATTATTAGTAACACAAATCAGAAAAGCAGTAAAATCGTCTTAATTAGGACACCCAAGCGAACAGCTTATTGTCCTGATTATATGAGTTTTTTAATTAAGAGAAGAAGTTATTCAAGAATAAAACAGCATGGAGAGCTTTAAAATGATAGAGTGAAATGAGCACTCATTGCAAGCACAGGAAGAAAATTGATATTCCTTGCCTCTCCTTTGTTAGCTCCTTTAATCTTTAACAACTTCATGCATTTCAAAACACATTAGAAATTCCTAACTTTTTAGCCCTGTTTAGGAAAATTCAGTTTAGCACTGGCAGAATAAATTCTTGTTAACCAAAACTTACAAAGATGTGATAACCCATATCATTACTGGTTACTTTAACAAAGCAATGAGTCATCCTTCAAAGTGGAAAATATTACAATATATGCTTCACTGTGACTGCAATTACAGTTCCAGATTTTCTTCTCCTGTGTTCAGATCTCACAGGAGTGAAGCTAATTAGCTTAGGTGAAGTTTTGCCCTGTTTAACCTCTAAGTTTTGCCTATATTACCTGAGCTAATTTGAGCACCTACATTGTACTGTATGCTATGTACAGGCATGCACATACACTACATCAAACTAAAAATCATTTACAGAGGAAACCTGTCCAATGTCTAAAACAGTGTGAAAACATGTTCCCACTCAGCATTGTGGTAGTGTCTGAGGGTCACAGTTTCTGGGCCTTTAAGTTCTCTACAGCAAACCTCCTGTTATATTATGTATGCTCTCTCACTGTATAAAAGTTTTGCAGAAGCTTACAGGATTACTGGACCGGGCTTTATAAAAATATGCCATTCACCCACCCTAACTGCTGTTTCTGTGGTGAGCCCAAGCCATCACAAAAAAAAAAAAAAAAAAAAAAGAAGACATTACATGGCCTTGATTTCAAAGCATACCTCTTCCTTTAGCTGAACAAAGTAGATCTCAATGTCAGGAAACTGTCTGCTGTGCATGTAAGATCAGTAACTCATTTTTGGAAAATTAGCTTTTTCACCATAAGGATTTGATTTTATGCTTTAAAACTTTATCATAATTTAACTGAGATAAACAATCATTAAAATATTTACCAACACTATTTAGTAAATACTATTTAGAAAATTTGCTTTAGTAAAGCAAATAAAGCTTTGCAATTTCCCTTGCAAATAGTCACCTGAAATTGACCCTGTTTATTAAGAGCTGCTAGGCACAGACTTAGTCAAAACAATGGTCTTTTTCAGGCACATTTACATCACAGAAATGAAAATCCAATTCTCCTTTGTATCAAATATCAGAAAAAAGTATTTAGTATAGTGTCCTTCCAGAAAACTGCAGGTTCAGCGAGATGCATCAACTTATAGCAGCCGATAAACCCCCGAGAAATAGATTACTTCCATTACAAAAAAAAAAAAAAAAAAAAAAAAATTTACCACCTACACTGCACCTCAGAAGGCCAGGCTAAGGATCTAGTCTGAATGCCCCGGCCACTTGGAGACCTATTCATAGCATATACTGTGCTCTGGTCATTCATACTGTGCCTTTAACTATGTGTATGTCAGCAAGCAGTGCACTGCCCTAGGAGCACGTCTGTAGAATGGAAGGTTGGTGTTGAAGATTGAATATATGGGTTTCAGGGGTTTTACTTTGGGCTAACTTTAGGTCATCCCCATGGACTAAATGCCCACGAGCAGTTTGAGTGCATTGGTGGAACTCCGGAAACACATCCTCCAGCTGAGTTTCATTCAAAAAGAATGTGTTCCTTGTGCTCCTAAACCACTCCATAACGAGAACCAAGCAGCAGAGTCAGAGTTGATTAGGAGGTGTCCTTCAAAAAAAAACCCATTCTTAATCCAAACTGAATCACTTAGGTGAAGGCAGCCATGTACTTTCAGCAAGTATGAAAAACATTTCCATTTGGACAGAAGTAAAATTTGATATGATGGCATACCACTAGAACTGGTCATGTTGGGCTGTGTAAATTTAGTGTCAATTGAGTATTTCAGATTCTTTCACTGACAACATTCTAAAAAGAATTTTTCCCCAAGAACAGAAGTATTAAGCTTCAAGTCTTCTTTAACTCCCTGTTTTTAACAGGTATTTAATTTTTCACACTGATATATGAACAGGTTATCCTCCTACAAAAAAAAAAAAGGCAAAAGATATTCTGTTTACCCATGTTGACATATTGCACAGTCCTACCATTAGTGTCTGCTTTGGTGTTTTGTTTGAAGTCCTAATTGATTGAAATAATCCTAAATGTGTCACTTCCCAAAGAAATATTACATCTCTTCTCTCCTGTTATTTTTTAACAACTCATGACTTTCAAACAAGTGTCATGATTTGGGTGTCTGTTCCATGAAGTGAATATCAGGTACCAGCAAAATACAGTAAATCATGCTGTAGATCTTGTAGACTGATTTGTTATAGTTACAAGTGGCTATTTAAAATTTCTAGCACAAGCCAGCTGGAGTGGTTGCTGTGCACTGCAGAGAAAGTGGTCCAGTCTTGAATAATTAGACGTCAGAGCTATAACACACAACTGAGCTCCTACAGTTTAAAAAAATTACTATGCCTCAGCTCCACTAACATCCTCTGTCACTTTTGGCAAATCAAACTGTTTTTATCTGTAGACTGAAAATATTTCTTGCCTCTTCACAGAAATATCAGAATGATAAAGTTTTGAATGACAGAGATATTATTCTTCATTGATGAAGACCACAGATTTCATAGCTAAAAAACAGTTTGATCAACTGCTGAAGTTCAAGTTAAACAGTAAGACTTTTTGCTCTATCCTAATAGCAAAGGGAAGAATATGCTTTCTAGTGTTTCCCCTACTTGAAATTCAGTAGCTATTTGAAATTTTGGATAATATGGTTGGGAGGTTTGTACGCTTGCTTGTTTTGGTATTTTTCCATAGTTAGATCAGGAAACAACATTTAGAGTATTCCAAATTATGATTATTAAAGATATTATTTACCTCTGTAAGACACACACTTATTTAACTGAAATGCTACCTACATTATGATAACTTTGTTCAGGGTAATCTAGTATCTCACACTGTTTGCCCAGAGTAATCAGTTTTCGCACATACAGCATTCTAACACTTACAGCATCAGGCTTTTAAAATAGCTTCTACAAATACACCTGATCAGCATGTAATGCAACAAAATACAGCATTTTGTAGCATATGGCATGCAAAGCAGTGAAGTGAAGGGCATGCCTAAATCTCAGCTGTGACATACCACCTAGTTTGTTCCATAACACTTATTTAACCATATGGCTCATCCTGGGTGGCAAGCCACCACTAAAGCACAGGTGTGTATTCTTTCACTTGAATTCATGACCCCTGCGAAATCAGCTAAAATCAGCTCTTCTAATCACATATCCAGTGTCAGATCTGTTGTATAAATTTACTCAGGGTTTACTACAAGAAATAAACAGAAATCCTGCATAACACCTGCGTATGACAAAATACTTAATTACATTGAGTACTGTTTAAAAACATTTCCCTTTGGAGAACAAGGCCTGATCTAAAGCTCACTGACGGTGATATAAACCGCAGAACAAGGAAGATGCATTTGAAAGACAAATTTACAGTGTCTGACCAACAGCAAATGGGTTCTCCAACTTCCTCTGAAACAAGGTCATCAGTATGGAATCCAAATCTCATTTATTTTGGCTCACTTGTCAGTGAGGCAAACCTGAAAATTTCAGCTCACAGGTTTTCGCCAGTCTTGGCTCTTCCAAGGTTCTCATATCAGAACTGCTCTGCCTGCAAACTAGATCCTCACCATTAACACAGTCTTTCTCCCTTGCTTTCCACCTGGCTAGAAGCAATCTGTTTCAGGAAGTCATCTGAGCTTACTAGGCTTCATCCCCTAAAGGGCCACAAATCAACAGGAAGGTTTCTGTATTTTAGACAAACACTGCCAATTTGTTACAGTATCACAGGTAGCCTCTAATGCTTCGTAAATCAGAAAAAGCTCAAACACAGACTTTTTTGCTGTTCTTAATATTAAGGCACACTAAAAATGTTGTAGATCATCCAGCTGAATATATTACATACACCAGTATTGGGATTCTGCGCCCCCTGCCCCCCCTCTTTCACCTTTTCATCAAGCATCCTTTTTTGGAGATACTCTGAAATGCCTTGCCCTGAAAACTACAAGTCCCTCAGTTCGTCCTCTATGAAACACAGAAAACAGATAAAGCCAATTTCAGATTTGTATTGAGCAGAGCTGGCGTTTCGGTACCTGAAATTACCACTGGAAATATTTGCAAGAGCCACCATTTTATTATGCAAACATATGAAATACAGCAACAGCTTAATCTTATTCTCATTGGAGTCATTGGAAGTTTTGCTATTTACTGAAACAGGAAGCAGATCAAACATGAGAAGCTTAATAATCCAAGCTCACTCACCATTGTGCAAATAGCACTCGATTAATTCAAGGTACCGTTGTAACGTACAGAATGGCTCTGCGCAGGAGAAAGTGAAGCCTCACTCTTCATGGGGGTAGAAAACTTTTCTACCACAGAAGCCCTGGGAGCAATCCATCGTGCCTCAGTGTGCCAGTGCTGGTCAAAGAGCTACAGGATGGGGCTCTGTGCCCAACACACCCTCAGCTGTCAGGGCTCAAGCCCCCACATAACTGTTATCACCACCTTGCAGACACCCAAGTAAATCCCACTGAAAACGTGGTTCTCCAACCAGCCCACTGAAACCGATGATTCTATACAGCTATGAGTTCACAGCATCAGGCAGAGCAATTCCATGCATAGATATATTTGTTTTTATTGAATCCAGAACAAAGTTCCATTTTTATAGTCTTTAGCTTTACTAAGATATTTTATGTAACAGCAAGAATAAATTGGTTTAGACAATGATAAGTAACTGAGGAGATAATGTACATTTTGCTGCTATCTTCTGTCAAATGAATGCTAGTCAAACACCTCATCAACCCTTACTACGGAGACACACTGTCAGAATAGTAGAGAAATTCTGAACCTTTATAAGATATTTTAACCATATGTCTTGATCAATTTATATGCAGATCCCTTCCCTCAGCAGAACTTTTTTGCACCATTAGCCCATATTGTTGAACTGAATCCAGTATAACAGGAGTGAATATAGGAACTGATCCCTTACTGCAGGTTTTATATGGAGTTGGCAAATCATAAAAAGATGCATATTTACAGGGTTGTTTTTTTTTAAATTACAAGAATCACAGACAAAAAAATATAGTTAAGTAAACTGATTGTAAATGCAAATATAAATCGTACAGTATCTTGAAAGCTGACATGAAAAAGAATATGGGGAAGAAAAAAAAAAAAAGGGGCAGGAAGAAAACCAAAGGCTGCTGGAAATCAGAAATAAGGCACAACCTCTCCTCCTTTTCTGCTTAATACAGTATCCTGAGGCTTGAAGTCACTACCTCATAGTATCTTAGAAGTCATGTAATAGAAAACTGTGCCAAGAACAGTTGTGGAAAATTATGCTATCCTAACACAAAAATCAGGTTTGTTTTCATGACCATGAAATCCGCATGCAATGCATAAGATACATGTATGCTTTGTATATTCAAAAGACAATTTAAAAATATTTTCAAAGTAAAAGGACTACTTTTTATTTATTTTTAATTACTTAGGTAAATATGGTGTACATTAAAATACTGCAGATGCATTGTTCATTATATAGTTGCTAATTTCAAATGAGGTGTGCATTTTTGTGCTTAAAAATATTTTATATTTTTATTGCTTTTGCTACTAGTTGAAAAAGGTAGAACATGCTGTAAAATATGCTAGTTAGGGACTTAACCTAAAATTAATGAATTATTTGCTGTAAGTAGGCCCAATTACATAAGCTTTCAGAGAAAAATAGCATTGTATTCCACACGACAATGCCAAAATAGATTAATTGCAGTCAGCATAAAATAACAGTTCAGACCAATATGGAGCAGGGATACAATATCAAAGGCTAAGCAACACTGTTGATGGCAAAAGGTTTAACCTGCTTCACATAAATATGGGAAATAAATGACTTTATATAACTGCAACTGTTCACAGCTTTCCTTGAGAAATTCAAATGACAACCATGAAAGTCAAATTCTGAGCAAGCATGTGCTAAGTACCTTAGGCAAAGGATATCTCAAACATTATTTATCTTTTATGTAAAAATGAGACTTGGCCTGTGTTTATCACACATATTCCCTTAAAAAGCTTACTCTGCTCAGATTCCTTTTAGGGGATACCAACTCAGGCTGTGAAACTGCATTAAAATGATGATTTAAAGAATTATTTATTCAAAGTATGGTGTAATGCTTAATTTTCTTTTACTTTCAACTTCGTTTGCCCTTTTTAGTTTTTTCAGTCCTTTCTATTATTACTATGGTAGCGCTGCAGTAAGCATTGAGTTCTAAGCTATCCATATGGCCAACTTTTTAACTGGATTAAAAAAATCTTCCTACCAGTTTTATACAAAATCACAGACAGTAGAGATGACTTAAGACTGCAAAAATCTTCTCATCTAAGTCACTCTTCTTCCAGGGCAGGACCATGTTTTTGACCCGCTGGCATCTCCTACTAGACACTTTCACCAATCATGAAGGAGTCTCACATCCACTACAGGAGCTAAGCAATGAAAGCTGTAACATTAAATGACAAAGTATATTAAAATTCTCTTTAGGCACTAACATGCAGAAATGAAGGGGGTTTAGTTCACCAGAGTATGCCCCTGCTGGGAGGTTTTAAAATGCACATTAACTTTTTGACTTTAGCTAAGCCATCCTAATTTTTGTTGGGTATGTCTGCATAGACAATCTTGGAGTTTCAATCACTGCAAAAGGAAAGTCTTTTAACCTATACATTATCACTAATGGATGCTAAGCTGCAGTTACTGTACAGTATCAGCAACACCTTTTACAGGGTGGGTTTTTATGTTTAAGCCCTCAGTAACATTTCATAAAGAGGTATTTGGAAAAAAAAATCCCCTTTCCAGTACCTTAAAATAATGGATAGCTTAAAAAAATTATCTATAGAACTTGTATTTACAGAGTTATTACCAGCACAAATTGTATCAGAATTAATGACATTCTTTTGATTATGACAGCATAACTCTCCTGTGGACAGTCTTATTCTGGAATACTTCTTAAGAAATAAAGCCTTCACTACAAGTAAAAAAATTTTAGCCGAAATAGTAGACTTGCTTTCAGGGGCTGTACTAAAGGCCAAACAGTCATAATATTAATTAGTGGACTGAAGTTAAATCAATACAGCATAGCGTAGATCAAAGACAACTTGTGCCCCAATATTCTCACAGCAGACTGTACAAAATTTTATGGTGTTATTTTTTCAGTACTATTAGATGCACCTTATACTTATCCCATTCCACTGTGTGAGGACGTTTATGACAAGAGTGGCTGAGCTAATATAACTTTCTATAAATAAAGAAGGAGAAGCCAGCAAAGAAAGGCAAAACTGTTAATTGCAAATGGAAAGAGGGCGGCAGATGAAACAAGGAAAAAAAAAAAGAATTTCTGTGAAAGGTAAAGGCAAAGCCAAGAAAAAACAACTGCAAAATCATCACTGGAAAAGTGTAATTTATCCAGTTAAAGGACTTCACTGCACATTTCTTGTTGTTTTCTCATGCCAAAGAGCTTAACCATTGAAGGTGTCCCTTTTTTCTTTCTCTACTATAGCTAGAAATAATGCTGTGTCATTGCTGACAAGCTGCTGTTCTCAGAGGTGTTCTTCAACTGAAAGTCCTGCATACACTGCTTTTCTGTCTACCTTTAATATGGCATAACCTCAACCACTTTCAGTTTCAGCACCAAAAGTTGCACAGCCCTACAATTCTTTGCCCCTTGAATGGTTAAGCTCCCTGGCAACTGGCATTTGTAATTATCTGAAACTGTGCAGAACTTGTATTATTTGATAATGACACCAAGCACATGGAAGTAGCGTCTTTGCTTTACAATACAGGAAAAGACTAGTCTGCGTCATGATGCCAGCATCATCTAGATGAGTCACACTAGCAGATTAAGTGGGGCATCCACATCAGAGAGTGGGACAATGAGAGTACAAGAGCAGCAGAATGTTTTCCTAGATTTTTAAGCAGCAATAAAACCAACAGTGGGACTAATACCTTAGAAATCATTAAAATTAACATAAGTCCTTCTAGAGGTGACTCTTGCAACAGAAGAAATTAAAGAAAGGCTTTCCTTGGTGTTCAAAGGCCTGGAATAGCTATCATTGGAAAATCAATTCTATTTACAAATGTAATGACAGCAATGAAGCACCATTACTATAATTAATCATACAGTCTTTAGTGGAGAACCATCTTCTATGTGTGGCACATTTCAGTCTCATTTTAATAAAAATGGAGGCATTGTTGAGTGGTTTAGCTGAGTGGTTTCAGTGAAAAAAGAAATCATACGTGTACTGTGAATAGAGTTAAGATCCAAAAGAGCAAGTGTTTCAGGAAAGCCTATCTGCCTGTGATCAGATCCCTTGCAACGAGTTCACATAAGGTACTAAATACTCAATCCAAATACTGGCAGGTCAGTCCAAAGAGGAAAGCAAACTTTTTTAATGGTCCTTTAGGAAGACAAGGCTTGCAGTGAACTTGGTGCTTTCTGGTATATTGCCTACACTCAGAAAAGTGTTAAATATTTAAAGGACCCATGGAACATGAAGTCATTGTGAATGACAGCCTAGTGCATGGCAGTCTCAGAAAGGAACCAATCAAAGCTCTTAAAATCCCAGCTCGCAAATTGTGAGTTGGCAGCGTATGCCAGCTTTTACCAAATCGCAGCAAAACATAGATCACTTTGGAGCAAGCTAATAACAAAGAGAGGCTATTAGGTCAGATGCAAGCAGTGTGAAAGAGGAAAGCAGCTAAGGGCATCCACCCTTAAGTAGCATAGGAAATGCTGAACTCCCTGTCAAGATTTTCATTTATATTAGCAGAAATTTGCCATGAGTCTATGAAAACTACAAACTAGGGAAAAGGAAAAGAGAAACGATGACTAGTCTTGAATAGTGTTCTCAATGGGGTTTTCCAAAAATGTAAAGATTGTATCACCCTTTAATGCAAAGTAAAATATTACAATGACAGTAAGGAAATAGTATCAAATGCTACCTCACAAGAAGGACTTGGAGCAGCATACTTATAGATAGAAATTCCAGTGATATATAGTGAGAAAACTAACACCAATGCAGCAACAGATCAAAACCAGAAATACCTATTGCTTCGTTGTCCCAACATTCCATTAGTGTGCACATGTCAGCACTGCAACATCTCTACTGATCATCTTGGCAAATCACTAGCTTCTTCAGTGCCAAGACTTCAGTACATGGTCTTAGAAATACAAATGTATGACCTTAAAGTGAAATATATTCTGGAGAAAAATTCCTGTCTGAGATGTTCAGTCACTCAATTTTCTAGGCGGACCAAATGAAAAGAGATGACAGCTATGGAGATGTGTACTTGCTATTACAAAATACCTGCTGGCATCTGAAAATAAACTAGCAGAAAAACAGAATAAATGAGACTTGAGGCAAACAAGCCTTTGAAGAGAATAATGAAGTAATAAATAAAAACAACACATTTCCCGGCTAACCAGGTACTTCAAACGTAAGAAAAGGATTGAAAGCACAGGCTGAACTAATAGGGAAAAGATTAAGAGAATCTCAAGGAAAATCTGTCCTAATATTCTGGAAGACATGGGCAACTGATCTGTTTAAACCTAGAGTAAATCAATGACCATTGATTTAGATAACTGCTTAAAGTAATTTAACAGGTGCACCTTCTGCTCCTCTTTCACATGTCACCATCACAGGGTGAATTCTGACCATTGGGTCAAGATTATTTGGAATATATTCTTAGTTTTAGGAGAGAAGTTTAGCAATTAAAGCACCTATTACTGATGTGATATCCAGGAACACAGATTTGACACATTTGATTCAAGCCCAATTACAAAGAGTAATACTAAGAGGACAGGATTGTTCTTTTTCACATCTCTCCTCTTTTACAGCCTGCTCTGTTTTTAGTGGTCCTTGTGAAACTTTTTAATTAGCTTCTTTTTAGAGCGGAGGAAGTAAAAATTAATTTCCCCAGGACAGAATTACTATTGGTGGAGGTTTAACATTGGGTTTGTTGAGTTTAAAAATGGAACTTGAATTAGCAGGACAAGACAGTTTGAATTTCTATTCTCCCATCTTAGCCCATCATTTCTTTATAGATTGCAAAGTATTTCTTTCCCTCTGTCTCTCTACACACAGGAACCTACTATCCTTCGCATCACCATCACATCTGAATAAATTAAATTTCATTTTAATTTAATCAGTAGGTATCACGTCAGGATCATCCTGGAAACATGAATCTCATGGGAACCCTGACTCATTACACTCCTCTTTACACAACCAGTCATTCTCTGGAAGTCATATCTCAAAGTACTGCTGATCAAATGAGTTCCATTTTTGTATAATAAATGTCTCACGATCACTACACCGTCAAACCAGTTTTTAAGCTGTTCTTCATATGCAGAGGATGCAAAACTTTGTTTTTAATAACAAGTATGGTATAATCATAACTACAGTGTTCTAGTGCATACCGAAAGCAAATATTTAAGACAAAATATTGTCTTCCCCCCCCCTCCCCGCAATTAGAGAGACTACAGTAGAACTTCTAACAGTTAGTCTCAAACTAATTAGACCACCAGAGATTTGGTCTGAATTAATATTATAGCAAAATTACAACAGATGCTGTAAAAATCAGTGCCTTTAAACAATTCCATCTCTGCAATGGCAACAGAAACAGAATTTCTGGTTTCTGAGAATTTTGTTCAGATACTGGAAGGAGGACAACTGGTACAATTGGATAAGATTAAGAGATCCCTCTAGACAATGTCTTTATCTTCTTTAATCAATGCTCTCCATTTACAAATAAATTTAAGGTATAAAAACATTTGACATTCAATGTCATAAATTCAGTTCTGTTTATACATTATTTAATGATTTTTATTTTTAGGGTTCCTTCTATTTTTCATTAAGTAACCATTAATTTTATTAATATAATTGGAATTGGTGGCTTACTAGGTAACGTCTTCTGCCAAATGGCTCAGATACGTCAGTTGATTTCTGATCTTCAGGGACATAGAAACAAGAAGTAATAGCTTGGTCAATCAGTCAAGGGCAAAAGGGAATAGTAGCTCCCATCCACAAATCACAGTGAAAGAAAGGCAAAGCACCTTGGGTACAAACCCTGGTTTTATAACATTCACCATTTTCAATATGCACATCATTGCATAATACTGGATTCACACCAGTTCCTCACTGATCAAAATGCATTTTAGCTTTGCTTCTGCTTACCATCTAGCAGTTAATGTATTTTTAAGTTTCTGGTCATTTAAGACCATCTCAGTTTGATAAAAGCCCACATGCCACTGACCAAAGAATATTCTGTTTCCCCCAAGACTACGTGCACGTAATTTAATCAAACTTTCTGTAAAAAACACCAGTAATACAAGATAGCAACAAATAGCAGGAAGAAACAGTGCGTGTGATGGGTTGACCCTGGCTGGACACCAGGTGCCCACCAAAGCTGCTCTGTCACTCCCCTCCTCAACTGGATGGGGGAGAGAAAAATATAACAAAAGGCTCGTGGGTTGACATAAGGACATGGAGAGATCACTCACCAACTACCATCATGGGCAGAACAGACTCGACCTGAGAAAGTTAGCTTAATTTATTACCAATCAAATCAGAGTAGGATAATGAGGAAAAAAAACCCAGTCTTAAAAACACCCTCCCCCACCCCTCCCTTCTTCCCGGGCTCAACTCCACTCCTGATTTTCTCCACCTCCTCTCCACCAGCAACGCAGGGGGATGAGGAATGGGGGTTGCGGTCAGTTCATCACACCTTGTTTCTGCCACTCCTTCCTCCTCAGGGGGAGGACTCCTCACACTTTTCCCCGGCTCCAGCGTGGGGTCCCTCCCATGGGGTGCAGTCCTGCAGGAACAGACGGCTCCAGCGTGGGTCCCCCATGGGGTCACAAGTTCTGCCAACAAACCTGCTCCAGCCTGGGCTCCTCTTGCCATGGGGCCACAGGTCCTGCCAGGAGCCTGCGCCAGTGTGGGCTTCCCATGGGGTCACAGCCTCCTTCGGGCATCCACCTGCTGCAGTGTGGGGTCCGCCACAGGCTGCAGGTGGATGGAGATCTGCTGCACTGTTAACCTCCATGGGCTGCAGGGGGGCAGCCTGCCTCACCATGGTCTTCACCACGGGCTGCAGGGGAATCTCTGCTCCACTGCCTGGAGCACCTCCTCCCCTCCTTCTTCACTGACCTTGGGGTCTACAGAGCTGTTCCTCTCACATATTCCCACTCTTCTTCCGAGCTGTGGTTGCTGTTGCACAGCAACTTTTTCGCCATCTTAAACATGTTATCCCAGAGGCGCTACCACCATTGCTGATGGGCTCGGCCTCGGCCAGCAGCGGGTCCGTCTTGGAGCCAGCTGGCATTGGCTCTGTCGGACACAGGTGAGCTTCTAGCACCTTGTCACAGAAGCCACCCCTGCAGCCCCCCTGCTACCAAAACCTTGCCACGCAAACCCAATACAGTGCACTATTCACTTAGTGATCTCCTCACCTGCCTTTGGGGTGGGCATCATCTGGCAACTGAAGTAAAACTTGAGAACATAAACTTTCTTCTACTACTGAGAAGTTGCTGACACAGGAACCAGCTAAGCTCTGTAACCTTCTCCTTTACATTCATTCATCATCAAGGTTAGTATCATAAAATTTACAATGTATAGCTTTCTACTACTGGGTCAAAGACTATTGCTAACTTAATCAGAAGTCTATGGAAGAAGCCAATGGAAATACAAAAAATAATCTGGAGTTCTTCCTAAACAATGAGAAATGGAACCAGAACTACCCATCTGGTTACTTGCAACATCCCCACCAAGACCGATTCCCTCATATTCATAACTGACATACAGTCACCAGTACAACCAGAAAAATATGAAAGTGATTGATGTCAACAAGAGAACGATGATAAAGAACTATTCCCATTCATCATAAAATAGGCAGAAACTCTGCCATTAAAATGTGAGTCATTTTAATACTGACTCACAACCCAGTTACACATAAACAACATGTGATTGAAACAGAACTCATTCAAAACAAAAGCAATATTGGTTAGCAGAATAAAACAGTTTTGAGCTCCTAAAACTAGGTCTTCTTTCATTTCATTCATGGGGGTTGGACTAGATGATCTTTGAAGGTCCCTTTCAACCCAAAACATCTTGTGATTCTTTTGTGTGCAAACCAACAGGTCTTACCATTCTGAAATTCAGGAGGCTGTTAGATTATTAAATTATGACTCTTTTTTTCCAGCAGTTATCTCCATATTCAGACAGTTATTGTTTGTTACAAGGTATTTCACCACCCTGGTGGAGAACATCTACCATCTCTGTACAAAGTATTTTATATTTACTGCTACTATAAAAAAATAGAAATAATACCTCCAGACCAGCCATGGGCAGGATTTGATACCTGTCTTTTGCATTCAATGTTGCTTTCCTTAAAATACGGCATGAAATTAAAGGTCTCAATCCTGTATTTTCAGTCAGAATAATGAGCAGTCATGAGGTCCCAGGATATCTAGATAATGCAAAACCTGGCAGGAAGCCTTCAGCAAGAAGTCCTCTCACTGTGCACAACGGTACCAAAAGAGGACCGTTTGTGAAAGAGAAGAAGCTTTGCCTGGTACAAAACAAGATTCTGCACAATCCCCTAAGAATCACACTTTTTAATGCTACAAAATACACTTAACTCACTTGTTCTTTGCTGCTAGAGATATCTGCTGACAACATTGGAATAAAACCAACAAAATCCATCTGAAATTTTACAACTGCAAAATAAAAGTTTTACATTCCAGCTAGGAAGTAAAGGGTTAAGCATTTCACAGATTATACATCATAGATCTTACACTGTAACTCATGCCTTGGGAGACCTCTATTCCATGGCCAGGAAGGGTCTATATTTAAGATCTATGCCTGCAATAGTCTTCATTTTGCTTTTGTCTTAATTACTACTATGAGTTTGTGGTGGTTACCAGTAATCAATGCAAAGCCCTTTTTATGTCACCACCTGGAAACTTCATATTAAATGGAATTTAGAAATAATCTTTAAAAAAAAAATTTAAATTCACGCCTGGTCTAAAACATATATGCCAGAAAAAACAGGTTGTTTAATTTTTTGTGCATCTTAGTGTGACTATTCTCTGAAAGAGAGGACATATAAGAGCTAATCTGTTGTTCTGCACCTATGAACCTTCTGGAATATAATTATTCTTGACTGAAAGCAGTGTAATGCAGTAATGAACAGAAATAAGATGACCTAAGATTCTTGAGTGGGATTTAAGAATGGGGTTGGTCAGAAACATTTTGGTAAGACATTCATTTTCTGTCAACTGAAACTTTTTGTTGAAACCGATCTTTTCCCTATTTCCTTCTTCCCTCTCTTCCCAAAAGATAATTTCTAAGGTCCAAAACATAAAGTCACAAACAAAGAAAAAGGACAAGTGTTCTCTAATTGGCACTTCTTTAAACCAATACATCGGTTCAAGTACCTGAATCATGCAGAGGAGAAAGTGACTTTGATTTTCCCCCTTTCATATAAATGCTCTAACATACTTCTCTCTCTCTCTCTCCTTTCAACCTCTCTTACTCCCACCTGCCTACTTATTTTCTCTTCCTATGTCTTCCTCCCCACTTCAACTTTCTCTCTCTTTTTTTCCTTACCCATAAGAAATTTCTGATGGATTGTTTTCCCTCACTTATTAGAAAGGAAACTAATGTCAAAGCAATGAATTTTTCTGTCAAACAGAATTCTTGCTTTCTCACCAGCCCTTAGGAAATCTAGACTCATTTCCAGCTCTGCCATAGACATTCATTATGACCTTGAGTAAATAACTTAATCTCCCTCCACCCCTCTTTTGCACCGCATATGAAAAGAGGAAAGAAAGTTCTTCTGTCTCCCTTGTATACTTCAGTTCTGAGCTTTTTGGGCCAAGGATTGGCACTTACTATACAGCTGTGCAATGTCCAATATAATAAGCCTGCAATACCTCCAGGGACATCCAGACATGAAAATAATGCAAATAAATGCAGACGATGCTCTGCAGTACAAACTAGTTCTTATTTACAGTGGCTGAAGGGTTCCACCATGGAACTGTTTGCACAGTTACCAAACATACAGCAATCACTCTTAATACCTGCTTATAAACACAGAAGTGCTTACAGGCTTTTGGAACACTAAACGAAGCAGTCTCAAATTAGCAATCCTGTATATTATAGCAGTCTGATGCAAAAAAAAAATTGATAAAAAGGCTATGTAGTTCAAAACCCTCAAAACTACTGACAGATGCAGACCAGTCTAAATGTAATATTCCAAGTGCTCTTAACTGCCTCTCATCATCTTCAACACTCCCCCTGTCACTAATGTATGATTCCCTTGAGGAAATGGAAATAATCTGAAATGAATACCAGGAGTTCGGAAAAAGCACTGACCCACAGTCAGATTGCAAGTCTTATGTACACTGATTTATAAGAGTGTGAGCTGTAATGGTGTGATTTATATGAGATGATTATACATATGATTTATATCTGATTGATAATACTGTGCATTCAAAATCAGGATCTTCATCTTCGTAATCTACCGTTTCATGCTATGCTGCAAATTGACTGGCAGAAGCATTTCCCTTTCCATTGTTCTTCCCTAAGGATTAATATTTAGACCACACATTTTATTCCAGAGCATATATCCTTTGTTCAGCTTGAGCATAAGGTGAACTAAGTCTTTCAGCAAATAATTTTAAAGGAAAAAATTCACAAAAAAACACCCCAAAAACACACACAAAAAAAACCCAAGCCAAAAAATCACTGAGGCTTGAAGACAAGTCCACTTCAAAAAATCAGTTCATTTTTAAAGCCTAGTGGCATACTAGCCTACAGTTTGAAAAAAAGGGTCTGTCTTCAGAGAATTGCAAGGCCTTGAAACCTACCAAACATTATTATAAGTGGACTGGCTGATACTAGAAAGCCCTCAAATTGCAGCTTGGTAACAAAAAGCTACTCTTCAGTCCAATTTATGTTTCTTCTTGAGGGGAAATATCAAATCCCAGACTAGAATTACACACCGCTGTGACAGTTAAAACAGAACTCCAGAATAATGCAAACAGTGCTGTTCACATTCAGGACTAAATTAGACCCAGTAAAACAATCAATTTCTTATATCAAACATTTCACTTCTGTTAATGGTAAAACACAGCAAAGCAAACAACAGAGAAATGCTCTTAAAATAGCAATGTATTTTTCTCTCAGAAAAAGTATCATGTCTATAACATACATAGATTGAACTTGGCAGTATGAGCATCTGAAACAGGCTCTGGGGTTTGTAATGCCACTGTAATGCATTGCTGGAAGTTAATATTAACAAGAATTCCAGAAAAGCATAGGAAAAAGTGCACCCAGTTTCCCTGAAGGATACATGACAGTACATTCAGAATCTTTTGTCAGAAAAGTGTGTGGTGGTTTCTTGATAGCATAGCAACTTTTTTTTTTCCCCGCCCTCTTCATTTCAGTGAATTTATTTAGAAATTAGCAAAACTGAGAATTAATGCAACATGAAACCACAAAATATTGCAACCAGAAAAAAGATTTTAGTATGTTACTAGGAAAGCAATGTTATGCCTTTCTCTGGAGATTTCTTTCTATTAAGCTAAATGTAAAGACAAATGAATTAAATTTGCTTTATGTTTTGTAAGTAACTTCTTTTGCACAGAAAGAGTCATCTTTTTCATTACTGAGAACATGCATGTAGGAGCATATTGGTTCCTATTATCAAATATTCCAGAGCAAAGGCCAAGTCATACATAGAGAATGGTAAGAGAGACAGTTCTGACACCTCTCTGTATTCATAGTTCCTGGGGTTGACGGCAGGAAACCTGGAACCTTAGTGTGAACTCAAGTCTGTCCTTAATTGTGTCATGGTGATGAGGCGTGCCCCTCTCGTTCTGCTATGCAAAAGAAGAGTTCCAAAGCGATGCACTCCTGACACATGCCCCATTCGCTCCTGCCTACAATGTACTTCTGACAGATCATCTATTCTGGAAGGGGGATATGCAAAATCACAAGAGCAGGAGATAAAGCAGGAAGGAGGATTTGAAGTCACCTGTGATATGCCAGGCGAACCCCTGATGTCCTGAAATAGTGAATACAATAGTGATGCAGCAAACAAGATGAGTCCCTACACATTCTCCATCCCCACTGCCACTGGCTGGGCAACTGGCATCCAAATGGCCAACCACTCTTCCCTTAAAAACAAGATGGCCAACTCCAGGTTGCCTACTGCAAACAGGTCCTGGCCTGCACTTTCTCTAAACCACGCCTGGACACTGGGTACAGCTAACAGGCTTAGATCAAAGTCTGTAGTGCTGGTACAGCTAGAGTAACTAAGGATATAAGCCCACTAGATGATAGCACATTATAAGGCATTAGCAGCAGTCAGAAGACTACTTGCAAGTTGCAAAATAAGCAGTTAGAAAGTTTATTTAAAGGTGAAATCACTCACGCTAATCAGATAATCCTAAATGATTACTCATGAAAAATTTATACCGCATCCAGTCACTATGAATTGTTTAATCACCATCACATACTCTTTTATAGCACACATTCTTTTATAAGCCATTGAAAAAATGACTTCACAAATATTATAATAAATCTCCTTAATCCCTTCATGCTATACATGCACATTTATTATTTTTTTTTAAACTGACACATCTCTACTTTTAAGACCCAACCACTCGCAACCTTTGCCTACTAGAAGCAAGTCTAAGGTCATGCTAGGGAGGGGAAGAGCTCTCTTCTCCAATGTTACAATCTAGTTTTTAGGCTTTCAGTTACAAAAAACAGACAGTAGGTTAAGCTTCTGCTATATGAGCACAATCTTCCAAGTTTCAGAACATGAAATTAGAAATCAAAGAAAAAAACAAACCACTACATCACGAGCTTCAATTGCCATTGGGAAAAAGAGAATTCCTTCTTGTACACATTGTCTAGACTACGCACAAAGGGTGAACAACCATTCTGTGCTCTATGTGTTGCCAGAATCTTAAAAAGTGGTAGATTATCATCACCACAAGATGGTACACATGCATATTTTCTGAAGAGAGACATTTTGATTTGTTTCACTTGTTGTCAAAGAGTCTGTGAAAAGATTTTAAAATATTGAAAGAAATACCATCAAGGTGTTCCATTTTAGGAGGAATCAATAACTGCTACCTGCCATTTTATCAGAAAACTCAACCACATTGCTGATGATTTAATTGAAATTATTCCTTTTAAAAATGTAAATACAGCTTACAATGAATTACAACTAGATGTGATTAAAAACTAACTATTTCTCAAAAAAGAAAACTTCCATGACATTCACAATGAGGGGAGATGCACGGCTAACAATCCAAAGATAATGAATCTGAGAAGGAATAATTTTAAAGACAGAGACAGGTGCATATGCAGACCTTCACTCTGGCCTATTCTGTTCAACAAGATTTCTCTCGATTATGTCATGTTTTCAAACAATCTCCAGAAGAATATTTGCGTTTAAGAACCACCAATGGTTCAAAGGAATTTCCATCTTGAAAATTGCCTGAATTCCTATATTTTTTTACTAATGATTGTTTATTTAGGCCAATCCTTGGCCTAAAATGGTATAATTGTTGGAATAATCCAAATTAATCATTAAGAGCTGGTACTATTACTACCTAAGCAAATAGCATGATTTTAATAAGGACTGTGTGTTCTGCTCAGCTGTGACGACCTGTGGACAGCAGACCCTCTGGAGCACCTCCAGTCTGGGCAAGAGTTCTTGCTGACATTTGGGGGGGTGCCAGAACACTGACTGTCCCTTCAAAAACACCCTTCTGCGTGGCAAGGAAATCCAGACACACAAAAAAGAAAGCATGGTAGAGTGCACTGGTACCCAGTCGATACCATCATGGAATTAGAATTACAGCCTCAACCATCATCAGCCATTGTAATTTAGTAATAGAAAACACACCATTTAATTCAGCCATGTGTGAACTCTGTCGTGTTTATTCTTAATTTAAAACTCCAAATGTTTTCTGTATATTTTGTTTTTCATTATTACGTGGTGAGCTAAAATGGGATGAACTGTAGTCAAATGCAGGGGGAAGACTAGCATAAATCCTGTGAATCACAGCCCTGGTGAGCTTTTGCAATTCCATATAACTGTTGCTGGCATGCTCAGTACCCTGAACCTGTCAGGATTCAGCCCTGTAGTAGCTGTCAGAGTGAGTTACATCAACTGAACAGATACTTTGAAGGAAAATCTAGTAAACTTATTCCTGAGGGCTGCATAAGATTTTGTGATCACTGTTATTTCATTGCCTGTAAAAAGGTACAGACCCACCAGAACAAGGCTGTTCTGTTCATTTTTCTCTTGATGCACTCGTTTGCTATTCAACAGCATATCACTACAGTTATTTATGCTATTATTCTGACTTCCAGGTTTAAACTGTTCACTTTTCATGCTATGTATGAATAATCCAGATCTTGACAAGACTGTTTTATTTATTTGTAAGCTTGTTTTTCCTTGAAATTTTGCTTCCTGTTTCTACACAGGAAACGAAAAATCAGCATAGTATATAGCATATATTACGTGTCTCTAAAGGGCGATAGGGACATATTTTCCTTATGCACTTTATTGTAAATGGAACTTCCATTCTCTGTGCTCAGTAATCCAGAAAAAGGGACAGAAAAAAAAAAAAACCCGAGTGCTTTATTGCCATCTCCTACTTTCCCCTTCATAGAAATGGAGCATGGTATGAATTAATCGTTCCATGCATGAAGATTATACAGAAATAATCAGGCTAATCTTATTTTATCTGATGACCAAAAGGAAAATATCATTCCTAAAAATAAATCCTCTTCTCATTTTCCAACCAGCTCCTTCAGCAAATACTTTGGATGAAACAGATTGTCTGACAGATCATGAAAAGCACATAGAAAGTTGAGCATCCTTCATAGAAAACATCCTGTCAACAGCATCCTGATCTTTAAATCTAGTGCTTATTAGCTTAAGTGTCCATGAATGTAGCTGCCATAACAGCTAAACAAGAAGAAATCTCTATCCACATAGCCAGAACTAAAAGTACACAGAACCCTACAGATTAAACTCCCTACCCTGAATTTAATCTAGAAACAACGAAGCAACTAGACCCATGGGAAGAGCAAGTACCATGTTGCTCATGGCCAGTGCAGCGGAAAATACAAACAGCATTAACTTTTACCACCTAAAACATAGAACACAAACTGTAACTCCAGGATAACAACAAACTCATTCAAAAAAACCACACTGCAACCTCTCCTTAAGGGAAGCCAAAAGACATGTCTTCTGCTACAATATCAGGTTCAAAAATACAGGTCTACTAGAACAAATTATGATGAAGAACTTCAGTCTAATGAGAAGCCTTGAGGTTAGTACATCCCAGAGAAAAGGAGACCTGATCATAACTGCTGCTCTTTTCACATGTTTAAAAAAAAATCCTTCTTGTCCTGGCCCCAACTGTGTTCCATAGAGATAAGGCAAAAAGTCAGCTCCTCTTTTCCACTATCCTCTGAGCTACCAGACTCTCACTTCTTTCTACACCATCGGGTTATTCCAACCAAAAGGTGGAAGATCTGCACAGCATCCAGAGCACCATACAACCAGAGCACTTAAACCCCTTCTAGCGGAGAAAGTAGCTTCTGGCCATTAATCCCACTTCCTTTGCCTCAGAGCTGCGGTCAGCCACCCAAGAAGGGAGAGGAACAGTTTTAGTTTGACAGTTTCAGTTAGAAGCTTCTAAATAGCAGCTTTCTGTCATTTTGGCTGACTTAACATCATTTCTATTAGGTCCTAGCTGTTGCTAATTTCATTGTTAGGCATCTAATTCTCACCACTCATTCTGCGTAACACTGATGCCTCCAGCCTCGTGCCCTTCCTGGACTCTTGTAAGTTCCCAGTTTGTACACATGACAGTGTTATGCACCATAGTTTCCAAATCACTTTGGGGACTGGCCTGTATTGGTCTCCTTTATGGAGGAGCACTGGTGATGTCTCCACAGCGAGGAAGGACTCACAGCAAAGCTACCAAGGGTTACAGAACGAGGAACTCCCAGAAATACCAGAAGCAACCTAAACTGCAACGTGCATACCTGCCCTGGCTTAGAAGTCTGGAAGGATGGATAGGACAGATCTGAACTGCATGAGATCTTTTTTCCTCAAAACTCTCCTACAGTGTATCAACAGTGAGGTATACCTTTTCCTGGCTTGTCAAGTTACACAGTCTCCCCTTGGCTCTGTCTAACACATTTAGGAAGCTGCTTTGGAGAGATGAGATCTCTTGAGTTCTAATACAGAAAGTGTTCAGAAAAAAAACCAAGCAAACAAAACAAAAAAACACTTTACATCCATCACTAATGTCACTATCACCCAACAGATCTGTATCCTAAACAAAATCAGCCACTGAGCAAGGAGTTCTTAACAAACTTGAACCCGGAAAGCAGAAGACAATTCTAATGAGATGGACTAGAGTTCCTGAAACAGATACTTTTGGAATACTTAGCTGTTTGGCAGAGATGAAAGGAGGAAAAGGAATCCTACAGAAAAAACCCAACAGAATTTTTCTTAAAGAGAAGGGGAAAAAAAATCAGACCAAAAGCAAAGATAGTGAAATTGCAGTGCACAAAACGAAGCTCACAGTTGGGAAGCAATCTGTAGTGATATGACTACGCTAACCATGTTCCTGCAAACTTTGCTAGCTTCCTCAGGAAGTTTCAAATGACATTTAGTAAATCTAACAATTTCAAAGGCACAAATTTCTTGCTACAGAACTACCAATGTGTCAAAATTAAATAATTAGCACAATTACTTTCACGGTCTTTTTAATAACTCTGTAGTAGCACAACTTGTTTTGGAGAACTGTTCTAAGCACTATGAGAACAGAACAATAAAAAAGGAAAATAAACTTCAGAATTAAATCTATGTTGTTGAAACATAATACCGATATTAAGAGAGGAAACACACCCAGTTCACCCAGTGAACTTTTTTCCAATTAATCTAGGTTTTAAGGCAGTTGACACTTAGTTTGGAATATGGCTTCTACATGCTGCAACACATACATCTCAAGATGTCATGTAACAAAGAAATACTGCAAAAATTGAACACTGCAAGCTCCTGGAGTGCATGATAAAGCCACAAACACAGGCACAGGAAATTGCGGTTCTGCATACCAGAAAATGGAAAGTAATGCTAGGAGTCGCAACACTGACTGAACCACCATATTGATGGGCCCAAAAGGAAGCCAGGAACCATTCCATACGGAAAGGAAAACAAAAATCCTAAAGTGATGTGAACCATTTTTTGCATCTCCAGAAGGACAAAGCTAAATGTAGTAATACAGGAGCCTCTTGGCAACATGTTGGAATAGGCATACAGTATCCCTGAAAGTATGTATTTATTTGGAATGACTAAGTCATGACTTATGACCCATGCCTTCCACTACAAACACCAACTAATTGCAACAGTACTTAACAGCCTACAAAAATGTCAGAGTTCCTAAAAGTTGTCTGGGTGTTTACAGATGTGCTCTTTTCTCATGAAACTCAGGAAATTATTCAGGTTACTAAGTACATGTACCAAGCATTACTCTAGACACTGGAGCATCTGAGGCATCCCCATAGGCTGCCAGATGTGCTACAGGACTTACAGGACGTTCACATTTTCTGAAGTGGCACCTTAAGGTTACACAGGATAGCATGAGTATCACAAACTAGGCCTTCAGGTGTATTAATTGCAAGTGAATTTTAAATGCCTCCACAAATGGAGACATTTCCTTTTATCATATCAGAATAGAAGTATAGAGATAAGCTCAAAGAAACATTAAGTGTTCCACTTGCGAAAAAGTCAGTATTTGCAGCTCACAAATGGTTGCTTACTTCTATAGCAGAAGTACACCGAGTTCTATAAAGTCAAGCAAAACCACATTTTCTTACAAATGAGAAAGGAGTTAAGAAAAAATGAAAACTTCAAATTTAGGCAAAGATTTTACCAAAGAATAACATCCATGATCAAATGCAAACAAAGGAAGAGCGCAAGCATTATGTTTTTCCTCTTCACCTACACAAGCACAGACCAAACCTTTCCTTTTTTAGCTAAGCTAGCAGTTCTATTTACATATTTATACTCAAATGAAATGGTCTAATAATTTTTCTAGGGTTTCCATGCTGAACCCTGACAAAGCACTAAAGAAATGTGTGCAATACTTAAAAAAACAAACAAACAAACAAAAAACTGGGGTCATATATGAGCATGTACCGTAAAGTTTGGAAAAGATATTCTCTAGGTCCAGTAGATGCTCAAACATTTTAGCACTTTTTAGGAATAGTTTGATGCCTGCCTCTTTCCATATACAAAAAATTAAATCAGTCCTTCACACTCATACAGAAAAAGAAATAATATGAATTTTGGATCTGTTTTTGTTCATCAGTGGAAGCCTGACCACTTATTTGACTGAGCAAAAATAGCCTGGCCTTACTACTCTGGAGTCCCAGACTACGGGATCAGGTTGCTGAATACATGAACTAATCCGATTAGTCAGTAAAAGGACTGAATGACTTTTCAGTCATGACTTTTCAGAATTTCAGCATGATCCACTCTCACCAAATGAAAGCACCTTAAAATGGGGCAGATGTAAGGCTGTAAGTGAAATTAAACTCACATTTATACTGCAATTTATAATATATAGTGACTCATATTCTCACCTATTTCCTGATCCCTCAAATCCATCTAGTCTTTAAATATAATAAAATCACATGATTATGTTTCCAGGTGTTCATTTAAAATGGCTTCAGAAGCGTAAAGCTGTGTATAAATCTGGCCAATTAATATTTGTTAACGGAGCAAATATTTAAATTAATGTAACTGAATTTTCCTAACATTGTCATTTTTTTTTTGTCTCTATGCTTTATCATAGCAAGAACAAAGGGCAAGAAATTGTCTTCCTGCTCCCAAAACCTAAAAGTTACTTTTTCCCCTTCCTGTATCAGGACGAAAGTAAGATTACTGAGATTTGTTTCACCAACAATGAATCGAGGCAGGAAAAATGTAAAGAGGGACAGACAGAGAGGGAGACTGATGTCAAAACCAAAATGGCCCAGCACTAAGGGCATTCAACTGGGAAGTGAAAGACAAAGGGTTAAATTCAGATCCTCTGCCTGGCATGGACAAAACAGAAAATAACTGGGTTAAATCCTGGGTGATTCTCCTAACCATTCACTGCAACTCCAGTGTGAATCAATCCTGCTTCTGCTGTAACACTGCTGTAGCTTATGTAAGTATGAGCTTGGTATGCGTTAGCCATGCAAATTATTTACCGTTTTTCAAGTATCACACCTGGAATAAACTCCCTGATACCAGTACGTCTGCACAAGGCACAATCATGCAGGACAGTTTTGCTGCTTGCAAGATCCCACGTTTGTACCAAGCACACCCTCTGAGACTGTGCTATTAAGGCATTATGGAATTTGCTACACTCATATGAGGGAAAAACAAAGCCAAAAAAAAAAAAAAATCAGCATTTTGGCTTGGAAGACATTTTGTCAAAAACAACTCATAACTGGCATCAGGGAGAAACATCTTGAGCAAGCTAACCCTCAACATCCTCAATTTCAAAGATTTATGAGATTATTGAACAAATTACTCTGACTTGCTCAGAGCTGTACAGTCTATTTCATTAGCATGCATTTGCAGACATTCTGAGATAGTTCACACATATGCAAGGGAATGCAACACATTGAAATATTTTCAATCCAGATTACATGGGACGGCAAATGACACTAGTCTTTTTATGGATATAGAACAGAGTCCTACAACTACCAAATACATTCAGAAAAGGCAGAAACGCAAAGAAAATAAAGCAAATCCTTTCTCCAGGCTGCCAAGCAGTTGCAAAACCGTTCTGCTGAGCTCTCCAGCCCTGTTGCTGACGTGACCTCTGAAAGCAGTCTTCTCAGTATGAGATGAGAAAATCTCCACATTACCTAAGAGATTGCTGTTTAAATTACCTATCATACCGAGTGTTTAGAAAGAATCTGTTATTCATAATTTTCAAAGTGTGTGAAAGAAAATTAGTTCACGTCATTTGCAATAAGCAGAGGCACCTTTTCCACCCCAAGTCATGTTTTTAAACTTTTAAACACATTTATACTGAGAATAAATTACAGTGGTATGACAGCCTTAACCACAGCACCCTGAAAAATTGCAGCATCAAATCAATGCAATATTAACTACCTGAAACTGAGATTAAACTGAATAGGCGGGATAGCATAGCAAGCACATGTTCATATATCTATTTTGAACATTCCATGTAATTAGCCACTGTCCATTATTGAGCTTTGAAACTCTTCTACCAGTTGTGTGAATATGCATTTAGGAGTCAGAGCCCACGTGAACATTTTACAAAATTTTGTCCTACTCTTGTTCATCAAAGAATCATTTGGAAAAAATATGTCCATTTTAAAACACAAATGGCAAAGTACTCTTTCTTTTCAACAGTGAAATGCAAGCACGTTTACTTTCTGTAGTTAAGTAATGAAGACACTACTTCCATGTACAATAAAGCCCAGTAAGTCATTCATGGACTAGCTGAAGTGATTGGTAATTCAGTTACAGACCCAGCACCCCAAGCATACAAAGCAATCACACACTGATTTAAGTTAATGAATACAGACCTGAATATCCTTCCTCTGATATCAAATAAAATAGTAGATTAGAGTTGAAATAAGACATTGCTTGTATGTCTTCCATCACCTGTAGTTGAACTGCATGTATCATTTCAACCCTCAAAAAAATCCTATTAATTTCTCTGAGTGAAGTTTGGGAGCAAGCGGTGGGAGATAGTAGCAGATGGAGCTGAATGACACCTCGTTGCAGAATCATAAGTAGATCTTTGTCTTGCAAAATTCTTTTACACTCTCATAAAGCAATTAGCCACAGGTAAATGCATTAAGTATCTGTACATTAAGTCAGATTCAGGACAGAAATGTTAACTCTCTCTACTAATTTCCCAACGGGAACTTTAGGGGGAAAAAGGTAATCTCCCCATAAACTGCCTGATTTGAGAACCTTTCTTAAAACAACAAAAAAGAACAGAAGAAAAAATAGTCAAAGACCCGTTTTGGAAAAATTGTTAAACAAGGGGGCACAGCATTGTTGCATCAGAAAATCAAAAATGTTCTATGGTGGGCCTAGGTACAGATAAAGGAAAGTAAATAGTATTTCAAAAGACATCTATAACACTTTAACTGCACACAAATAAATACAACAGCGGTACTTCAAGCACGGTTATTGATTTTAGAAAGTGCAATATAAACTTGTTCAACATGTGGTTATCTAAAACCTGCTTTTACTCCTTACTGTTGATCTGTTTTACAATATGCATTCACTGTATTTGCCTGATGCTTTTATTCACTCCTTATTGTTTATCCATAAAGAATTCATTTTTGGAAGGACTTATTAATTTAAACCAAAGCCCTTTTTCAGTTTTAACAAATTTACATCTCACATGTACTTGGTCAATGCAGATTTCTTTTTATGAACTTATTAAAGGAAAACATTAAGGTTTCAAGACAAAATACTAATGATGCTCCACAAACCTACATATTTTGTATAAAAACATGCAGGCTTTTGCCCTATACCTTTTCAGAAATCTGTATGGCAAAAGGAATGAATCCTCTAAAAGCAGATGCCACAGTATTCAAGTTCTGATAGATGCAATGATCAGTTACAAAATAATGGAAAAATCTTGTTCATTTGAGAAATGCAAGTTCCAGTTAATTGTCATATGAGAAGCCCGTTCACATATACATATATACAGAGTTTGATATATACAACTAAATTTTTTACTTATTCAGGTATCTTTTCAGTGTTATATTCAGTCTGACCTGACATTCCTTGGCTTCAGTCGCAGTGACATTGGTTCCAGAATTTGGGCAGGAACCTTCAGTATAAAAAAAAAATCAGTAATTCATGCACTCAATTCACAGGGGTGAGAACACTGACTTAAAAGTGATAAATTATCTTACTAGTAAGAGCTCTGAGATAATCCTCCCCAGAAAATTGATTGTAGGTTTTAACTAATGTCCTGCTTTTTATTTATGTGACATTCAAAATAAACTATTCTTCACTATGTAAGTACATATGTATGTACATTTATATATACATATGTGTATACACGCACATATTTACACACGTTTATGTTTACTGTGGGTCATTCCCTCCTTTTAGTTTCCTAAAAATTAGTCCTACCAGCACATAATAGAGAATTATTAGTTTAAAATCATATTTTCCTCGAGAAAATTTTTTTTTACAATTTAATCATGCTTTCACAGAAGATGCCTGCTAAATTAATTATGCTGATTATCCTAATTTTCTGCATAATGGTAATAAAATAGTCTTTACTTGTTTAATGCATTTTCAAACTAATAACATGTTCCCAGTTATTATATACTTCCCTAGTAATTATCAACTGTTCAAAAAGGCTTCTTTATCTGTTAAACATGCCTTAATTCTCAAAAATATTTTAATCATGAGAAGCTTGATAAAAGAACTAAAGAAATCAGCAGTAACAGTATCACCTAATGCAGTGGCCCTTGGTTTTGGGTGTGTAACACACGCTGGATAGTACAGTAAGTCTTACGTACGCAAGGAGTTAAGTACATCCCCAGCTATGTGCAGTCAATAGTCCTATCAAAGTCGGTGTAAATTAAAGCTTTCTTTAGCATAAAGAGAAAAAAAGTTACTACATTTTCATATCTTAAATATAAATGAAAGCATATACAAACATGAATATATTGAAGAGATTGATAATATTGGTTGATTTAAGAGCTTGATTGGTATATTTAAGGTTTCATTGATATGCTACTCAAACTGCTATTAAGTATAACTCACTTTAAGCTTCATAAGAGTAAAATATATATTCATACTATATTCAAAACTGCATGGTAAATTTTTATTTCAGATATATGGACAAAAATCAATGCAATAATTACATAATAAAAATCTGAAAAGCCAAGTAGCCAAGCCAAAACTGTCGTATTTGTATCTGCCCATATTCTGGATCACTACTGTGTGGAAATGCTCTGTGAGGCAGGAGCAAAGATGCACAGCAGAGACAGCACTGTCACACAATAAATACCCCAGGTTTCTTTACAAATAACTCTCAGGAGTAGAGGAATGTTTAAAGTTTGCTACAGAGCTTGATTTTGAGGGGAGAAATGTATTGAGATCAGCGAAAGCACAAGAGTTCCTACTGCAGGCTACATCCTGGTTTTATTGTATCATTTTACTACAGAAACCCATCTGATCTTGTCCATTTTAATTACAAGGGGGTACAGAACCTATTTCACATCTGCTCACTGAGCCTGATAAATGTTTTATAGTGAAATGGAAATGAGAAGGACTAGGAATGTGAATGAACTGAAATATAAGCATTTAATAAATTCCTCCTTTCCTTCAAAATCAATTCTAATAATTTATTGTGAAATATATTTGGGCTTGGTCCACGGTAATTTTAATTCAAATAAACACATCTAAATTTCTCCCATCTTTATCATTACAGGATTTTTTTTTTTTTTGCTTATTCTTTAATCATTTTGCCAGCAGTATGCTGAATGTTATTTCTTTAAGAATGCAACCTATAGCATTATATTCCAAAATGTCTGGAAAAACCTTTGCCGTGACTCCCAAGTTGCAACATCCTAGATATTCATAGGTTTTCAAAGCTCCTGCTTAAAGATATAATGAAAGGATCTAAGGTTTACGCATGAATCAGCATCCCCTTGTCATAATGTCATGGTGCAGTGATCCCTGCAGAGCTGTAAGACTTGATTTAAAACAGAAAAGCTCAACACTGGCTCTTGAGCCAGCAGGATTAAACATCCAAGATCATGCATACATTACCTCTGTGCTGAAACTACTATACAAAAAAACTTGTTACAGTTATGGAGATTTTATAGTACTCCATAGGAAACCTCTCTTTAGGTGACTCCAGCATCCATTCAGCGAAAAAATATGTGAGTACATAATACAACTATCCCTTGTTTGGGCTGGTGATTTAAGAGGAAAGGATTTAATCTTCACCAGTTTCCTCTTTTCTTGTTTTGAAGAAAAAATCTGATGTCGTTGATGGTCAGCACTTCTCCAATTAGACTAGACTCAATTACACTGTGCTGAAGGACACTAAAGTCCAGTGGTTTGGATACCTTCCAATTCCACCCTATGAATCACCTGCAGTGCTGTACCTCTGCCCCAGCTGTTAACAGCCAAAGAGGTTCTGTTAGAGTGAACCCCTTTGTTAGCATTTACCTTTACCACCTGGACTGTAACCCTCTGAATCACCACGAGTTCTCAAAGAGGGCTAAGTCTAGCCTATTTCTCTTGAAGGATGTAACAGTAGTCATAGCAGTGAACATTTCTCTTAATTGTGCCATCAGTCTGAAGAAAGACTGCACCATCTCTCCATCAAAACCATTAAGCCTCCTAGTGACACCGACTCGCAAGGTGTCAAACTGCAATTAGATTCCAACAGCTACTCCTGACGACCTGTCAACACAGCTTTGCACAAGACTTGCAACAGTCTAACAACCTAAAGCGACTATTTCTTACAGATGCACTACGTGAGTCAAGCCGACCCACTCACAGAGTCTCCATTCCTCCTCTGCTACACATGCCTTCTGGTCCCCTTTAAATGACTCAGTGGTCTTACACTGTTTCAAACATCCCTCAGTGGTACATGACCACCGCCTCCTCTTTTCTGGAAGTTTAGGAACCTAATTTAAAAGTAGTACCAGCAATACAACTTGTTCATCTAAAAACTGTTTGCTCTATCAATGAACTCTGAGCAAGTGCTGATAAAAAGTTTGAAGAGTCCTTTAAATAGTTTTACAGTGGGTTGTTTGTTTGTTTCTAAAGCGGATGGAACTGTATGCCCCAGTTTCCCCGTGGTTACCACGCGGTGGGAGGGAGGCAGGGACAGCCCCAGCAGGGTGGCGGTGGCAGGGCCCCCGGCCGGCTGCCACCCCGCCAGGGGCACAGGGATGCACGCCGCACCTCCCGCACCATCGTCCCGAGCTTCTGCAGCCTGAGGCCGGGCTGGCTTCATGTTTTTAAATCAGAAGCTGAAATATTCCGGTTGCTGATTTTAGAGAGTTTATTTGTTATTCTTAGGGCAGAAAAAGGTCATTACTCCTATTACGGTATAAGCCAGACACTATACTTCTGTGAAGGAAAATCACCATGCTGGAGGGAAATACCCGGCTAATTACTGAAGCATTTTCAGCTTCATAATATCCTACATTTCTGTGACCTTCTTTTACACCTGCATTGTTTCGCTGTTGATAATGCTGGGTTTGGACACGGGTGCTTTGTAGACTATTTGGAAAAAAAAAAACAAAAAACACCCAACCTGCAGATTTTTCAGTATTTCAAATGAGAACAAGCATAAAGGGAACAGAGAAAAGATGGATCGTCCTTAACCATTTGCACATGCAGCGCTCTGCGATCAACTGCTAAATTCTGCTTCTTATATGGCAAATATTTGTCTTCAGAATTCCTTGCTCTCCAGTCGAACCTTTTCTGGAAGGTAATCAAGGAAGTACTATACATATTTTTAGCATATGCTTCACTAGTCAATTAAATCCAATTGACGGGATAACTTCACTAAACCATCAATGGTGATTGAGGTGATGGAAAAGTGAGTACATGTCTTAATGTGGTGCTCCTCAAACTGCTTGAAAATGGAAGCCTTGGACAAGGTTCAGAGAAAGGGAAACCCGAAACGTGGATAGCATCTCCCTTCTGCCAGAAGTCTCCAAGTCCATCTCTGCAGCCTACAGCCTACACATGTCATCTGATTATTATGAGAGCTCTCCAAGGAGGACAGCTAAGCTCGAGAACAAGGCTGATGCATGCTCACACACACAGATAAAAATCTTGATGGGACTGAAGAAAAGTATGAATGCTTTACTTTTGCAAAGACCAGGTGGCTACATTTGTCTCTACTACTAGTAGGAAGAAAAAAAAAAAATCGGGCATTTTACACAAGTTACTTTTAGGATTTCATTTACTTCAGAGAACTGAGAAACACAGAAAGACCGGTTGCATTTTTGCAGAATACCATCCAGATTGCCACACAACCCCTTACTTCACCGACAGCCCCAGTAACACATACTGCAAATACTAACCGCGTGCCGTTCTGGTTGCTGGAAACCCTCATTACCTAAGAAAGCAAGAACTCCCTAAACAGTTTGCAAAGATCAGCAAAGTAGCCTGACTGTAGCTGGTTACGTGCCCCGACCTTTTCTGACTTCAGCTGCTTGTGCTATACCCCCCTATCCTCACACGTGCCACTGAAAGCTCCTTGGGCTGAACTCTTGCACCACCTATCCCAGAGTCTGTGCCGAGACGCCCCTCTTCAGCACCGCCGCACCCACCATAACGTCGCTAAATTAGGGAAGAAAAAAGGTGGCCAAAGGAGGGAAATGGCTCTCGCTGACAGCTAACCTCCACAAGCAGCGTCCCTGGCGGCCTGTCCCCACGAGGGACGAGGCAACGCCTGGAGGAGCGCGGCACCGGGCGGCCGACGAGCGGCAGCCCGGCGGGAGCGGCCAGCACGGCACAAGGGCGGGCTCCCTCCTCCGCCCCGGCCGCGCCGCTGCGGGGCCCCCGGTGTCGCTTGCACCGAGCACCTCAGGCAGGGCACCGGGGGAAGGCGGACGCCCCTCCTCGCTCTGGGAACGACTGCCTCAGGCTCCCACCTCCCGGCACCGACGCGGGCAGCGCCCGCTGCCCCTCATCGCACGCCTTACCGGGGGCACAGCCACCGAGCGGCGGCAGCAGCAGCAGACCCCTCCGCGGGACCCCCCCCCCCCCGCGCCCCGGGGCTCCCCTCTTCGCGCCGGGACGACCGCGCAGCACCGCCCGCCTCCGCCGTCGCCTCCCCGAGCACCGCATGTGCTCCGCGCCCCGCCGCGCGGCCGCCGGAGGCGGAGCCAGGCCACAGCCCCGCCGCCCGCCCAGCCCGCCGACGGCTCGCCGCGAACACCGCGGGGGCGGCGGGCTCCCGGCGAGGCCGAGGGGGCAGGTCCGGGGGCGGCGAGATGGAGCCCGGAGCGCGGCGCGGCGTAAAATGGCTGATGGCCCCCGCTCCGCGCCCGCCCGCTGCCGGGAGGCGACCCCGCGCCGCCGCCGCCGCCGGGTGACGGGCCGGCTCCGCAGCCGCGCAGAGCCCGCGGGCAGCCCCCGGGCGGTGGCGGGGCGCGGCCCGGCGGCCGCGCAGCCTGATGTAAGGCGCGGGGAGAGCCGCCGGGAACCATTTTAAGGCTCCGCGAAGGCGCACGGAGACCCCCGCGCCCCGTTTCCCCGGGGCCGGCGCCGTGTGTGTGTGTGTGTCGTGTCCCCCCCCCCCCCCCCCCGCCCGCACCACAGCGGCACACGCACGCCCACGCACCGCACCGCCGCACACCGGCGCCCCGCCGCCGACAGCGGGCTGGCGGCGTTGCGCTACTCACAGGCGTTGGTGACGGCGAAGCTGTTGGCCACCTCCAGGTTGTCGATGTGGGGAGTGAGCCTGAACTCCGAGGTGGAAAACTGAACCATCCCTACCCGAAACGCGCTGTACTCCTGATCGGCGCCCCTCGGGAACAGCCCCCCTGCAGGGAAACACACGCACACAGACATGTCAGGCGCGGGAACGGGCAGAGCCCGCCGCCGGGGCCGGGCTGGGCGGGGGTGCCGGTGGGCTCCGCTGCTCGGGCGGCGCTGCCGGAGCGCTGCCGGCGGCGGGTCCCCGCCGTGCCCGGGCGGTGCGGCTCGGGGGAGGGCGCCGGGCACGGCCGCCCCGGGGCGGGGGGGGGGGGGGGGGGGGGGACGGACGGACAGACACCTGCCGGGGACGGCGGCGGGGCTGGGCTCGCGGCGGCATGACGGGAATGCCCGAGCGGCACCGGCGGGGCTGAGGGAGCGGGAGAGCGGCCGGGAGGGGAGCGAGGTCCCCGGCGGCGTGCGGGCACCTACCGATCTGTATGCTGTTAGACGTGACCCCCCAGATCAGTCCCCACAACACAGGAGCCAGGAAGACAGAAATATGCATAATCTTTTGCATTTCCAGGAAAAGTAGAGCATCCACAAAGCCACGGAAACAGCCCTTTCTTCTTCCTCGTCCTCCGCGTCCTCCCCCTCGGCGGACCCCGCTCCTCAGCGAATTAGATCCCCTGGGCGCCGGGCGAGCGGCCGGCGGGAAGAAGCCGACCACGGGCGGCAAGACGCGGGAGCGAGCCCCCGGCGGGCGGCAGGGGAGCCGGAGAAGCCGTTGCCCACGCTGAGAGCCGCCGCCGCCGCTCCGGTCCTCGTCCCGGCTCCGGAAATAAGGGGGGGCGCGGGGGGCGGAGGTGGGGGGTGGTGGCGGCGTGCCGTTGGCGGCGGCGCCGCTGTGCTCCCGCTGCCGGAGCGCGCCCGCCGCCCGGCCCTGCCCTCACACGCGCTCGCTCGCGCTCAACGGGCGGGCGGGCGGGCGGTGCAGCCGGCGGGGCGGCGGCGGCGGCGGCGGCGCGCCTGCGCGAGCGGCCAGGCCGCCGGGAGCGCGCCCCTCCTTCCCGCCCCTTTCGCCGCCGCCGCCGCCGCCGCCGCGCCCCGCCCCTTCGCGCGCGGCCCCGCGGAGGGCCGCGGCCGCCAGCCCTTCAGCACCGCGGACAGGGGCGCCGCGGCGGGCGGCGGGCGGCGGGGGGCGGCCCCGCCCCGGGAGCGCCGGCGGGGACGCGCTTTATCCGCCCCCGGCCCCCCGTAGCCGGCACCGGGCACCTCGGCCCAAACGCCCCCCCTCGGGCGGAGCGCGCAGAGCCCCCGCGTCCGGGCTGCGTTAAACGGATGAAAATCGGAGGCGTGCATCCCTCCCTCCCTCGCACGCCGGTTTCGCTCTGTGGCAGCGGGAGGTGTTAGCTGGGACGGCAAGCCGGAGCGCAGAACAAAAAAAAAACCAACCAAAAAACAAAAAAAAACCAAACGCCTGGTTTTTCTTAGAGTCTTTTTAAGATTTTTTTAATTTCCCTAGTCTTCGTTAGGATGACGTTTGGATGCAGCTACCATCCAGGTATACCGGCAAAGCGTATTTTCAACTGCCGTAATCAAAACAGAAGAGTTAATATGCAGGAAGGCTTAAACCTGCCCAGATATTTCATTTTCATGTGTAATGGGGATCTTTTTTTTCCAAGATGGGTTCCAGCCATATTATTTATTGCAAGCTAAATTTAACATTTTTCAGTTTGGCACAAAGTCCGTTGCTATGCACCACACACACACTGACACACACACGTATCTGAGAGAAGAAGAAGAAGCAGTGTAGCAATACTGTGACTGTGACAATGAATTTGCCACTAAATGATCGTTTGCTGGTATACATTTTTTAGGGGTTTTTTTGGGGGTTGGTTTTTTTTTGGGGTTTTTTTTTTTTTTTGGGGGGGTTAATAAAGGTGAAGAATATCTGTGCAGGAAAAGATACTGATCTTGCATTGCATTTCCTTTTTTTTTTTTTTCATTATTAAATTGTCTTAATTCTCCCTTCCAGAGACAAAGAAAGGTCTCAAAGCTTCAGTTACTCAGATGTCAATGTAAGTACATATGCTGAACACATAGGAAGTAGGCAGTTTGAGGCCCTTTACCCATCACTAATTCATGATGAGTTTAGTTTCATTTGAGTCATTTCACCAGGAAATTCTGTACTAGCTTCTGTCTGTACTTGTGTCATCATCTCTCTCTCACCACAAAATGAGTTGAGCCTGAAAAAGAGAGCGAGCTCTAACATCGTGAGCTTATAGACCCGATGGCGTTATTTGGGCGGAATGGCAGAGCGACTACCGCCCATCCTTGCTCTCTCCCCCAGCCTGGTCCCTCCCAGTAGTCAGGTTTTGTGCTCCATGGTAAAACCCACCGCTGAATTCTGTGAAAGGAGCAAACAGTGTCACTGTGACAATTGATAGATTAAGGTATCAGAGGAAAGCTTGCATTCAGGTAGCCCTCACTGCGCCACGGACAATGAGACGTACAGGCATTTACTTTTAATAAATACTGTAGTGTAATATTGCCAATCTTTAACAGGAGCACGGATAAATCATAAACACATACTTTTTTCACCCAGGTGTGAAGAATCCCCTTATCGATATCAAATGAGGTTAAAAATGCAGCAAAGATCTCAGTTTGAAGATTGTGTTTCAGTATTTTACAATAAAACAAAAAATCTTGTTTGCCAATATACATCACAGCTGCATAACGAACTGAAACATAAAAAGGATTAAGATGATGCAAAATACAAAAACGAAATCTAGAAGAATCCCACTTGTAGAACTAATTGTCTTTACAGTTACGGAAAGGTTTTAAACCTCTAAGCTGTTTTGTTTGGTTGGTTTGGTTTGGGGTTTTTTTTTTGTGTGGTAGAGAACAGTGCTGTTCCAAATGCACATCAAGACCTTTGTCAGATACAGTAAGAATAATTCATGGTGATGCATGTTTTATCTGCTTAGACAGAAAAATGCTATTTTGTTGTTTATACTAAACCGTGGATAAATGCTAAACTAAGTTTGGATCCCGCTGTAGCGGTCTCTACACAAGAAGCAACCTTACCTGAGTCAAACAGTTTATAGATGAAGGTCCTGGACCCACTTTCTGTCATGGCAGTGTCCTTGCTACACCTTTCAAGTTAAAGACCTACAGAACACAGCAGCGCAGGTAGGTAAAATAAAAGTGACCTGAGTAAGAGGTTAATTACCAGTTACACCTGGGGGTTTTGTACAGACTGTTTGTGGTGAGTTAGTAACAACTGCCACAGCGGTCACAACTGATACCACCCCGGCTGTTGATTTTCTAATGCACGTTTTTCCATTACAGAATTGTATGTATATGTACACATAATTCACAATGTGTGTGTGTATATGTATGTGCATGTAATATTCCAGATTTGTATCATCATGTCAGAACATGTAGAAAAAATGTCAGATTACATGGCCATGTTCTACTGTTGGTGTGTCGGAGAAAAATAAGAGATTTCAACTGAGATGAGGAAGTACAAAAGGGCAGCATGGGCTAATGAATCAGCAAGAAAACAGTTTAATCAGAATTTAATAACAGGGACAAATGCTGATAATAAAATAAGGCCTTCTTCAACTCTCTATTTTTTATAACAGTCCTACGCTAATCGAAAAGATGCAAGCAGGCAAAGGAGAAAAAATAAATTTATAGGTGATAGTAATTTATGACCATGTACTAAGAATAGACATACTCATTAACACTGCGCATAAAAAAATCAGACTACATTACTGGGAATCACATTCAATACTTTTTGCACAAGAAAAGGAAAAGGATCTAGCAAGAGGTAAGTAAGGACTGTAATCCTAAAAACAGAAGATTATGTTCTTATATGCATTCTTCTAAATCCATGATAAAAGCTCATATAAAAATGCATTAGTTCATAATCTGAACAAAGCATCAACAGGGGGACTGTTAATAATAAGCATCAATCACTTGTTGAAAGGAACATAACAGTGCAATAATAATGAAAACAATGTCAGAAGACAGAAGGCCAGATATCAAATAATAAGATGTCAAACCCCTAAAAAGGCTAAGTGCTTAATCCTGATCCCATAGAAGTCCAGGAGAGATTTGCTACTTATTGCAAAGAATGCAGGATTCTCTCGTGGCTGTGTTTGATTTAATAGGTTCTAATGGATGATATTCTGAACGTAAGGTAGAAGTTGGTGAGGAAGCTCAAAAGGGCTAATATCTGTGCTAATCAGAAACAAATATGAGTTTTTCAGGAATACATTTCCTCAGCAATTCATCCTGGCCCAATCCTGGTTGAGGCAGTGGCTGCAATTCAACCAAATGTTCATATGTTTCAGCAGGTGCACAAGAGACATGGAAAGAAACTTGGACACGACTGAAGAACTGGAAATTTTTGCCTTGCGCTCAGAAACATTTAGCGATCACTCCATATACTTATCAAAAAGATAGTTCAGGAATGACTTGATGGCATGGAGTACATGCTTCAGGAAAGTTACTTCGATAATATAAAGCATTTGAGGAAATGGGTGCAGTAAAAAAAACCAGTATTTGAATGCTGATATTAATCATATTCGGAATAGAAATCAAGTTTATCTTTTGTTTTGCTGTTTTAGTAATGTGTCATTGACCATGGCAATCACATGCTGAGCATTGTAATGAATTCCTCAGGCCTGAAAAATGCTCAGTTAAAATCAGATTCTTTTCTAAAAATCCTTATTGAAAAAGTCAAATTCTGAGAAGGCCCTCGGCAAGAGCTCAGACTAAATGGTTATAGTGGTCTCTTCTGGCCTTGTATGCCATCAATATTTGGTTTTTATATTAAGAATTATTGTCATTATTTTTTTTCATTAGAAAAAAATCTGAAAATATGCAGATTTTGTAGGATGCAAAAATGCTGTACCAATGTATGAATCCTTTGATTCTATGGCCAGTCAAGAAATTCTTCCCTTCAAAAAAGATTGTTGTCTCTGGATTTTTGAAATCTGCAGAAGTTTTGCAAATACCAGTAAATGTAAATAAAGAGGAAATATAAATGAAAGTTTCGAGTTCCAAATCTTTCTTAAATTGTTTAGTCCCATATGTTCATTCTGGTTCTCAATAGCGTTTTTAAAAATAAAAAGTACATCCTGATCTCCCATGCTCATTCTGCTTCCTCTTCTGATTAGCAAACACATACTGTTCCCATTAACAGTACATACACTCGGGGATGACACGTGTTAAGGAATAGCTTATGCTTCTATTATGTGATTCTGATGGTGGAAAAAGCAACATCACTACCCTGTGGTAGAACTAATGTAAAATAATTAGTGATAATCATACAAGTTTAAGTTCCCTTTGTTGTATAGTAGCTGTGACAGCACAGTTTGTTACTAGCTTGGCTAACCATTGTGAGAAATTTATTGTGAATTGGGGTTTACTATATTTATCTGAGCTATTTGCATTCTTGCTATTTGCAAGAAATGTTATATTAATTTTGTCGATAAAATCACTTAGGTATATGCTGAACTATCCATGCGCGTGGAAAATCTGCTAGAGATTACTTCATTGTTTTTTCTGCTGAGATTGTAGCAAATTGCATTCTTAAGGCTCCAGAAAAAGATAAAAGGAACACTTTCAGATTAGACTATGCACGCTAAATCCATGATTCTTGTCAGGCAAGATCTTCCCTTTTCTTCCAACAGTATAAACAACTTCCATTGCTTTGTCTCAGCCCCAAGGAATACATTTCTTATTCCTGTCCTAGTTTTTTCCTGCCTACCTGCTACCTCTCTTCTTTCTTGCTGTCTCCTTCCTTGCCTGTTTTCCATCTGGTTTTCCAAAGCATCGCCATTAGAATCTTTTTTTTTCTCTCCTGTTATTTTGATTTTACGATCCCCATTCTCCCTGCGGAGCACAGCTAATTCAAATGTGTTGGTTTTTTGCTTTAGACTGTAACAGCCAGCCTTGATCCTCTCCCTTTTCATCTGCCACCTCTCCCATCTGTTCCACGAGCAATGCCAGCCTTGACTCCAGTGTTGTTTTTTATTCTCATCATGTTCTTATTCCTTTTTCCATGCCAACGTCTATATTTGAAATATGAACCCTACACCCATTTTTCAGGTCAGTTCTTAATCATTGAAATTCCTCTTTAGCCTGGCACATCTTTTCTGTCACCTGTGAGAAATGTATTACTCGTTATTCATAACAAAAAGCCCTTTGGAGATGATGAAGACATCAGATTTCATATACTGGTGGGCTGTACTCTGCTGAGGTATGGTACTTGTCAAATCACCTCTCCACCTGAGTTCCCTGCATTCATAAACAACACGCTAAAATGTTAAAAGGCAAATACAAGCTGACAAGAATGTTATAGTCTGCTCTCTGTCGACATATCTGTGGTACACTTTTGTTGTTGCTCATTCTCTGATTTCTACTCACTTGTGACTTGGGCCTTTTTTCTGTATAACAGAAGCAATTTCCCGAAATCTAAGTGTTTTCTCCCTCAGCATTCACAGCATCATGCAGTGATCTTGCATCTTCAGAATCCCAAGCGACAATAGTGAGGAGCAGCTCCAGGTCCACAAATTACAGCTAGATTGAAAAGCAAGGATAATGTATGCCATTGATAATAACACCTTTGTATATGCTTGCTCAAACATTCCTTATGGCTGCACGTAACATTATGAATATTGTAGGAGTTCGTTTCTGTCATTGCAGTGAGTGTGCCGAGGCAGTATTTTGCACAAAGAGACTGGACAAATACCAGCCAGTGGGAAATGGACCGTGTAATGATCATTCTTGAGATGGAGAAGGCCCGTTCTTGGTTTAAAGTTTCATTCATGGAAATTACCCATAAAATATATGCCTACTCCACCTATCTTAGAAACCTGGAGAAATCAACTGATCTTCTCCAAATTTGAACCTGATGCAAATCTGGTATCTTGACAAGGACAAAGAACGTCAGAGACTTGACTGCTTTTTATATCCTGACAAGGTAAAATTAGTTCATGAACACTGAACTCTTACAGAGAATGGAAGTTCTGACAGCAGTATTGCACTGCTAGTCAATACTCTAATTTGGTTTATATGCTCACACAGCATTCAGGATAGCATTCAAATAAGCTTTGCAGAGAGGCTTTCAACCACAGCAGAACTAATGAATCCCTAACTTTTATGCTAAACTCCTTAATCCAAGTAAGACAGCTTCTGATAATATTTCGCAGTGCAGGAGTGAATCTCTCCCACTTAACTTCTTGTCTGAAACAACATCTGTGCAACCTCATTCACATCCTTTGCACAAGGCTTCGAGGCCAAGAGCTCTTTGAACAAGCAGGAAAGCTGCAATGACATCGCTGGCGTTAACTCTGCTTTTGGCCTGGGCCCCAAACTGGTCAGGAGCCAACCCCGGGGAGGGGGAAAGGGCGGTGTGTCACCTCCATCCCTTGGGGCTGGGCCGTTTGGTAGAGCCCAAGCAATTTGGCCAGCTGTCAACATAGTGAGATATATGGTGGTAACAAAGTGCTCTTCTGCTCCCTCCACCATAAAGTAGAAGAAAATTCACTGGGGTCACCAAGGGGGTAAATGAAACCTCAATTTTTCTTCTTCTGTAGGGGTGTTTCCCTTTTGAACCTTATAGAAGTATCAGAAGGTACACGGGCATCAGTTTCCATTTATGCCAACAGTACTGGTCGCAGTCATAACCACTTTACACTGAACTGGCAATGTAATATGGTTTTATATGTCCGCAGGTAACAGAGAATTAGGTCATAGATTCATTTATAAGCAAACTGTGTGAAGCTGGATTTTTTTTGGTGAATTTTAAAAAGTAAAAAAAAAAACCCTTTTAAAAAGAGAGATGTTCATGTTATGGATTTAGTTTAAACAATGGCTATGTTATTCCAGTACATTTTATTGAGATCACTTTTATAGTTTTATAGTTTTGTCAGGCCTTCTGTCACCAGGAAAAGAAAGTGAAATTTAAGCAATAGTGAATATGAGATTAACCACAGATCAGTCAAACGTTCCCTGCTATGTTTTTCATACAAAAATAATAGAAAAATTATATCAATCATACAAAAATGCTTGAGCAAATGTTAAAATAATGTATTTCATGACACAAATAAGTAAAAGACAAATTGTGCTGTTGCAGAAATTACACTATGGAGCTCAAGCACTTAGCAACATTAATAATAAATTAAGTTGGAGGAATAGATAGAATTGCATGAGAGAAGATAATAATTCCTTTCTTCAGGAAATGCCCAAAAGATACAAAGATTTTTGTTTTGTTTTGTTTTGTTCAGTTACCTACTGCAGGCATTTTACACTATTCTTTGAAAAATCCCATAAAAAGCAGGATATAAGATTAAAAGGACTGTTGTGATTTGAAACATCGGCTCTCTTATCATTACAACCCTTCAGCAACAGAAGTATCTTTTGGGTTCACTGTTTACTTGTTGGGCATTGATAATTTTTATTTTGAGAAAACCATCTTGTCAAGAAACAGCTCACTCGAGTTATCACGGAAATGTACAGAGATGTGCTCAACAGCAATTTATTTTTAGTTCTGAAAAAACGCTTCAGTGGTTCAGTCCCAGAACTAGTTCACAGCACAGATATGAGATATTTTTACTTTCACCTCTGCATAGGCATATATTCCCAGAGATTAACTGTGATAAAGTGTGGTGTCAATGGCAAGCTTTTACAGAAGGAAAAACAACAAACCAGAAATGTAAGAAAAAAGAAACGGTTCTTATGAGGCACATAATTACATACTTTGGACTAGAAATACATCTATGTCATGGTAAATGCACAAAAAATAACATTCTTCTGATTGCAAAATTGTTTTAAATATGGGCTTTAATTGCAGAGCTTATAGTAGAAAAATTTCTGCTTATAATATTTGTGACATTAAAGACAACGTAAATGATGTTGCTTTCTTTACTGAGACTTCATTTGTGTTACAATGGAAGGTTGTCTCATACAGATTAACTGCTAGCTGTTATTAGAGTCTATGCAGTTGCCATTTAACCTGAGACTTACCTTGTTCCTTGCTAATTGCGTTCCTTGCTAATAAGATGTACGCACAGAGATGATGTGCGCAGGTAGCTGCATTCAGAACAATTTTAAATTTACGGTTTCCTTTCATCACAGGTCAACATACATAGTGCAATGCATCAAGGGCTTAAAAAGAAAGAGACAAGCTGATGGGGTTTCAAGGGCAGCTCAGAGATGCTAGTTATGAGTACACAGCAAAAACCTAGCCTTTAACTTAGAGACATCACTGTCCTGAAGCTAAACCAGCTACAAAGAAAAACCACTGGACGAAGAAAGGATTTATGCCATAGCTATGAATATGTGGACCAACAACAGGCGCACTCCTACAGGGATCCATCATCCTCTGTCCCATATTTTGGTTGTCCCCAACCTGCCAGTACCAGCTGTAGCTACTGTGAATACCTTTCTGTTAAATCAAACAGGTCTGCTAATGTGATCTAATGATCTCAGTTTCTATAACTAAAACTGTAAAAAGTATTTGCTGACGGTATCTGAAGTAAATATGAGTACCAAAAGGCATTTTCTGGAGGAGAACCCTCACCAACGTTTGCCTGTATTCTGCTGGGCTCCCTGTGGTTTTAGTAGTAATAAGAAAATAGGACCTTAATTTTAGAGGTTGGTCAGCTATAGCAAATAAATGTCCAAGGCAACAAAACGAGCTTACCCAGACCACATAAGATCTCTGTCAAAAAAAAGCAAGGGAAATATAATGAGATCAGAAACTTCTAGCCTCAAACATGTATCCAGAATAACCTGGTTCTTACTGATGTTTTCAGCAGCAATAGTTTCATGTAGCAATAGTTCAGATTTTCCTCACAGTGAGAAGAGTTCGGTTATTTGAGGCAGTTAGGGAAAATCACAAATCTCGCAAGCACTCTGAGTGCTACTGCAGAACAAGATAGCAGAATGCAATATTAGTTCTTTGCAGCTATTGCAGTGCTGTACTGAAAAAGTCTGTAGTATAAATGTTATGCTTTGGAGTGGAATTTTCTCTATTCATCATCTGATTATTTTATAATTTTATCAATTATAACTCACCTCAATACAGTGTCTCATTTTGGTGACAGACAGTTTGGTGTTATCAACAAGAATTGTGTGATACATATGGATAATGAATTACAGTAACATCCCATGAAAAGACAGTGAAACTAAATGGATTGAAAATGCCACCCTTCATGGGCTCCCGCAATCTTTTGTGTTTGAATGTCAGCCATGAAAGAAAACCCTGCATTCTGACAAGAGCAGTGCTGGGCTTCCACTCCATCCTGGAGAAGGCAGTAAGCAATTCGTGAGTCAGACAGATGCGTGGTGTTCACTTTTAACTTTCTGTATATAAATCAGCCCCCAGGTGATTATATCTACAGTGCTGTTAGATTGTTGTCCTATAAATGAGAGACTCTATCACCTAATGTGAGTTTCCCACCTCAAGAATTTAGCTAACAAACCCCAGGAAACATATCCATACCTTTCAGTTTCCCTTTTATAAATTTATTTACTAGCAAGTAGCTTAATACGCTGATTAATTACTATATAGGACTACTAATATTAACAATCTAGAAAAAAATTTGTTACCAATTAATCACTGTTTTTCTTTAAAAAACAGTACTTATTGATTACATTATATGTGACAAAACTTGTTCTGAGTTTGCAATTGAAGGAGCTACTCCAGCATGGCATTCAATATCCCGTGGCCCACATAGCTCACTCTGTGCCGTGGCAGGGGATGATTTATTTTACAGGGAACTGAAAAAATACATGGTATGATATTGATGTACTTTGAAAATACTTGCAAAACAAAATAGTAATAATGGAAGGGGAAAATACTGGTAAGTTATTAAAACCTGACAAGCCATTTTCATGAAGGCTTAGTCCTAAGAACGCCATCATATTAAACATGGATATTTCTGCATATGTACATTAAATTATAAGTGAATACATGTACCGTTTTAAAATATTCAACTTCTTCCTCCATTATTCTGCAGATTCTTCTGTGGAATTTGGATCCGAGGAAGGAACTATGAGGTTATTTTAAGAATCCTTTTTAGCAATCAGAAAGGAGTAATATTGGAGGGAAGAATGTATACATACAGTGGGTTTAATTCTCCTCTGACAGTAAATCAGAAAGAACTACACTGTAAAGCCAGTGTAAATGAGGGGAATATCAGGCACTTGATATAAGAGCCAGACTACTTCCAGAAATGTTGAGACCGAGGGAAGAGAAATACAGATATCACTACTGTATAACACTGAATCGATTATTAAGAATGACTGAAATAATTTTTATTATTATTTGTGTGAATTACAGTAGTGCCTTAAGGCAGTGTACAACATATAGCAACAGGTAATTTTTTGTCCCAGCCATGTCCAATCTAAACAAAAGGCCCTTAGCGCAACAGAAAGCAGCATTGTTTTCTTCTATCATTTGATGCAGAGGAACGTAAGACAACCGAGGAAGCAGTCTGCCAAACTTGCACAAGAGATCTGGGGAAGGGACACCTAGCTCTCACTAGTTACTGGATACTGTGCTGAGCTACGGACCGTCACTTACATACAACATTCAAACTTAGGCTGTATACAGAACCATGTTTTCAGTCATGCACTGTGCACCAGTCGGCTAACAGCAGTCGGTTTACTGCTTGGTCAGAGAAGAAATACTTTCATCTATTGAATTCTTGCAGCACAAACTGGCAGAAAGACCGTATTATGGGAGAGCATGCTGGTCAGGTGCAGATATGAGGTCAGTATGGACAAGACTACCTAGTCTTTTCTCTAAAGCCATATTTGTCTTTTCAGCCGAGAAGTAAAAACTGTTGAAAGATTCAATGGTGTCCCATCTTTTAAGGCTGGAATCTCCTTTCAGCCAAAATAATTTATTCCAATTGTCAAAGCTCATCAGACTCTCAGCGTGAGTCTTGCATAAATGGATTCATTCCTGGCTGTTTCATTTGCACACTCCATGAAATTTTTTTCCACTTATTTAATTTCATCAAGACTGTCTTCACAGAGACTAGTAAACTTGCTGCAAGAGCACTGTAATGTAAAAGACACTAACTCTTTCTTATATGCCTGTGGAAAAAAATAGGATAAACCACAATATGCTTTAATAACTCATATAGTTAGAAAAATTCCCATTTAGGGGTGCTGTGCCTGAAATGGGAACAATATGGAAGCATATGATAAATAAATCAATAAAGCCATGCTTATGGGTAACAGATAATAAAGTGCTGCCAACCTGGATACACATTTTCTGTTTAAAATCTCCCATGGTGAAATTCATAATATTCCATATTCTACAGCAATGGTGTAAAATCCTCCCATGAAACTGCAGTGTCTAGGAATATTACTACGGTATCGTTGTTAGTTTTCTGAATAAAGTGCCTCTGTGTTGCAAGAAAACTCCTCAAGTGGAAAATATGATAAACACGTTATTGCAAAGGCACAGGGTTTGCGAAACCTAGCTGTGTTTTCCTTTGCCTAGTTTGCATTGAACGCAGCTGTACAAGGCAGGTCCTATGCAGGGGGTCTTGCCTTTGCCCATGCTTCTGTAGGGCAGCCATAATGACTTAAGCAGCAGTAGATCCTCCGAAGCCTTCTTAGCTTTAAGACCACAGCAAGGGAAGGGCTCTAAGTCCAGAGAAGACAAGCAGGGCCAATGCAATCCTCTCCTGACATTATGCACATTTATTTATTCATTCAAGAAATTTATTTATTTATTGAAGAAGTTTTCACCTCAGGGAAACAACCAACTAGAAAACATGAAGAATTAATAAATAAAGACTAAAGTTTAATTCCATGAAGTAGATTATAGCTTACGGTGGATGCTGTGTATCATTTGTATTTGCTTGAAAAAAAGAACATTGGTTCTGCAATAGCCTGATCCTGAAGCACATCCAGGAGGGGAATGGAAGCAGAGCTGCCTCAGAAGCTGACACAATCAGACAGATATTTTAAAAAGCTTGCTAAGATTTTACACCCTCCAGTAGGCTGAGGCTAAACAGGATTTGTCAGAAGCTGGAGCAGGTAGCAAGATAGGCTTTGTCAAAAGCAGAAACTGATGCCAGAGTGGTATTGGTCAAAACCATTAGTCTTTACAGTCAGTTCCCATCAGTATTACGCCTTTGAAATAGCCAGTCTTCAAATTAATGTTTTCCAATGAGCTGGCCTTTGGGAGTCAAAGGAACAAATTAATCTGAAGGAATGAGTCTGCCTGAGACACTGATAAATCTGTTATGACAATGTAAGGCTTATTAAACACCAAGAAATGTATTTTCCTAGCCCCTAGGTCAAATGCAAGTTTTAAGGTTCATAGAGGAAATCAACATTTAAAAAAAAGTCACATGGACTACTTTTATTTTGTATTCTGCTTTTGACAAGAAATTCATGATTCAATACACTTAAATCAAAAATATAATGCATGTAGTGAGGCATTATCCAAATAACACAATATTCTGAGTTATAGGGACATAACTAAAATAGGATAACGTAGCTGCTGTTAAAATTTGAGAAACAAGGGAGTCCCAGGTCTTCTCATATATTACCATTCATCTGTTCTTGAACATCAGCACTGGCTTGCCTTCATGAACTTTGTCAGTCACAGGCATGATCTTTGCTCTGACTGTATGGAGATGGAAAGTAGGCTAGCTGAAGTGTATTGCCAAGGAAATAACTCAGTCTTGATAAAAGGAGTGCTTTGCAGAACAGAAAAGCTAAACGGTGCTATTGATTATCATGATGTATGCTACAGCAAAAGAAGGTGGAAGCACAGGGGCTGCCTACACACAGCTTTTTCTCTCAGCAGCAGTCACAGTTTCAGCAGGGATTTTTTCTTGCAATTTATGGCATTAGAGGAGGATTCCTCTGAGTTGAAAGGTTTTTGCAGGGGGCAGTGGTACAGCAACTTGACCTGCTATACTCAGGAGGGTTTCTTGGGCCCCAAAAGCTCCTGAGTTTTCTTCCTCAAGTGAAAAATGACCCCCACTGTGAGTATTCATAGAAAGAAACAGACATACACGGATATATATGAAAAAACCCAGACTATCCACTGCCACAGCCTGAAGAACTCATCAGGTGGAGAACAGTTGTCCAAAACCTTATCCTTTCTACTCCACAGTCCCCATAATTCTTCCTTTCAAAGCACATTATATGACTTAAGCAACTGCCTGGTGTGATAAAACCTCTTAGTAACCCACATTGCTTTACTGGTTGTTTTCCGTTACTGCAAACCATACTTTCAGGCAATAAGGGGAAAGACTGTAAGTTTTCTTGTACTAAAAGACATGTGCTTAATGTACCTGCTCTCCCTGTATGATAGCTAATGGTGCCAGGCAGACTTCAGATTTACCTCGACACTCCAAAGAAGAGTTGACTAGCGACCTTGAAGGCCCTTCAAATACCTCCCCTGTTTGGAGAGCATCAGTCGATGCCATTCTCCGGAACCCTTATAGGCACCAATGTGTTGAGAAACACCATGCTGAAAAGCAATCAGTGCCCCTCAAACCCGGGGTTGACCTCTGTGGACAACCTGGAAGTCAAAAAAGACTTTTATAGAATTAGTCTCATTAGTCTCACTAGTCCCTTTAGTCATATCCATCATATCCACTATTAGAGTTAGGGACCTCAAACAGAATAGGTCTTTTAGTGTGTGAAAGGGATAGTCTTATGACCTAGACTCAGTAGGCAACCTCATTCATACTCAAGCGAGCAAATCCAGCTCATTCTTTTACATGTGCTTTATTTCGGGAAAATGAGTTTCATTTTGGCACTACTGGTGAACAATTTTGTCTGTACACAAAATTAAATATGTCAGAAATCCTGTATGTCATCAAAACCCAGAGAGAGATTATTTTAATGTGGTATCTTTCACATCACCAGTGGGAAAAAAAATTCAGTTCTAGCATGCAGTGCGTCATACAATGTACATCTACATTTCGCAGATGCAGGCTGATAAACACCCACATGAGCTAACTTTAAACCAACTGTTTAAGCATAATAGCCAAGGCAGCATAAAGCTTTGTGGGGGTTAACACCAAAGTGTATTTTTTCATTTCCTACGCCAGCAGGTACGCTTCCTAGCTGGAGCTCACCGTTACCATGGCTACATTGCCAGCCATCCCCAAGTCAGCTAGTTTAAAGCTAATTTGGATAAGCCTGCATTAGCTGCAGACATTTTAGTGATTGCAGTGTAGACATATTCATAGCAATAAAGGGTTTTCAGAAAGATTTCAAAATAGCCATGTAATTTCTTTTTTTAAATGTCTGCTGACACTATTACTGCTGATGGAATGAGGACAGGTGCTGGGAGGTAGATGGGCGGGCGACTTTCCCGAGTAAGTCAAAGTGCAAGGGAGTGCTGCAAGCAGTGCAGGTTGGTTGTGGTTTATTTGATACAATGGTATAGACAAAACCACAACAATGAGAATTTTATGTCTTTTAAACTGCATTTTGTTTTCTGTATGTTCCATTGTTTATTCAAGTGTAGAACTTCCTATGAAAAGAACTAGTTTCCGTATCTTTCTGGCATCACAGATGAGCTTAAGTTTTCTTTTTTTTTTCAGTAATTCTTTATATTTATATAAAAACAGGGTAACTGTTATAGCATATTTTTACTATATGGAGCAATTAAATTGCTAGACACAAATTAAATTGTAAGCACAAACAAACCTATTACTCAATCTCTCTGTATCTGAATTTCTTTTTCTTTCCACATTATCTTCTCTAATCCTGGAATCAGTACACCAAAGCATCAAGTAACGGTGTCCTGTCATTCCTTTATCTGCTACACACCACATCTGTGCTCATTTCAGCACTAAGCTGTCTCTACAGCCTGAAGAATCACTTGACATTGCATATATTCAGGTTGCACTGCCTTGAAAATAAATAATTTATTGTTACCTATTCTATAAATATCCTCAGCACAGGTCATCCAATAACCATAAAGGTAAGCTGGTTTAATTGAAGAAGAGACCAATGGTCTCACCTGTATTGTAGTGTCTCTTAATAGATTGCCTTAACAGCTTGTGACAGACTAAGTAAGTTATTGTCTCTCTTCAGAGTGAAATATTTTCAAATAAAGATTACTTGTAACTGCATTTCCTGCAAAATGATTATGCAGCCAGATCAATCTCTGTGGGTCATGCTCATTGAAACTACCCCAAAATGCAGTGTTACTACTTTCTCTTTAATGGATAATAGGGCACTGAAGATGCTCTCTCTATCCACACAGTTCCTGTTACCAAGTCCAAATTAATTTGAAGACTTTGAAGAATGAAAGCTGCTTGGCAATGTCTCCAAGTGGTCAATCTTGTGTAGGCTGCACTTACAGAAATAAACTCCCTTCCTCACTCAAAAGACAGACTGCTCACATACACCATCTCAGCTAGAATTAACGTGAGACTGAAAAAAGAGGAGGTGCCAAAACCCACTACAGAGTTGCTCCTAAAACTGGGTGTCAAACATGAGTAGAACCAGCATGAGAAAGTAAGGTGTGGATTACTCCACTCGGTACATTTCACACATCCTAACAGGGAATTAATGCATAGCAGCCGATATACTTTTCAAGTCACATCCTTACTTATTGTATAGCTTAAGTTTGTGGATGCAGTTAAGCAATGAACTAATTAATTGGAAATTCCTGGTGCAATGTTTGAATGTGTTCTAAAATCCTGAAATAGAAATATATCTAAAGGACCATAACACTTTGAAAGAAAGGAATGAACAATTTGGATACTAACTCTCGATGCTTAAGAGACAAGAAAATACTGAGGTTTATGTTAAAACATAAATTTTATGTTAAAACAAAAATTTGTAACTCTCCTATCAGTAAATAGGAGAACTTAAAGTAAATGTCAGCTGAAACACAGATGGTATCTCCCTCAGAAACAGATTTTGCTGTCATGCAGTTTGTTCAGACATCATGACTAGTTAATCTAGTTACTAATATGTACTTCATGAGCCTTACCTTTGCTACTACTTGGAATTTTTAATTTCTACAATTTTAAATTCATACTGCATGGCAAGTTTCTACAGCTGCCCATTGATTTTATATCCATTTCTTTTTAATTTATTAATAATTTTTTCCCTTCATATTACCACTATCAAGTAACATCCTATACTCCCCATACAGTTTTATATTTCCACCTCATTCTGGAAGTAAGTCAACAGGCAGAATTTTACAACTAGAGGGTGCTGGAGGACCATAATGTGACAGGGTATGCAAAACTCTCAATGACCTTTAGTGGAAAGAAAAAAAAATAGATCAATTGTTACTGCTCAGTAGGACAAGTTAATATATTTCAAGGTAACACAAATACTGCAATATTATCTAGTGTAAGTAAAAAGAAAATTAATACTTGAGAGCTGATAACTGTTTTATTTTAAATTTTGTTTCAAATTTGCTGTTAAACTTTGCTTCTGTCCTTAGTTTTTGTGCTGCAATGAACGAAAAGCCTTTATCTTAACAATACACATTCCTTTTGCTTCCTTTTGTGTGAGTTGGAAAGCAATTACAGTGTATTATTGATTAAATGTTTTATGACAAAACACAAAAGCTGTAAAGTAAGCAGGAAAACAAGAAGGAACAAAGATTAATTTAACAATAAAATCTATAAGTGAGATTATACAGATAGAATGTGGACATTAATTACAGATAAATCATTTAATAAGAGTTCTAACAAGAAAATTATCTTCCAAAATTCATATAGTTTCCAACACAGGGTAATTATTTTCTTGCCTTCCAGTACTGTAAGAAAAAATTCAAGTATGAGAATAAATAATGTCTATAAATACAGCACTCTGACTGTACATAGAAAAATTACCCCTCCCTTCCTTCCTCTCTTTGAATTATCCTTATTGCTTCTCAGTGTCTCTGACAATTCTGTAAATACCTTCAACAGACACAAATATTGAATCTTTGAACTGGACCTTAAAGACATAATTTGTTTTTCCTCTGGTTCAACACAGTTCAGTAACATCTGGGATTTCCCTTCCGTTTCCTCTGATTGGAAAGAAATCCAAAGGACAAACTGTGGCAGCCTGCTGAAGCGGCTCCTTGAAATCTCCACCGGGAAGCGGCCAGGAAGCTGGCAGAAAGCGCGTGACCATATTCTGAAGAGCAGATCTCTTCAACCCAAACGCAAATTGTTGTAAACAGGGTGTTGATCACAAAGTGGCGGTAGTTTGAAAAAACCCTGGGCACGTGCAGATCCACCAGATGCCCAACGAAGCCAGCATGGCATGCTTCGCTCTTTTTATATTCCCACTTTTGGCCTTCTGGTTGCGCAGGCTTGCCATATGTGGACAGCATTCACGTGGTGGGCAATGCCCAAGTGATCCAACAGTCCACTTGTGGCCTGCATTGGCTCAGCACATTCTGGATGAGCTAGAAATGTAGCACAACAAGTGTGATTGTGCCTGTTTCCTCACTATGGAAGGTTTCAGGTCTTTAATTCAGTCCCTTCCTCGCCTATGAGGAGCCAATAAGCCATATTACCTTTTATGAATTGCCAAGTTAGTGAGAACTGTCTTATTTTAATATTTTAACTAACTGTGATGCCCCAGCTTTACAAAAGGAGACATGTTTCCCTATAGCACACTCCCAAGGGCTGAGGCACAGTCCCTGTGCATTCCCAGGGAACACACACTACTCAGATGCCTACACACAAGCAGCTTTCTTTTGGCTGTGTTTCACCTCATGACTTGCCCTTACGAAGGGGTGTACCCTAGCACCCACTGGAGACCACAGGTCCTGCCCTACGCACATCATGTTTCTGTAATCTCCATGTCACGGGGGTTCCTCTGGAAAACGGAGAGCAGTTTCCTATCAGAGCAGATTCAAGCATAGGTCCTTATTCTCCAAAAAGTAGCAGCCAAATCAATGAATTGTTGAGGGCAGCCATTAATTAACACATAGGCACAAAAAGTCGCGATATATTTAAGAGTCTCAGCCCCTTAGACCTTAGACACTTCTTCCCTCCTACAGGTGTTAGCTTTGGTCATCTGTGCTACAACAGGCATAAAAAAGAAGTATAACTAGTGGTAAAAATGGGATGTTATCTTGAAAACAACTGGTTTGTTTAAACTGAAAGCTCTCAAGGGGATAAACAAAACAAATTGAGTAAGAGGTATCTGATGCAACAACAAAAAAACTGTGACTTACATACTGCAGGCTTGCCAGACACTACAGAAGAAGAGCCAGAGGACAAAGGAATGTAAAAAAGTATAATATAACCTGATACTGAACTGCATCTTGTGATGTTTCTCCAAAACTCCTGATACCTCTAGTTTAGAAAGTGGCCTGTTTGTTTTTGACGTATTGTATCTAGCTTACACTTAAGGGTGCCTGCCTGATGCATACAACTGTTGTTTTGGTTTTTTTTTCTAAATGAGCTGATTTTACAAAATTAGTAATTCTCTGATCTTTATTTTCCCACATAGGCAAAATCAGCTTATTCAATCAATGCTGCCTTCTCTTACAAAGTCTAAATAATATAAATTACAGCTTAGCTTTTTCTTCAACAGTGCCATCTAAAATTATACAAGAACAAGATGTTTTGGGTCTTTTCCCTCTGGAAGTCAGCAGAAAAACTGTTAAATACTACATATACTCAAATACTGATTTTAATAATACTCAACGTGCACATCAGTTTCATTGTCAGAAACACTTTAAATCTCTGTATGTTACTAATAACTGAAGAGCGTTATTCAGCTTTATAATGTAGTATGCATTGTCCTTCATATATATTCCTAAAGCAGGATGTATGCTGTACATTTATATACAACGTTGGTCAGAGCACAGACATTGCAGTGTCATGCTTTCATTCAAAATTCAGATGCCATATGTTCAGTACAATCGCATGGCATCAAAATGCAACGTATTGCTTTGCAAATGCAAATAATTTCACACAGTGGCCTTCATGACTGGGAAGGGGTAATGAAATGGGACATATTTTACACATATGAAAAAATAAATAAAAGATTTATCATAAATATATGGACCAGTATATGACGTTGAAGAACAAGAAGCAAAAAGGAAACAGTGCTCTTGCGTAAAGATCGATTCTCTTTGCAGCTGATGGAATGACAGGCTTGGGAGGAGGAGGCTTCTTGTTGTTCTTAGCTTGAGATTTCCCAAGCCCATTGTTGACCTCAATGGGCTTCCCGTAACAGTCATAATTCGATAATTCAAAATCCCTTGGCAAGCTTCCAACAATGCTGAAATCATTGGATCTCAGATCAGATTTCGAAGTGCAAACTTTTTTGCATCTGGTCTCACCAACCTATGAAATAAAGAGTGGGGGGGATCATGATCTACTCACCGTATTTCATTAACAAACTTAATGCAGCTGCTAGAGAACACCGCAAACAAACACATAGGAAATTACTTGTTGATAGGGATACATTACATCAGCCTAATTTGCTGAATGGTTGCATTATAAAGTACTTAAGGATGATCAGTCAATCATATAAACTAATCCAAACGTTCATAATTGTGTAATTTTTCATGCACAAGGTGCCTCATGCTGTGCAATCCGCTATAGTTAAGACTTCTTCATTTTAAGATGATAGTACAGGAGAGAATATTTCTGTAGAGAGTATTTTTGGAAATTGGTTCTATGCTGATGAACCTGCAGGACAGACACTAATCAATACTTACATTTTTCTGATGCCTGGAAGTTACAGTCAGAAATAACCCTAAAATGCAGTGTTTGATGCAACAATTAAAGTCTATTCTGGTTCTACATAGTAGCCAGCTTGAGATCCTACATCTCACCTAGGGTGACCACCTTGCATGGCTAGAAGGTGCCTTCTTTGTACCTGCAGTCCTTCGTGCCTCTCTAGAGACAGGTAACAAAGATGCAACACCGTTCTCAGTGCTTCCCATTGGTACACTGGAGAACTGTGTAACTGGGAAATCTAAATCCAGCAGCCAGATACCTGTCTTTCCTACAGCTCCATCAGTGCTCTTGGGGATCAAGTACTACTGTGCTATGAGGTAGCACCAGGTGAATGATTCTCTTTTACAGACCAGACAATCATACTGGCACATACGATGAACATTTAAAAGAAAAAAAAGTATTTGGTGCCCTTCAAACTGAAGTGTTTGGAGGGGGGAATGTTCCTACATTTGCACCCTTGGATTTTATATAGTTTATATTTCAGGTACAACAAATCCTAGGAGGACCAGCCCCACACTGTTCAGGGAGTTTGAGGAGACTTCTTGCAAGGTACTGTTCTTTGTGACTTGAGTAAATCTCTCCCAAAGTTTCACTTCAGTTGGACTATACACTAAAGCAATTAAAAAAAAAAAGAAAGAAAAAAAGGGTTATAAAACTTAACTGTATTATTAATGATGCCATTTGTTCACATATATAACCTGAGAGTTAGTTGGAAAAAAATGCTGCCTCACCAATCCAGTTATACACATGGGCAACTGACATAAACATAAGTTTCATTAGGGCTTCCTGGAGCCACAGATACACTAAAACTTCGTTCTTCCGAAAGCTGCCTATCTCTCCTTCCCAGTAGCCTCTCTCTCCTCCACAAAGCCTTCAGGCATTTTACTCTCAGCTCTCTCCACCTCTGAGTTTCCTGCAGTCTTAGGCTGAGGGTTCACGATATTTGCATCATCACATTTTGTAATTAAAATAATAATACTACTGAAATACAGTACCAGACTTACAGATGAATGAAAAACATTCTGGAGAACATTATTAGCTTGTCTATGACAACTCTCAAGGTATCCTGGATGAAAAGAACTGTGGCAGTCAGGAAGAGACCTAAACTTCGACTGGGGATTTATTCCCACTACTGACAAGGCCGATTCTGGTGCAAGTTGGAAGAGAAGCACGGCACTATTCCCTCAGCCAGGAGTGGCAAACCTCGCCAGGTTTGCCAGACTTATATTTCTCAGGGAAACAGTAAATTTTGAAACCAATGCACTAAAACTGAGGTGCAGGTTACATAACAAAACCAAGATTACAGGTTATAAAAAAGAAAAACAAGACGGGTGTTCCATGAAGGTAAGGCAAAACTATATATATAAATCTCCTGCAACTGCTTCCCAGTCATCAAAGAGCTGACAGTCTGGGACAGTGTTCAGTGCTGGAGTAGCAGGGGCAAACTGTCTAGTAAGGTGGTGATTGAGACACGTATGAACACAATTATGTGACCCTGGGTGACATGGGGGCTGTTACTCAGTGATCCGAGAGGTGCCTTCCAGTTGGATCATACCCAACAATATGGGTAATAAAGATACAAAGCAGACCCTTGTGCAATGAAGGGGTAACTTGCAGGACTGGGGTGCATGTTAACTGAAGAGTCACAGGAATATTACATTTTTTCCATGGTCAAAACTAGTAAGATTTAGTCAGGCCATTACAAGAAATAGAATAATGTATGAAATTATAAGCCTCCTTTTGGATTTGCAAACTTGGTAGTCCATTCCTCATACTACTGGCAACACATCGTAAAACTCAGTGACACTAATCGTAACCTAAGCACTCTCCTTTACAATACAGAATATTCCTGTTCCAACTGCAGTATCTAAAGAGTGCTTCCCTAAAGGCTGTTACAAGTCAGTTCTCATTTGCTTGCGGGACAGAGAACTGAGGGAATGGCTTCTAGGTCACCTATGCCTTATAAGCAGAGGGCTGTTCGCAGCATGTTCACACAGAGCTCTGCTTAGTTTAGCGTCAGCTGTAGTACTGATTTATCAGGGTGACACAATTTCCCTTGTAAGAGCAACCTGGCCCAAATTTTTCTTCAGTAAGTATATGTTACTTTTAAAAATAATTTCTTTCATTTCCCTGGCTCCACAAATCTAATGTGCTTCTATTTTCTACATTCAGTTGCTGCCTAGACATATTTTTAAATTTCTTCTCATACATCTCTTCAACTGTCCAATATTTGTTGATTAAATCTAAATTCGCTTCAGTTGACCTACAGCTTTCCCTAAACTAAGTGAGATAACATACAGTAAAAGTAGTTTATCTGCTTTTTATTCATCCTGTCTTGGTTTGTGCTAGAAGCGTAATGATATGCCTGACACTTACCAAACGCTACAGGAACCATTTCTGTGGAAAATTACACCCCAGGACTTGATTTTAGAGTACTGCGTTGAAGACTTGTAAAGAAAGTAAAACATTGTTAAATTGTTAAAACATCCTTTTGACTTGGTCCTGACACAGAACTTGGCCCTGGAAAATATTTGGTATCATTTGCCTTATCCTGCCTCAGCATCATGATCTGTGGGCCAGACCCAGTCCACAGGATGCTTCCACCAGATCTATGGCTTTTCCCCCGCAGGGGATGGGGAGTAGCTGTTTGGGAGGGGAAGGCTGCTGGAATAGCACAGGGCCTCCCCACATCCTCGACAGAGCTGGGCAGCTGCTCCTCGTCCCTCCAGCATGGGGGCAGGGGGACTGAGGAGGTCACGGGAAGGTGACATGGCTCTGGGGGATTGGCCCAAAACACAGACTTAGTTCCTGTTTCTCCCAGGACTGGACCGCCTTGTCTAGGTTCGGGACGTTGGACAGGACACCTGCCTTTCAATGAACAGCTCAGAAATACCTAAAAATGACTCCTAGAAGCCAGAAGGCCCTTTGTGATGATCCCTCCTCACCTTTCACAAAATTCAGGCTGGTGGGTGCCCACTGCCAAGCTCAGCACCTGCCGCTGCCCTGGATGCCGTGGTGCCCGGAGCTGCGCCGTGCGTGCCACTGCAGCAGGGCCGCACCTGGCTCAGAAAGCCTTCGTTTGCAGAGTTAGGGGAATAACGTGATAAGAAAGTGGGGAAAGAGAAGAAGAAGGAAGAAGTGCTGCCTCTGCACGCAGACTGGCAGGGAGGGGGAACTAGCTCCCCATCGCTGCCTCTGCTGCTTCTGGTGCTCCTCATCACTCTCCACATTCCTGCCCAAACTACTCATACCAGATTTTCCTTTAAAAAAATCCAGAATGAAGAATTTTTTTCCATGACCCTGTTCTTCACAAACATATGTACCTTATTTCTAACCTGAATTTATTTGGCTTCAATTTTCAGTCATGAGGCATGACTATAGTTAGTCTGATTAACTGCTGGTACTTACAGATGGTAACAAATCTAACCTTGATTTTGCATAATTCAGGTGATGTAACCAGGCTGACATATGAAGCCAAGTCAAATGTTCTTCAGAGTTTCTTACCTCCGCATCATTACCTCTGTCAACCTAACAGATAATCTTTTAAAAAATCATATTCAGTTTGATTAAATCAATAAACACACAGATCAGCTTTAATTTCACTGACCCATTTAAATTTATTAGCTAACCTGGGGCTGAATTATGAATAATATTAATGATAATTAATACTTATGAATAATAATTATTAGTCAGCCCCCTGTTAGCTATGTAATATTTTCCACTGATTGATGTCAGGCTTATAATTATTCATGTTATGCCACTTAGCCTTTAAAAGTACTGGCACGATGTGAGCCTCTTGCTGTCTTTTGGAACCCTCCCAGTTTTAAAGGATTTATTAAAAAATCAACATTGATGTTCCACAGCAGTCATGGACCAGCTCTCTAAAAAATCCTAGATGAAACTTAAGCTGAAATCTCGACTGTAAAATGTCTAACTGTAATAGCTACTGTTTAACATCCTCATTAGCTACTGTCAATGAAAGCTGTTTCATCATCTGATTGAATATATCTGGCTTTTCCCCAAACACAGAGCAGAATATTTGTTCAACACTTCTGCCTTTTCTGCTAATTCTTGATACTTACAGCATCTCTGTCTAGTATTGGACCAATACTCTCGTTACTGTTTTTTGTATTCTTGCTATACATGCAAAGTAACTTTCTATTGCCCTCAATTATGCTAACCATAGATCCCTTTTGTTATCTACACCTATTATCTACACCTATTTTCTGGATTTCAGCTTACATTAATTGCTATCAACTGCTCCATTTGCCAGCGAGAATAAAAGAGAAATGCTTGAAGCTGAGTTAGTTTTCAATCTTTGGGGAGTTTGTTTTCAATTGTGCCGTTTGTTGGGTTTTTTGAAATTAGTATAGCTTCCCTTCTGGTCTGTAGCTGTTTTGAACATTGTTAGACAGCTCTCCAGCATCACTTGTATTTTTTGTTTAAATTCTTCCACTCAGATGAGAAAAAACAGTTTTCAAATTTGTGAAATCTGTCCCTTCACAGCACCAAAAATACCGGGACTTGCCTAAATTTGTTTTGTGCAAATAGAATAAAGATCCTTTTCAATTGACTGTTCATCCTGTGATCAAGTCCTCTATATCTGTCAGGATGAAGTGTAATATAAAATGCCATCATTTTGGATTCAAGAATTTTTGAAAGCAGAAAGGTATTGTCCGTAATTTCTGGCAAAGCTTCAAACATGCTAGAGCACTGGCAGCCTCTCAAGCTCAGCATGCGTCCCTCAGGCTGAAGTGCCTCCCTACTGTAAAGCAGCATTCTCTGCCCTACACAGCACCTCTTCTCTGCCATAAAATCATTTCTTCTGCTGCACCCAACCTCTTTTGGCATGCAGATCTGTCACTAGTGCTGCTAGTTGTGTAAGAGTCTTCCATACAAGATGAAGGAGTAGTTCCTACAAACTCCATCATTAATCTTTCTTCCACTTGTTTTGTGCTCTTCTCTTGCTCTTGCCATAATGATAGATGTAGATCATCAATAAAGTAATGATTGCTTAGCATTAGTGTGTATTCAGACTGTGTATGTTTTCTGGTCCAGCTCAGCAGGAATTTGCCATCACATTCCAAATATTATACTCCTTGCAAATGCTCATTACCCCACTAACAGCAAAGTAGAGCACAAAAATATATTTATACATAAAATATCACAGAATCACAGCATAGCTGAGGTTGGCAGATACCTCTGGAGATCACCTAGTCCAACCCCCTGCTCAAAGCAGATTGCTTGGAGCCTTTTTACAGTCATGTTCTGAATTATCTCGAAGGATGGATACGTGAGTCACTAGAGCAGAAAGTACCTACCCTGTACCTGAAACGCTGTCAGGAACTATTAAAATAGATTGCAGCCTGTGGTTTTGTGTACAAGATAAAATGTAAACTGGGTTTCTGGTGGCTCTACAACAAAAATCTGAGTCTGGAGTGCCACTCAAGGGGAAAGACAATATGGGAAGATCAGGTCACCACAGGTGGTCAGGTGTATTATAAATCAGTAGAGATGAACATAACCCATATCAGGTTTCAGAGCCTAGATGAGGCTCTGACAAGATAAGTCAAGCAATAGCACTACTTCTCTTAAAAAATAACTGGGTTTAGAGCTACTGCCACCACTTGCATAGCATTATTCATCATCTGCCAGAGCCATTCTTTTAGCAAATGTTCTTTCCAGTCATCAGCACAGTATCTGTGGGGGACAGCTTCTATAATGGGTTTGATGAAAATGTGACTTTTCAAATCGAGAGGTGTTGTTATAGTTAACAGTGCAATCTCTCCCTGTAATCATGCCACCAGTGAAAGCAAAAAGAAACTGTTTCATCTTCAAAACATTTCCCTTGTTGCTTGTTTTTCTCACTGTATGATGTTACATTGCTAGGAAACACGGGCAAACTCCTACTGAGGATTCCCCATAAAAAGCCAGTGCCAGCAGTTACCACCGGCTTGCATAATTTTCTCCTCTGTAGAACAGCATCTACTTGCAGCTGCTATGAGCTAAGGGAGCCAAACTGTTCTTTCTCATGGTTTCTTGCCTGTAAATGCATAGCCACTGCAGCTCCTAGCAAACACAGCGGAAGTGCTTATGTTGAATTTTCTCTTTTTTCTACAGATTCAGGTTGAGCTTGCCAGATGGACCACTTGACTTTAATCAGTCATATTGATAAACCTGTGGGCTTAAAATGGCACTGACATTTCAAGGGTGTTTGTTGGAGGGGGCATGAGTCATAAAGCATGGACTCGGGGGTTTGGCATATGCTGGCAACATACAGCTTTTACATCAGCTGGTCCCCTGGATTTGGTGGAGAGGAGAAGTAGCCATGCATCCGTGGAAGGCTTTCTCCATCTTTGGCTGATTCTCAGAGGGTGAGCATTGTTTTCACCCTGCCATCCTCACTGTTGCTGTTGGTGACTATTGGTCATGATCACTGACTTTACTGACACAGTAGTGCTTTCCACTGACAACTTCCAGGTGGACCCTTACAGGTTCTGCTACAGGGGGTCTCTTCTCCCTACCTTCAATTATGAATGGCATCAAGCTTTTAATTTTTAGAACATACTGAAAAGTTTATCCCTTTGCCCAATTTCTTGTCATAAAAAAGGAACAATAGCTGCTTGTATTTTCAAGTAAGATCATGTGTTTTTGTTACGGCTTGGTTTTTACTAATATCAAACATGCCAAGTCTCCAGACCAGATGTCATTTTTATCTTTCACAAATGGAGCAAGCATGTGAAGGCAAGTTGTTCCATAAGGGCTGGAAACAGGGATGCTTGACCACCCCATTTGCTTCCCTGCGCTCCCTCTGATCCTCCCTATGCCCGGGACTTTCCCACCCCAACAACCCTGCTGTACCTTATGTTCCGGCCCCTTTCCCAAATCTCCTGCAGAGCCACTGCTGTTGCAATGCTGCATGGCTGCGAGAAGCAACAAGAGCGCAACTTGCTGCTCAGGGAACATGGGCAAACTGGCCTGGCATCAGGATCAGGGGCATTTTGAAGTGAAATAAAGGAATTCCTCTTTTTAAGCTTGATTCCCCTCTAATAACTTACCGATATGTATCAGCACCATTCAATTAATGTCTCATAATAAAGAAGTGCTTCATTTAAGCTGGAGAAACATTTATAAATGCGATTATTCATGCCCTCTGTTTTTCCCCACTTGTAGACTTCTGCTTCCAGGTCTTTCTTGTTTGCTTTACCTTTGAGCCTCATCTGGTCTATCCATTGCTTCAAGCCTAGCTATGGTGAGATTTCCAGCTACACCCTCAGTCACTTTTGCCTTAGTATCACCTCCTGTGTGGAAAGAGAACATCCTCAAACATTTCTATAGGATGCATACTCATGTCAGGGATGCAGTTCCAAGTTGTCCTCCTTTTCTCCTAATGCTATCCATTGGTTTGCCTAAGTCTTTCCAGACATTTAGCACTGTATTTGCTTTCACTTCACACACAATCCTACATGACCCTGATGAGAAACAGCTCCTGAAGTTCTGGGACAGCACTCTGGCCTCCTTTTGTTTCATATTCTTTATGCCTTTCAACATACATTTTTTTTCCATTACCTGTTTCTTTAATGCTTCCCTCCCTTGCATATTTGCCATATGACAAATGAATTCTCTACTTGATCATTACTACATCTGTATGGGAGTGATCCAAATCTTGCGGGGCAGGCCTAGTTTTGGGTTAGAAGCCAGAGCTACCAAAAGATTTAGACCTGTTCTGATTTAGGAGTTTAGTACAGGCCTCTCCAGGGCTGAGAACTTTCAAAGTACTCCTACGCGGTAGCTGGTTCAGAGAGGGAGTTTTCAGCTAGGCAGATTTACAGCAGTCAGATATATAGAATCTAGCGTCACTGATCTACCACATCCTGATGTCAAATGATTCATTAGTCTAGGACCTTTTTCTATCTTAGCCTCGTGATCTTCCCAGAAATTACCAGCCCAGGACACCCTTCCTCAGGTAGTCTATATTTCAAAGCAAGTGGCTGGATACAAGCTGGATCACTAGCCATGAGGGGAGGTGACCGCTCAGCCACATGACCAGCTTTTACAGCAATGAATACATATTTCCAATATGTCCTGGTAAAAAAATGTTTTGTAACTCTCTGTACAAAGATCATCAGAAGCTACGCGTGCCCAGGATTCCATATAAATCCAACACAGATTATAGTTGCAGTGATTATAGATATTGGAATGTTAAAGGTCTCTGATAACAAATTGGGAAGACCCTGAAAAGTGCAGGTCAAACTTGAGATGCGGGAGCTAACATTGCAAGATTGTGGAAGAGAGACACTGCAAGATCGTGGAGGGCAGACTGAGGTCTGAATCCTAAAAACTTTCAGCTTATTGCTAGACACCATTCATGGGGAATGTTGCTTAATTTTTGTGGACAACCTTCCTCTAAGTCTTAAAATGCACTGTACACCCAAACTTGCCTTCTTGAAAAATTTTATTAAAAGATGAAAGTATAGCACTGTTGATAAAAGTTATCATTTTATTCTCCTTATGGCTATGACAATGGCAAGCACCTTAAAGAGTGTACACACTGAGGAGAGTCAGTAATTTAGCAATTTGTTTTTGTTCACGCTACTGAAAAACTGTAGTTTTTTGTTAATCTTGTCATTGATCAAGCTGTACACTTACACTTGTTAAGTACTAGAAATGGGAATAAATAGATTTTATGCTGCTCTGCTGGACTGTTGCAACTATTTTGTCATAAGAAACAGCTGAATCTGGGACCTGCAAATTGCTGAATACAAAAATACCACATTCAGTTCAGGGGAAGCAAAACTAGTGGAGCCACCTTTCTTTCTGCTCTGTTCCCGCATTGCCTGGGCTTGGGGAATTACTTGTGACACAAGTCAAAGAAGACACAGGGCTGCTGAGTCTGGTTGTCTGCCAAAAGAGTTCCCAGGAGACTCTTGTACCAGATGAGAATTATGGTAGTCAAGTGCACTGCTCTGCAATATCTGCAGCTCCTCTGGACTGGGGGTAATTAGTTATGGGGCAATGCCAGCTTGATACTAGGACAGGGTTTCTTCCATTCTGGCATAAACGACTCCCTTCATAAAGAAGCTTTACAGTCACATTGTATGCAACAACCGGTATTATCACTTGGATCTGGCCTAATAGCTTTATTTTACGCATCTAAATTGCCAAGTCATTGAAAACTAGAAGCCAAATTTGTTTTCCATATATTGTAGCATAACGTACTTTCTTCTGTAGAATAAATGTCATTTAAATATCACTCGGGACTAAGGGCAGTTGGCCTGGGATGTTTGATAACTCTTGGAGCACAAAGGAGGAATTATATAACACCAGGAAGCTACCGTCATGATGGAAAACTTTGGCCTGAGCTAAGATACACATCTCAACTTTATCCAAATAATGACATCTGACCAATTTACCCATAAACTCTATCTGGCAACACAAGAAATGCAGGAACGGTTTGACAGACAAACAGACCTGTCTTTTGTTTACAAATGGCAAGACTTCTGGATCCCTGGCTTCAGAGATGCTTGACATGCAATGCGATGCAGCTGTGGCCATCCCAGGGAAAGCAATGAGATGGGTGTTATTTGAGTATGCTCTCAGCAAATACTGACTGAGAGTCCTGGCCTCTGAATAGTTACAGCTTGACAGCTGCTATTTATTATGAGAAAAATAGCAACTGTAAAGATTCTTGCTACTTTATTTACCTGAAGCTCAGCAGCAACCATGGCGCTAGGATATTAAAGGACAAATTTTTCGTTTAGCACCTCTGACCCCAAATCACTAGGGACCAATTGGTCAGATTGCTAGCCATTAATTACCAGCATGTTTTTAATGTCTTGGCCACTTCTAAAATTAAGGACCATCCAAAACTATTACGACAGTATATTCCTGGAATTGCTTAACAGAGAATAATGCTGATTTTGCATACACAGCTTCACAGCTCCTACCTGTAAAGTGCTGATGTGGACAGGAGTGCCTGTGCCATTCACAGTGTTCTTCTTGGCAACATTTCCACCCTTCCCTTCCGCTTGCTCTGCCTTGGCAATCTTTGCTTTTTCGGCTTCAATTCTCTTTGGATTGTTTAGCATTACCTGAACCACTGCATACTCCACCAGGGATGCAAACCCAAAGAGAAGGCAAACAATCAGCCAGACATCTAAGGCCTTCACATAAGACACTTTGGGAAGTTCAGCAGCAAGAGTGGTACATTCAGATGCCAAGCTGAGCACTGAGAAAATACCTATGGAAAGAAAAACAATATATTGATTAAAGAAAACTTATCCTTATTGACATTGGCTGTGCTCTTCCTCTGAAACAGACAATGCTGAATGATGTTTTGTTACAGTGAATGGGACTTCACAACACAGTCGGTGTATTTTGCAGCAGGTAGACAAAGTGCACATGCCTTCAGTTAATGAACAAGTTAAACTGAATACTCATGTAGGATATTGCAGTTAGTGATGAATTGTTAATAATGAGTACCTTCATGTTATAAATGGAGAAAGAAATAAGTGAGGCTAAACTGGTTGCTGTGGTTTTCCTGCTTCATCACACATCACACAACTGGGAAATGGGCTTTCCAGAGACTTACCCTACAATGTGCATCTAAGTCTGGCACGATGGAAGAGGAATACATGATACTTAAATCAAAAGACTCCAAGTCCTTTAAATTAGACTTGAAGAGCTACTGTTGTCCCAGAAACCTGAACTGTGCTACAGCAGGGGCAATTCTCTGAATGACCTGTCCATAAGTATTACATGTAAAACTTAGGGGAAAGGGAAGTTTTTGCTACAGAGCAAAACTGTACCTATCAGCACATTAAAAAGTCTGTGTTCCCAATTCCCTGTGAAGATGAAAACACTGAGGTAACTGCAGGTCTACAATCATTCCCTATTTCAGCTTCCAGGATCTAGAGGAAGCTTTCTAGATAAAGGGCTTTTCAGGAAGCTCTTATCATGAAAAAACAATACATCTGCAAAGACTGCTGAAAGGTCACACTCATTGTGAAACTAGGTTTCAACAAGCACTGCTTCTTACAAGGCTTCCAAATGTCACCATCAACACAGGGCTTACATTGCAAGAGACAAAATACAATCCTGATCGCAAACAGGCTCCTATGAAATGGCAAAAGTAGCATGAACAGCTACATTTGAAAAAAGCTAACTTTAGAAATGGCTGTCATGTGGGGAAAACTTATTCCACCCTCCCAGTTCAGAATGTCCCATTTTGGTTTTGTGGACATTAACAATAAAAATCTTTAGTTATGAGTGGGTGGCTTCACGAAATGTAATCAATGTCTACAGAAAATGTTGACCAAAAGGAGATAGTTAGTCTTAACTACGCTTCTTATATTGGTCATGTGTGCTATCCAAAGCATGAAAAAAATTGTAATTCATAGAGCGATCATTTTCTTAAGACCCATTTTAAGAAACTGAGGATGTGAAGATGGTAATAAAACTCAAAGTATCTGTATTGGCCTATGAAAGTATTACATTCTAGTTGATCATAAATAACATACCATTATTTTGCTGCTGTTCCCATTTGGATTTCAATAAGATTGATATGATAATTTATTTGGTATTAATCTCAAATGGGCAACTTACTAGCTGCTAAAACACTGAAGAGCAACTATAAAGAAATCATTACAGCCATATGATTTTAAAATACAGAATCTTATGGTGTTTTATTTTGAAACGTGTAATAACAACATATCATTGCAAAGCTGGATTTTTTTTGTCCACTGGAATAATACAGAATGGCCAGATGTGCTGTGTCAGATCATAATGATATGGCAAATTCTGAACGAACAAACAAAACTCGGTGTGCACTCTGGCTTATTTTCGATCTACTGTATCTGAAACACTCAAGTATAAACATGCCCATAAAGATAGAAAGTCAGCATAGAATACTCTTCTTTTTTATAAATTTATTTTCACTGACCAACACCAGCTGTCTTGGGCTGAACACTAATTATGGATCATAGTGAACTGCAATAACAAGTACAAATAAGGCTGTATTGCCTCTTAACATATAAAGGACACCTCTGCCTATGCCCAGCTTTCTGTTTGTTCTCTAACAGCGTACTGTATCCCGTACCGCACCATGTCTATGCTAGACTTCTAAAAGGCAGCCTCTACCCTTATCCTGCATAACCAGATTAGCCAATGATATGGACTGGCTCAACATCTTGGATATTGTAATTTTTTTCCTCCTAACTTTAAAAGTGTTTACTATCTCAATATGTGAGTATTATTATCATGCCTAGTGCTTAAAACATTTGTATAACCACTTCGTAGAGCTTAAAATAATAGATCTTGGATTTAATTCTACAAAACTAACATAAATTCTACCAGCTGAAAAGATTTTAGTGGTGCTTTCATCAATTTGTTCAGTAGAGCAATTGAGGTCATGGTGACCTGCTGCTAATTTCCATTTGCCTGGATTCCTAGGATGAAAAGTTCATTCTCAGAGTCTGAGAAACTTCTAGGTTTTAAGGTAATAATAAAATGAGATAGAAGCACAGAAATATTCTATTAAGCAACCATTTGCTGCCAGATCGGAGTTGGAGACCGTAGTACCAGCACTGTAAGTTGCACCTCTGGCAGCAGCTGCACTAGGTACCTACCTAACAGAGTCCAAAGCCCAGGGCTCAAACCAAGTGAGGAGAATGAATAAATAAACTGCAAGATTACTTATTAAAAAAAAAAAAAGGAATCAAAAAAATCCCCCTTTTCTTCTCAGGGAGCACTAAAGAGAAGGGACAGAGCTCCTTCCTCTACACTTGCAAAGTAAAGGGAAAGTTGGCCTTTCTAGGAAATACCTCTGCATTTTTGCCCCTAGAGTGGCATCCCTCTCAATGGCAAAGGTTAGCTTATCAGTAAGATTAGTTAGCTCCCAGCCTAAAGCATGATTGTACAGAGCTACTATTTTAAAAATACTGCCTAAAGTTACATGTGGATAATATCAGAAAGTGCCAATCCAGCAAAGCACTTCAGCACATGCTGCCAGATAAATAAATCTCCCTTTTTTGAATCCATCAAACTTACTGGCCTCAGCACTATCTCCTGGCAGTGAATTCCACAGGTTAATTACATACTGTATAAAACAGTATTTTCTGGTTTATATTACTGCTTTAAAAATGTCTGGCTTCATCTCACTAATGTTACTGAAAAAGGTAATATTCTGTCTTCCTTTCCTTATAATTTGATATCTCTAATACATTCTCTTCTCTCATTAAACTTCATAAACTAAAAGACATACTTTGCCAATCCTTCTTCATATTACACTTCTAACATATATCTTTATCTTCCTCTGATACCCTACATTTGTTACAATTTTATAAAATGAAATTACTAGAACTAAGACAGATCTGAGGACAGGAGTGATGGGGCAGGGGCATGCCTGGCATCAGATCTAGCTGTCCTTTATATGAGTGGAATATATCATCACTACTCGAAGCCTTCAGTTACCCTGTTGTACTCCCACCTGCACTTTGGACTAATGCTCCACGCTGTCAGGCTGCTGCGCGTGGACAGGGGTCCAATGTCCCTCAGATCCCTACAGCTCCAGAGAAGATCTCACCCCCTTCGGGGACCACACAGCAGTGAAGGAAAGAAAGGAATTTTTTAAACAGATACTGGCACACTGTCCACCTGTAAAAAACTGGAGAGTCCTCTGTCGGGTTCATTAGAAGGTGAAACACCAACATTTAACTAGAAAGAAGCATTCAGTGATACCAGTCTTTACGTTGCTTAGCCACAGCTGTCCAGGTACCAGTCCTTTGGGGACTTCCCTATCACCAGACGATCTGGGTGAAATGTTACAAGGCTCGCAACTTATTTAGTACCTACACGGACAAAGTCTTTTCCTTCAAACAAACATACACCCTTCTCCCAGAACATTAATCAGTCTACAAAAACATATTCTGCTTTCTGGTTTGCAAAGTGCCTTGTACCCCTAAATCACCTGGAAACTTCTGAGATGCCTAGCCATGGGGAGCAGTAGCCCCCTATACTTAATTCTAAGGATGACTGTATTAAGATATTCATAAGTAAATTTGAAGTAGCTTCTCATCTGATGAGATCTGTATCTAGCTATTGAGAGTTTAGTGGCCATTAGTAACAATTCTTTGGGGTTAGGTATCACCCACTTGACACAGAAATGTTAATCTTGTTTTGATTTCAAGGTCAACTATCCTCAAGGATGTAGCTAGAAGAGCTAGTTTGTCACCCCCTTGCAAACTGAAGAAACAAAACTTACCCCAGTGACAGTGCTATCAACTTGCATTACTAAATACTGACTCATGACTAAAGGACAGCCAGATTTAGCGGGTTTTGTTTCTCTGGGGAGTCAGGAAAAGTCACATAACCAGGCCAATGGTCAGTATCTTTGAAAATGCATTATTTCAGAAATGCTAATACATCAAAGGAGCAGAGAACACCTATAATAAATGAAAACAAATAAACAATAAATAAGCAGGCATGTTTGGTCACAAAGACATGTTACATAAATCAGCACTATACCTGTTATAAATCTAATATATTATTAGTAAGCCTGTCTGGCCAGCTATTTGAAGTGCAGGATTATAAAAGTAGAAATACAGCTCAGGTTTTGATCATATTAGAGCTCACGACATGAAAAATATTTCCAGTTCTGGTTTCTATCTTTTTAATTTAAGGCATGCTACATGTTCCCCACACTTTTTTTTCTTAAAATGTCTTATGTTTCGCATTATGGAATGCATCCTTGCTACTTTTCAAGGTAAGAGATTATATTTGTTATTTGCTATCAAACTGATATATATACTGTGACTCCTCCCCAAGTAACTATTAATATTTTTAAAGGTCAAGAAAAATAAAGTTGATTTGTATTCTGAAACAGGCCCCTAGAAAAAAGATACAATAAGTATAATTAAATGGTGGTTTTGTTACATTTAATTAGAGCAAGGTAGCCAACACTGACTTAGAAGCCAAAAGCAGCATTCCAGCCATGGTTCTCCAGATTTTTTACAGCTTGTAGTTTATTTTGCCCGTCATATCACTGGAGGAGGAAAAGGCATGGTAGATGACCTGAGATGGGAGCAGTGGGGCTCAGGCCAGGGGTTATGTGGACACTTTTCCACCTAACAAAGCTCAACAGGCACCCTTCCCAGTCCAGCTGGCTCTTAACGCAGGGATTTCAGCTACCTGCTACTGCAAGACACTACTGATCACAGACACAGGCTGCTAAGGTGATGTGGCAGGTCCTGACTCCAAGGGTCTCCAGTGCTTATCGTCACGTGTGTGGCTGCACAGGACTCATGTCCTGTGGGGTGTAGAGGCTCAACTGTGGCTGAGAGGTTTCTGAGGAAGGCACAGGGCTGGAGGGATTCTGCAACTGCACCCCTGGGGTCTTGAAAATAGGTGCACTGAACCTCCTGGGACACAGAAAAGATTTGGAAACTAAGGGGTTTAGACTTGTGGAGGAGCGCCAGGGAAAACAGGAGCATGGGGAGGCCAGAGCATGGGGAATGAGAGGTCATGGCATGGGGACAGGAATTCAAATAGGACAAGTGTCAGGATGCAAGAGCCTGGCTCTGCATTTCATTGAGCTCTTGCGGTCAGCAGGCTTGGCCACTTCAGAGCTGGAGTCCCATGTACAATCCAATTAGTCAAGATAATATTGTTTTGATTAACTCTGTGTCCTACTATCTCATAACAAATGAAGGGCATACTGCGTTGTGCTGAGCAGCATGAAAGCATGAGCCTGAAGTACTCTCATGAACCAAGTCTCTACTGAAATAAAACCAACCAGGTAACAAGGATGCTAATTCTCTTCCAGACATCATTCTGGTTCTATTACTCTTCAGAAAAACTGCTCCAAGAGGTAGCTATTTACAGCCTTACTCATCTTACTGCTTTCTTACTGATTATTCAGATGTTCAAATTCCTATAAACTGCATATTGCCACAGTGTCTGCAGCATCACATGTACATGGATAAGATCAAATTTGACTGGGTTGAGAGGAGCAGAGACAGCGTACTTGCCACATAAGTGCTGGAAGCATTATCAAAGAAAGTCTCAATGTGGAGGTGGATTTTACAGGACTAGGAATGAGGACGTTTCAGTGAAAATGAGGAGCGGATAATGGAAGTGAAGTTGCTTTCAGTGTCCAGTGTCATGTTGTCAAAGCAACTGAGAATGGCTCAATGGCGTTAAAGTGGATTGTGACGGTACGTGTAAACACAGGTTACCCAGTGGGACTCTTGCAGCACTTGCATCAGGATTGATCCAAAATGACAGCCAGGATAGAACAACAATTAGCAATGTAGGAGCATAAACACCCATCATGTAAAATCCAACTTGTCTTCTTAAAGTGAAGATTACTTCTACACAAGTGTAATAACCTTTAAAGAAATAAATGCATTAACGTTTAATGTGCTTTGCAGGTCAATCTCTTCAGATCTGTATCTTCTAGGCCTTTTTCCATTTAAGAGCAAAAGTTCAATAATTTGATTTTCTTTATAAAGGAAAAGAGTTCAATTTGAAAACAAATTTAAAACACAGAACTGCATAACTGCCAAGTGTGGCCGGGCATGTGGTACTCTCTGTGCTCTATAAGGCACCTTCCATCTTTTCACAGCACATCAGTTACAGGCAGTTAAAGTGACTCTCATCTTGGTGCTGGCTTTGAGATGCAGTCCTGATAAAACCAATGGGGTCTAGCTGACATAATAGCTTAAGCTCATCTGAAAGTAGTTTGTGCAAAAGATGGACTTAAGAAATATTAGTGTAGAAAGTTTAGAAGGGAAAGAGGTGATCCGAATGCGACTCTAAGCAAAGATTCCCCCAGTACTGAAAGCTGGTACAGGTGACTTCCAAAATTGGTACAGACTTTTAAAAAAGATTCTAAACACACTGTAAATTTTGAAAACAAGGAATGCTGCCTCAAATCTTTTAAAATGAGGATCTAAATCACCCAAACATTTAAGATATCTGTTAAGATGAATTCAATAAAAAAATAAAGCCACAGATACTAGAAGTTTTGCTGGAGATAACAGATGGATCAGGAAGTCCAATAATCAGAAAAAAAATTCTGTTCATATTTTCACTTAATTAGCAGAAGTGGCATTTTTATGTCAATATTAACAAAATAGCATTGTAAAAACAACATCATAAATTATTCTATCACAAGGAAAAGGCACTCCTATGCCATATTACAGCAATTCCAAAATTCGGATCAGTCTATTCCTATAAATAAAGTTGGTGCAAAGCTGATTTAGAAGATAGAATCTGTCAAAAATGTATATATTTATCTTCTATATTCTATCAATTAAGTGCCATAGAATGATTAGTCATCTTATAAGTGCTGTTTGGGCATACAATAACCAAAACAACAAAACAATTAAACATAAGGGAAAAATTCGCTTGTAGTAGATACTATACGGTATTTCACAGTTCATTCTATCCTCTTCAGTGATCTGTTGTCTGACAAATTTCCTCCCTATAATTTCTGAATAGTTTCCAGATACTTTTAGGTTTTATCTTCAAATGAGGGATGACCTTCAAAATAATAATTTGCTTGCTTTATGCCAGAAATGCATTCTGTATGGCTTTGTATTGTTTTTCATCAGACAGAGAAGAGTACCTATTGCCCTCACCATTCAGCTCGTGAGGACCTAACTGGATCTGTCACACATTTTGATAAACAAAGAATAAGCAATTTGCAAATTTAAATATTGAATTTATTGCCACAAAAAGTCACCCAAATTTGTTGACCATCTTTCTACTTAGGCATGATAAAACATCAGTTGACATGAATAGGCAGTAAGGATTAAGTTCTTTGCAACTGGCAAGAATGTCCTACATAAGCCGTAATTTTGAAAATTTGCTTGTACATGCAACACTGCCTCTTGATTACCTGACATAAACCTTAACTGAATTAATTTTAACTATGTGTGCAAAATCTGCTTTTTTAAAGACCTTCAATATAAGAATTTAAAGTAAATCAAACAACTCCTGATTACTGAAAACAACCTACAAAAATACTTCAGAGTACTAAAATATTCCATTCACATTAATGAAGTATTAATTCCAGTCTTGGTTAAGAGAGTAACGTGAATGTTCTTAATTTTCAAACAAAAAGGATTTGTAATAAAAGAATTACGAAAACCTTTAAAAATTTCACGTTGTCACTCCACCCACTCTGACAGTTCCCTAATATTCTTTCTTTAGTGTTCAAAACACATACACACGAAATGTGATCATTTTACAGAGCACTTTGCACAGTGTCATTTCAACTTGTGGTCACAGGTTGCTGAAACTTGAGAGAACACTACTGATTTTCTTTCCTGTTTAATGGTAAAGTGTATAATTCTTAGATTTTTTTTTTAAGGTTCCTAAAAATACCTAAAATATCTAAAGATTTTTTAGGTGTTTAATTTTAGATATTGGGCAAAACTCAAAAGGATCGTGATAACTTGAATAACAAGACAGCAATCTTGAGTCAGTATTTCCTTTTTCCCTCAAACAGAATGTAAGTCTTCCAATGTTCCCATTTGTATGAATTTTGTTTGGGAATTGCAAGATCCATCCCTTTAATTTTTCACTACTTTATGGCTTATTTTTTTCAGCAAATTCATTGTTTAATTAAGAATAAAATATTTTTTTCAGTGCTAAGTAAACTTCGACTATATCCAGAGATAGATTTGAATGCAATCACTGCCAGTTGGTTGTGCTTTCACAAATGCAGAATTTTCCTGAGGGGAGCTAATTTCATATGATTTACAAATGGTAAATTATCTGAGGTACTGAATTACATAGTTAGGCTAAGAACTCACCCATTTTGCAGTTAAAAAACAAACCCCATTTCAATTTTCATTACCTTTTTCAAGTTAAATTTCTTAACCCTGAGATCTACTAAGGTTACTTGAGATGTCTTTAGACTTGGGATCTAGTTCAGGAGCAACTGCAAGTAACAGACCCTCAACTTCAGCTGAATAGTCAACAAGAAACGCAGAGGATCCTGAGAAGCTGTAGTGCCACAGCCATCCTCGTTGAGTTTCAATGGGAGATTTATTCATATGATGCAAGAGCACTGACTAAAATACGTCCTGCTTACTTCTGTTGTTGTAGAAAGTCTTGCAGTTGCCACAGTATGTGAGTAGTTTGGATATAATTATAGGCAGGACTCAATCGAGATAGAAAAGATAAATCATTAGAAGTCAGAGTACAGAAACCATTGGATAAATTTGTGCCCATGCTCAGAAAATAATCATAGGATTGAATAAATACAGGGCTGAGGATTTTAAGCAGCTTTCTGTAATAACAGACTTTCCAGAACACTTAGAGAAAGGAAGAACCTGCAGGGCGAAGCATTTGAAGTTATGCTCTAACACTAGCCATTTCAAAACAAAACAAAAGTCGAACCAGAAAACCAAAATTATCCTTCTTTGCTGCAACTGGCACAACTCTACGTGAACATCCTATCAGAAAAGATAGGTGTTTACAAGCATAAAAAGGTATTAGGACTATAGAAACAAAATGGTGACAGTAAGACCGGAAGACATGTAAGCAAAACCAAGAAAAACATTTCATCTCATCTTCAACTTAGATGTTTCTATATTTGAATTAGTTTGCAGTAATTATAAGTGATAGTTACTATTATAAGGACTACTGGTTTGTTAAAAATAATCTATTTTCTCCCACAGAATGTAAGATATGAACTGGAGTATCAACCATTAACCTTAAACAGTAATTGAAGGAAGCTTAAAGTTTTTTACCAAGAAAATCACTTATATTACCTACCTGTGCCTTTGTAATACTTGGTACAGTTACCATATTCAATATCCTCCTTTTTAATATCAAACTGAGGCAGAGCAATTTTCTCTAGCTGTACGGGATCTCCAGACTGCCAGATAAACCGTAAGTCATCAGTTGTGTAACCAACTACAAGAACAAAATAATAGTAATCGTTTAAAGAACCATCTCAGAGTAGACTCTGCAAGAAAATCTAGCATATATGTATCATATTTCTTTCATTCTTTTTTTTTTCTATTTCTGTTCAAAGAATTAAATAATGAAATAATCCACAACTGATTTTTATGTAGGCCTAAATTAGGACTTGGTGGGTGGAACATTACATTCTCAGCAATATTACACTGATTAAGAGGTGTTCATTACAGTGCTTACTCTTTAAACAAAGAAAGCAAAGCTCTATTCTCCACAGCTTTGAAGCGTCCATATTCACTCATATGTACTTCAGCAAAGCATGAAAAATGTACTGAACTTTAACAGCACTCACAAGTCCTAGTAACTTCAAAAGAATTTAACAACTCAATTACTGTGATGAATCTTGGCTTTTGTGTAAAACAGCCTTTCCGCTTAGTTGTTCAGATTGAAGACCCTGATTCATGAAAGCATTGATATTCAGGAAATACTTGACCAGGAATTTAAGTAGGTGTGTAGTCCTGCTGAAATCAATTCAATGCCTTCATGATCTCCTGAGTACGGACAGACTTCAGTATACATCTGAGTGTCTAAATCATGACATATACACACCACCAAGTGAGAGGCAGTGAAAGTTAGGCTCACAATATTCAAGCATAAAGCAATGTTAATTAAATACGCAGTCATAATCATTAATTTACATGCCATTTTCCTGCTACCTTCTGTTTATTAAGGATTAATTAATTCAAACAGAGATAATGTATGTTAAATGGGAACAGAGATGGTGAAACATAGACAAGATGGAGTTGGAATTCAGCGTTTTGCAATTCAAAGCCTCTGAAAAATGTTTAAAGAACTGTTCTTTTTCTGGAGGCATTAGACAGTTTTTTTAATATCTTTGAAAAACAGTTGTGATTAAAAAAGGTAAAGTGTTCATAAGCTAGGTTCTCTAAGATTCACAACAACTTAATAAAAATCACAATGTCTCAAAGTTCCATGATGGAAGATAATATAAAAAAAATCAGTTGTTGTAATGCTTCGTTCATAAAATCAGTCTCATCCCCTTACAACATACAGCAAATCACAACACTGCCCAGATCCTTTATATGTTGTCTATATGGAATGTGTAGAACTGGGGATCATAACTGCAGGTATGAGAACAGCTTAGTAAAAACTGGTGGCCTTTTTTGTTTTGGAAATCTAGCAACCAGAAACAAAATATTGATTTGAAAATAACTTAAGTAGAATAAAATTGCCAATGGCTAACAGGGAAAGCAAGCCCACTGTAGGAACTGGAGGGACAGACTGGAGGTCATGGGCACCATTCTTACTTTTGTCATCTGAATTAAAAGGTAGAAGAAATTTTAGTGCATATTGTCTTTCCAAAGGAGCAATCTCCTCCTGAATTTGAATATATCAACTTAGCATGGAGAGAGACAAAAAGGTTGTTTAAATAAAGTGATTGAGAATTTTTTATGAGTAGTTCCTCCTTGAATAACTATACCCTGCAATGCTTGTAAAGCAACGCAGACTGAGAAAGCTTGAGCAAATGTGCATTAATATTACTGTCTAATTCCAGTTTAACCCCAAACTGATTTGGATTTACCGTAGGAATTTACTTCAGCTAATGTATATACGTATTAGTGATGGACAAAGCTACTATGCACATATACTACAATTCTAAAGGTAAATGCTGGCAATCAAAAACTAAACTGTAAAGCTCTGATATCATTATTATTATTATTACTCTTGTCCCCACTGGGATGCCTGGCTCAGCTTTGATTAACCTCGCTCTTTCTTTGCTTTTGTCCTCACTTCCCTAACCGCACCTTCCACAGCGGACCTGGTGGAGTAACAACCGAACAAAGTATTTGTATTATAGCAGGAACAGGCTGGAGCAATCCACCTTGCTTCTCTCTGCTTCACACCTGCCCTTACTCAGCAAAACAGATTGCCATGAAAGTGGGATCACTTGGAGTGTTGCAAAAAGGCTGTACTGGAGTAGACACCCTTGTGCTTGGGGAGCAGGAAAGAAGATGGGTTTCAGAAACATTTTGGCTGCAACTTCCAGCATGGCATGAAGCCTTTCAGAGATGGGACCTGGCTGCCCCTTCATAAGACCAAATCACCTAGAGACCAGGGAAGGACTGGTAAGGGAGAGATGCCTGACTACATCCACGACACATCTTGAAACCACTTTCAAAAGGTTTCATACTAAATGCTCTCAACGTATTGGCATCAAATACTTTTCCTTCGGAACTCTATCAAAAGAGATTCAAACAATACCATGCATCATCAATGCAAGGAGATAAATTGGACCCCAACAACCTACAAAGCAGCAATGGTTGTGGAAGTTAAAACTACCTAGGGAAACCATGGATTCTTTTTTCCAAATTATATGTGTTTCCATTTCACTAAGTTTATTGAAAATGTTTTTATAAAACAAATCAGTTGTCATTATACTTGATAACAAAAGCTAAAAGCAGAGTGCGTGGTGCCATAACCATAAGAAACATTTTTGATAGGGAAATGTATGATGGTAGGAAGCAGTGAATATTAATTTCAAGATTCATTAAAAATGTTGATATGAACAATACAGAACTGATCATTTTTTGTTTAATTCTCAGGCATTCCTAGAAGGCCACTGCTTTTATGCACAGACTGATTTACATACAGCTTTCCAATTGCATCTTGCAGCGCTGTGTATCCATAGGAAACAAGGTCAAGTCCAAAGGGCATGACAGAGTAATAGACAATCTGAAAATACAGAAATGGAATTTAAAAACACTGTGAGCTGCCATGTAAGCAGTAGGCTGCAATAAGAAAAAAATCATAGGTATTTGATTTTCAGCTTTTAAAATAGCAGAAAAATTTAATTAAAGTTATAATAAGTAGCAGTTTGAAACTGAGCTATCTCTAGTAGTCTGAGAATAAAATTTTATAGACAGTTTAAACATACAGTAGTTCACAAATTAGAGACCTCCTAATGCATTACAAATTACATATAGGTCATAAGAATAACCAAGCCAAAGGTCCTGTCTCCAGCAGTGGCCAATGGCAGACTCCTGATGAAGAGTATGAGACTACAGCAAACAGGAAATGATATTTCACCAGATATCCAGCAGCACCCCAAAAGTTGGACCTCAGGAATTCCTAAACCAGAAGCAATGCTTCAGTACGTAAGCGTCCTCGACAGATTTTTTTCCTCTCCAATAAGCTGCTTTGCTTCCAGTTGCTTTCTGGAATCCATATAAACTCTAAACATGCACAGCATCCTGCAGCAAGGAATGCCATAGCTAAGCTGCACCCACTCTTAAACATCTCCTTTTATCTATCTTGAATCTGCCTCATAGTTCTTTTACTGGAAAAGAAGGTGAAAAATCAATGTTCATCCATTCTCTCTGTGCCATTCATCATTTAGAGACATCTATGCCACCACCTCAATTATGTTGTTTTTTCCAGTATGAAAAGTCCTGCCTTGCTTAGCTGTTCTTTATAAAGGATGCTGTTCCATACCTTTGACCATCCTTGCTTCCCTTTTTGCAGTGGGAAGACCAGAACTGCACTTTGTATTCAAGATGCAAGGATAGAATGAACTTATACAGTGGCATCTTGTTCTCTTTAATCCCTAATACTTCCTAGAATTCAGTTCACCTTCTCAACCAGCACTGAGCCATTAGCTGACATTTTCAGAGAACTAGCCATTAACTACCTAAAGGTCATTTTCCTAGCTGGTAATAACCACCTCAAAACTAATCAGTTTTTATGTAAAATGAGAATAATTTTTTCCCACATGCATAATTGTCAGTTATTTACATTGAATTTCATCTCGTACTTTGTTGCCTAGTCATGTGATCAATCTGTAATTCTCACTGTTGTCTGTTATCTTTACTGTCCTGAATATTTTGGCATCATCAAAAGTGCCTGCCAATTCACAGTTTTCCAGATCATTTATGTTGAACAGTGCAGGACCCAGAAGAGATTTTTCTGTGGGATTCTACTGCTTACTTCTCCACCTGTGAGCACTAGCTGTTTATTCCTACATTCAGTTTCCTAACTCCTAACCATTTATGCAGGCAAGAGCTTTCTCTCACGTGCATTTTGTCATTCATGTATTTTGATAACTGGAGATTCTTTCATTAATATGTGATAATATCTCTGTAAACTAAAACTACAAGGCATAACAACTACGTAATTTAAAAAATGAAAATCTTAGTAGCATGTCACCAAACCACAGTGCCTCCAAAAATTAATCTTACCTGTATTCATGAACATACTGTATTATTAAAATCAACAGAATGTTTTTAGAGGATGACATTAATTTCAAACTTTATTGAGTTTGGTTTTGTTATTTGGAAGTTTTCAGAGAATTTTTCCATCAGAAACACTTTTATCAGTATTCACGCAATATTCACTATTCGCAAACCTAACCTATTGACTGAAGTAAGCCCATTTATGAATAGCTGCAACCTGGAAAAATGTTTGAAAAAAGTTTCAATGCTTCATTTAACCTTTGCTATTTCAAATGGGAAGTTTCTTTTATAGCTGAAAGTGATTTTCTATTTTGAAATATTAATTTCTACAGACTCCAAAGCCTGCTATGTGAACAACTGAAATCAGAACCAGGACCTTCCGAGTAAGCCACATGAAATGCTTTAGTTGCCCAATATATTTTCTTCTCTGATCACTGTTGGCAAAAGTCTTGAGATTGAGTTTTCTCATCCTGATTCAGAATGGGCAAAGAAGAACCCAGACTCTCCCATCTTCTTTCTTTTTTCTAGCCACTTCTACTGCAGGAAGAAATAGCTCATGTGACCATAATTTCAGAAGTGATTCCCTCTTAATGGTAAAGTTGCAGTATATTCTGGTAATCATTTTTTCCTCAATCAGGGCACTATGTTCCAGTTCACATCAGAAGAAAATTCGCTCACTGTTAGACAACTGAGCCTAATCTCTACAAATCATTGTGTCTATGAAGTCTCCAGATATTTAATTCACTATGAGATCCTTTTTAATCAACCAGTTTGCTATTTTCGTGGTTGATTATTTTTATGGCATGGTGTATACCTTTGATAAACCGAGTCAAACCACAGAAACATGTGTTAATTGCAATGAAATTAAACAATATTTTTGGGTCTTCTGAAAAAAAGTCTATATCCAGTAAGGCATAGAAATTAATCAGGATTGTGTCACAGTACTTCTACAAAACATTTATATTCACAAATTTTGTAATTTCTGCCCTTCCCTATATCATTACTAAGTAACCATAATTTTCTTTAGTTTAGTTCAGTAGATATTCAAGTGGTGTGCAAATTATATTGTTTTGCTGGAGGCTTTACTTCAGATATCTTATCCATTCCATTCGGCTTCCAGGAATCCAAGCAATTATCAAAAGGGTTTAAATTTTGTTTCTAATAATACTAGTTCATTAATATGTTAGGTTAACATGACATACAAATGTACCTACTCTTCAAATTTCTAGTACATGCTGTGCTATCAACTGACATGCTTTAAAACATCTTCATCTGTTTTCTTTACACACATTTAATTTATTCTAGTATCATTTAACAACCCATATAAATTTAAATGTTAGTCATAAACTGTATTACATTACTAAGTCTAACACAGCATATATATCTCATAGTAAGTAATTTTAAAAAAGAGTAGTAATATATCAATAAAATACCTCATGCTGACCAGGACATCTCCATCCCGAAATATAAAAAGAAGGATGTTTTCTTGTGTGACATCATGGAAGTTAGCATTTTTTTCATTTGCAAAGAATAAGTCTGGCTTCCAAAGACATTTAAACATTGTTGGATCCACTGTCAGCGTATCTGAACCTCTCCAGTCATTGGGCAGTTTGAGTCTGGGGTCATTCCACTTCTGTCTTAGAAAGATGTTGACTCTATAATCCTGATGGGAAGAATACATAAATATTAGATAAGCCAAAAGTCTAGCCAAAAATCCATGGAGAAAGAACACCATTCTATCAGACTGAAGAGAAAAGCAATTAATGCCCTGATTTTTCTATCACAAAGACAGTAATCACTATTCAAATGACATTGATAGGTGTTACGTTTACTGCAAATTGGTAGATGATGTCTCACTCATGTTTTGAATATGGTAACATTTTTTTCAAAAAGGACCAAATTCTTCCCACAGGATCATTTTTGTGTCTCCCTGATATTAGTCCTCTGTTACCCAGGCATAGAGAAAAGCATACAGCAGGACAGAGGGAGGCCATGGCTCGACTACACTAAATTGCCGCAGGCAGCAGGCACAATATCACTTCTATCAGGATATCCTGTGAGCATAAATTCCAGCTTATTCTCCATTTGGTTAAGTGGCACACTGGTGGCAAAATATTGCACTATAAAAGCAGAAAACAGACCAGGTAGATAATAGATTTTACACTACACACCCAGAATACAGCCCTAGACCTTGTAACAGTGATTTGGGACTATTTTGGTAACTGAGGAAAACTGATGCGAGCTTGCAACACAAGTACAGAGGTAGCATGTATGAAAGCAGAAACAGAGTAGGTCTCAGAGACAAAATCAAGACTTTACACAGGGGAAACTTCCTTCTGAATTCAGCAGGACTCTCGCTCAAGGATGGACAGTAGTAGAGACATGCTCAACGAGTACCTAATTTTGCCTTTGGGAACTGGAGTAGCATGTGTCTCAGGACAAAACAATACCTGCACGTGTTCTGTCCTTAGTGAAAGCTGTGTGCATCCAAAGGAAAAATCTGACCCAGTATGTCAGTTATGATTTTTCAGTCTTACTTCTAAGTCTTTTTGCTTTTTACATTTACGTTTAAGCCAGTGCCTCCTTTTTATGTATATGTAAACTAGGCAGATCACAAACAGAAAAAGAATAAAGGTATTGTTGAAATAAAGTAAAAAAACCCAACCAAACAAATAAACCAAAATCCTGTAAGTAAGATAACTTCTATGTCCAGTCTTCCTAGTTGTTTTCTGTGGTGTGTTTTGTTTTTTCCTAAATGTTTATTAGGTACAAAGCATCCTGAGGTAAGGGCTGTGCATTTTAGAGCAGTGAAAACACTGCTACTACTTGATAATTATACCAAAATGCTAGAAATCTGTGAGTGAAGGCTCTCAACATATTTTTCATTTGTCAATGTATTCTGCATAACAAGCTAGTTTTATAAAGTTGTTTATTTTACACATTAATGCCCTCTTACACATTTTTCTGTTGATACAATGTGAGTTCTCTTCTGTTGTACTTACTATAATGTATACATTTACAGTCCAAAGCAAGTGCCATGTTGAGACAGTCATGCTGACTCCAACAGGAAGGTGTTCGCCTGGCTAAGACCTCATGCAAAATAATTTATCCTGTTGATTTACCCTGTTAATTGGAATATGGTGCCCAATTTCCAATGCTCAGTCCACCAGTCAGATCAGCCCAGGTATTTCTTTATTACGCTATACTGTGTAATAGTTTTCCTTAGCGCATTGTAAGGAAAAGCAAAGCATCAAAACTAAGTAGAAAGAACTGAAGCAATATTTATTAATATGCATAGTTCTGAGAGATATGTTACTCGTTGGCAGTCCATTTTTGAAAAAATATATGTAGTCTGACTCTTATTTATACAAAGATCTATATTATCTTGTCAAAGTAAAGAAGAAGTATAAAATAATAGTTGATATGAAGTGACTGTACTGGAAGGCTTTCATAGAGAAGCTTCAGAACAGGAGGGAATTCAGGTCATTATCTCAGAAAGCATCTTTTCAATTTTATGTATATAACTGAAAATTTACTTGTTTCTTGCTGAAGTTCCCATTCCGTACGCGCTTCTTGTCTCAGCGAAAACAATTATTTTAAACCATATGAGATAAATACTGCATACCATTCGTGCTCACAAGCATTACACTATTCATTACCCCAAAATTAATTTCCCCATAAACAAGTGCATTAATCAATTTTAACAAAATAAAATGCCTTCTCAAAGCCATAGGCAAATGAAAAGCAGTGTCCAATGCTTGCCTCCAGTTTACCCATTCAGAAGGAGATGTTTATATCATTGAAAAGCAGAATGCACTGGCAAAATAAGAATTGGAAGTAAGACCAGATGGATGCTATTTTATTTCCTTCCTTGCTCTATTACAAATGAACTTAAATATACCAAACAACAGGATGTTTTGACCTTTTAAGACCTTGGTTCTGTTCCCATTTAAGTTAATGGAAGAAAAAACCCATTAATGTAAAATAGGTACGTTCAGACCTTCCTAAATGACTAGAAAATTGTGACAGGGTATACTTGGAGAGGAAGGCCACCAACATACTTGAGGCAATATAGAAAATGTAGAAGGAAGCAAAGAGATGTCAGGATACAAAACTGTGGCTAGCCAGACAATGATGTGCAGAAGGGCTTCTTTTTAGGAGAATATGAACTATTACAGCATCTGGCAGCAGTATACACTATGATCTGGTATAAATCTATTTTGAAAGAAGTCTGCAACCAGTCCTCTCAAATTTGGGCTATGAATTTTAAGATTCAGTATGTGCACTACAATTAGGTCCAATAGGAGCTGAAGAAGTGGTCTACATGAAGCACATGGTCTTCCTCCTATACATTTTACAACGATTCTTTGAATATTGCAGAATGATTGGCATTTTTATAATAAAGGAGAGTCAAATAGCAATTAAAAAGCCTGAAGCTGGGGTGGGGTGGAAGAGATATTCATCAGCATTAGAGCTAGGAGGACCTGGTAGGTAAAAAGAATCACAGAAGTATTCTACACGGCTTTGTTTTCCCATGAAACTCCAACAGAAGGCAAGTTGTTTTTAGGGAGGTTGAAAGGGGAGGCCTTCTAGGAAGTATTTCAAATGCAACGTACTAAACAGTGGGCATGTGGCCAGAAAAACTCCTCAGGCCAGAAACCAGGCATAGCCAACACGTCTCTTTCTGCAAATTGGAGCACGCAGAAGATCATGAAAGGCTTTTTCTACGTGAACTGCACTCATAAAAAGAAAGAAAGCATAATAGCATTGTCTGCTAATAAAGTAGAAAACAGCATTTTTAAGATTAAAATAAGGAAACTGAATTTTCCTTTATATACATAGATATTAAAAAGACCTTTCTGCAAGGTTTTAAAGTAAAGGAGAAGGAGAAAGTGGTGTTTTGCCATTTGAGTCAGTGAAGAAAGGTTACATTGCAAGTACAAACCTTGAGTATATATTCTGTAGACAGAGGCCAGATCATCAGCGCAGCTAAAATATTATAGCCCTATGGGTATTTATACCAGAAAGGATCTATCCCTAGGAATCCTTGACTGGTCACCCAGTCTATAACAGTTTCTAAATGTAACATAATCACCACATTAACACACAAATCTGCAGTCTAAAAAAAGACATCTGCAAAATCAGAAGCAGAGTTAGCATGGGGATCTTAGACAAGTAGTCTAATGAGCTAGAAGGAAACAAGTTACAGGATTCAAGATAAAGGGAGTTTACTGGAAGGTAGCAGCTCTGGTATAAGGTCTTCTCCATTTTAGCTATACAAATTCTTATTCACTCTGTAGTTAACTAATTTTTTGTTCAGTCTTTCCAGGCAACTTGTTTGATACATGTGTGAAAATGTTGCAATTCTCTCAAGTATTCAACAACGCAGCATGAACACTACCCTTTCTAGACAAAGAGCAAACATTTGCCCTTCAGTTTCTTCACAAGGGCTTGATTAAAGCAATACAGGCTTCTGGGCATAGGATCCATGCTATGGGTCCATCTTGCTTCAAACCAGTATTACTTCAAATCTGTCAATGCTTGCCTATAAAGAAATTCTCTTCTTTCTTAAAACTAGGTAGACTACCTCAGTGGGAGGTAATCTCTACTCATTTTTTGTTGAGGATGAGCCAACTGCATAACTAAGAATGCAACCATAATGAGACCAGAAGGACATCGAGCAAAAAATAATTGAAAATAATTTTGTGGGATTCCTGAAATATGTGGGGAACTATCAGAATCAGCCACCACGATGTCAAGGCGAGGGACACTGTGTTGACTAGTTAGAAGTTCAGGCCCAGAGTTGGTTATTTTGGGGGTGGGGTGGGGGGCTCTAAAAGTGTGTTACAGGACATCTTGTTGAAGACATTTCCTTCTGCATCTCTTTTAACATCCTTCTGAATGAAAGGAGATCAGCATGCCAAATGGCCTTTTCTCACTGGCACTGTTCATGTTTGTTAAGCCTTCTACCACCACCTCAATTCCAATCATCTGGCACCTATGGACATTTTTTTCCCACCCTTTCATCACCTAAAAGAAGTAATAGTCCCTTTAGCGTGGCTAAAACAGGACACTTTACCCCCACATAGATTTTTGCGAAAACCTACGAATTCAGCTATCACAGCCAGAAGTGGCTACAGAGACAAGAATCATCATGACACTTCACCAACTGAAATTCTTAGAAATATATTATTTCATGGATTTTGGTATCAGTGATGATATCACTCCAACCAGTTTAGTAGCTTCTGATAACTTTAGAGACAGTCAAGAAATCAGTATTCGTTGTGATTCACACCAACGCCTGAGACAGTAGAGATGCAGACAGCCATTCTCTTCTCCAACACTGAGGAACCTTTTTCAGCAGTTCTGTTACTGCCTGCAAATGTCTCTCCTTTCTGAATGCAAAAGGCCCCTCTGGGCCTTCACAGAGTTGGTGCCTCAGCTCCAGGAAACACTTTTCCTCTGATTCTGGAGGTACAAGTTTTTTTCCTAGTCTAAGGGACTTGCTTCTACTGTCTGGTGCATTACCCAGACCATCTGAAGACAAGTACTATGATATCCCCAAGAGAGCAGTGGTTCCTGAATGTCCACAGGACATTCCAATGCCCCCTGCAGTAGGAAGAGTTTCCCAAGTGATATATGGAAGAACAGATTGACCATTTCTTTTGTCAGTGCTTCCTGTGATATGTTAAGGCAACCGGGAAGTAATCTGAACTTCACATAAACATGCTTAGCTATCATGGTGATCGGCTGGATGTAGAAATCTAAATAAAAGCATAAATTAAAGCAAGGATGGTGTCTGAAGTTCTGAAATACGGAGAAGAGCATGACGTACTTTACAGAACATCCTAGTAAATTTGTGAGTGACCATATCAGGAATTCACAGACAGGCATACATGCATGGCTGTAGAGAGCATACTTAATTTAGGCAGGGGGGGCGGCGGGAAGCACACCCCTTACATTCATGTTTTGTTACTATTTGGATCTGGGTCAATTGTAAAAAATCTCTGTAAAAGTCACTTCTTAAAGCATGCAATAAATTTCAGAAACTTGAAAGGGCCATCTGGCCTAATATACCTGCCATCTTAGACACTTGTCTCACTCCTACTTTCCTGCTTTTCCTCCCTGCCCCTCTTTAAACTTCAGTCCCCTTTTTGTTTTCAGGAAATAAATCTTCGGCATGCTTACATTCTTTGTTTTAATATCACTTGCTACTAATGCTATTAGTTGACTTACTATAATTTGTAATCAAATCTAAATCTTTATTCACTCCTAGTTAAAGAAACAGAAATTTCTGGCCAAGCTGTTCAAATGGTGTTTCAGCCATCACACACATTTAACTTTGAGCTGCTCTGCAGTCCTACCGAAATGTCATTAGGGTATCACGTAAGCTGGTTCTGAATTTTAAGTGGGTACTTATTTCCACTGACAGCAAAAGGTGTTTTATTATTTATTAGCTGTATTATGGTTTATTGCTTCTGTGCCATTATGAGTAGGAATACTGCCTTAGTCACAGCATTAAAAAGAGCAGCCTGGTTTTGGGAACTGCCTCGATGCTTTGGATGCAGCAGATCACCAATGTTATTTCCAAAGGGGATGCTCAGGGAGCACCTTAGAACTCCCACGCTGAGGGCATGCCCTGGCTGTGGCTTCCCACGTACTGGCAAGATATGGTGTGCTCCCCACTTCTTTACATAAAAGAAAACCCTGATCAGGTCAGAACATCTTCAACAATTAAATGTAAATTTTTTGCAATATTTTTGGCAGTATTTATTGGAAATACTAGTCCAAAAAAGATCTTCAAGTCCCAAAGTATTTGGAATGGCTTTGCTGAAATGACTTTTTATTTTGAAATTGTTGTTATTTCATATAGAAACAAAAAAGTCAAAACTGTAATCAGGATTATTTGGTGCTATCAGTGACATGTTGAAATTTTCTGACTGAACTGGAAACACATTTTTAGAAACTTCACTCCTCAGTTCAACTTCACTCTCACACAGTAAATAAACAGGCGTAAGAGTATGATCATTGATGATCAACTCCTTTACTCCTTCTCCTTCTCTTCCTCTGCGATTTACTCCTATCCTCAGAACTAACTACATAAAACAGAGAACCTGTATGCTTCAGCCTTATGCATGTATATTCTTTTTCTCTCATATACAGTCCCAGTATTTTCTTTAGTAATACACCAACCAACTTCTATATTAACTCTCAGGAAGATTCTTCATTCCCCTGAACTTAATATCATATGGAAATAAGTGTATTTCTTGCATCTTAGAAATCATGGGTTTCCTTTCATGTACATCAGATTCTAAAAGCTATGACAATGTGTGGACAAATATAGAGTGAAACAGATTAATAGGTTTATGACATAAAAGCACAGTCAGTCTATCACTAACCCCATTAACTCAATTCTCAGTGTCTACAACCTTAACAATTATTTCTACTTTATAGTTCATAATCCTCAGCCTGAAATTTAATTTAATAAGAAAATCTCCATGTGTGCTATATTAATTTCATTTCAGTCTTACCATAGTTGTCTCTTGAATTGATCCAAAGCTGTTAATGAAGATGTTGACTGCAACATCGACTGGAATTCCTTTAAAAAAAAAAAATGTCTAGTCAACTGCACAGGCCAGTAAAGGTACGTTATCCTTCCTTTAAAGTTCCTTTATATCGGTATCACAATGTGAAATGATTACTTATAGGCTCATACAACTTTATCTTTTCAAGTTAGTATATAGACAGTTTTCAAAAGATGTGGTTTAATCTATTTTGATTGATTGCATTGTATTGAAAGCCAATAGAAATCACAAAAACTCTTTTCAACCTAGTGATAAGAAAACAAAAAAAAAGAATCTTTAGTCCAGAGTGCTAGAGTTAAAGCATTTCACAGATCATAAATGTGAGTAATTGTCAAATTCCATGGTTTTCTGTTATCACAGAATGCACAACCCATTATTACTTTTGCATGCAGTGTAATGAATAGAGGCAATTCACATGTCTAGCAGCGGACACTTTCAACTGTCAAGGTCATAATGATGATCTACCATCCCAAAATACCTGCTTATGATTTATGATGACACATTTACTTATATTGTAAGAGGATACTTCTTTGTGCAAGTCAAGTACATAACTGTAAAGTATAAATACAGGCAGATAAAAATTGTTGCATGCAGCTTTCACAGCTACCTAGCCTCAGTGAAGAGAAAGCTGCTCCATTTTACAATGGTTACCAATTTGCCAAGAAAAATTTCTAGAAGCCAGCAGCTGTGAAGATATTAAGATGGACTGGATTTTTTCCTCTTTTCCACAGCCAGGATTCCTGTAGTTGAAGAGGGATGGTGTGACAGCTGCTACATCTGCCCTCTGTCACGCTGCAGGAACTGATTGGCAGTCATTTAATCTGGTGTTAACAGAGAGTTATCATGAAGCAGGGAGAAGTGGCCTGATGGTTGTGAGAACTAATTATGGTCCCCTGGTTTTATTTAGCACCTGTATGTTGAGAGTGTCAGTATGTACACTAGATGCATGTATCTGATCTCCTTTATGCTGTGACAAGTACTTAATTCAGTGGAATTCTTCCTATTTTCAGCAATAAGAGATATAACAAAATATAAAGACTTTTGACAGAGTAAGCAAATACAAATATATGCCTCATCTCATAGTTTGGTTGTCTGCATACAATATTTCAGTGTACATTTAATACATAAATTTAAACTCGTTCTCTTGGTTCACCAGAAAATCACTAAGATAAAATTTCACTTTTTTCAGTTAAACAAGTTTGTTGCCTTTTTTTTTTTTTTAAATCAGGCCAGTTAAACGTGGGACTTTTGGTTATCCAATGAGTATAATACTTTGTTTAGTGCTTGGTGGATGTGACAGAGCACCCGCCACACCACTAGTAGCCAAGAGTGTACTATCTCTTCCAGATTTGAATAGGAAGTGCCATCCAAGAAAATCACTCATGTGTGAGGAACGTTTTAACGTGGGCAAACCACTTGTCAGAAGATGTTTTTTTCCTTCCACCTCCCTGTGAATTAACATTGCATGTCCTCCCTTTTCCTTCCATCTTGATTCTTACCAGACTGCCAGCAGGGTTATCAAAAATATAAAGAAATCTGCAATATGCTTTGTGATTTCTCATGCTGAAGAACAGGTAGAAGAGAGGCTGGACATTTATTCTTTGTGACAAGGCTCAGTGCTGAAAACATATAAATAAGTTTCTATAGAGAATAAGAAAAAAGCAGGTCACTTGCTGAGAACTGAGTTTAATACATTCATAAAACTTAGTTAAACAGAACATCTGAAAACGATCTCTTCAAAAGCACGATAAAGATTATAGATTTCCAAATTTATCATACTATTGATATGCATGTTAAAATATCTCTTAATGTACGTATAATTAAATATGTTTTAAAAAGAAAGAACTGACTTATGTAAACTGCAGTGTTTGTAATGTAATAATATTGTCTATGTCTTTTTCCAGCAGGGAAATAATCTAATTCCTAGAAAGTGTAACTTAAAGCTGTATGAGTTATTAGAGGTTTTGCATAGACTATGTATTCCAGCCTTTTCTGCATATGTAAGGAAATCGCATTTGCCTACATGGAAGATTCCAACAACATTTGACTACCAGGGAGATGTTTTAAAGTCAGAGAATGTGTTTAAATTCATTATCTGTTTGAAATCCCAAAGTGTGTAAGCTGTATTACTAACATATCTTTAAAGGGTTTAATAACTGTATGGTTTCCAAATAGTGATACTGCTGATCCCAAAGTCATCTTAAAGGATCTCTATAGAGAATTTTGGTGTTTTAAAATACTGTAAAGAGGAGATACTACTAAAGTCTAACTAAAATGGAGGGATAAAAAGACATTTAAAAAACTTATAAAATCTAATTCTACTTTAAAAATACTTATAAAATAATAATAATAATAATAATAATAATAATAATAATAACGATGCATCACATAATACTATGATCATGAAATCCTAACATATTACCTTTCAGCTCAAAAGGGTAGATATCTTCTGCAGTTTCACTCTATCTAGGGAAATTTCCATTTAAAAAAAAAACAAACCAGAAATTTAGGTTGTTAATATTATCTCTATATAAACTTTCTCTGTGTGAAAGAGCAAAAGTGAAATTCCAAAGATTAAAAAAAAGGCTGAAATATCTGACAAACCTTTGAAATTAGGCCTTATCCTGGGATCATAACTGAGCAATAGCCTATTCAAGATATTGCTGGTAGAATTAACTGGTACTCTTGCAAGGTCTTCAGCTGATTGCTGGCTGTAAAAAAATGTGCATTAGTTACTATTAAGACAGAAACAACTGTGTGCTTAAACTTAAGTCATTTTAAATTCATGCCATAAATGCCATTTCACGAGCAAAATATGTTGAGTATTTTCAGGTTCCATAGCGTATAGTCTCACACGCTTATGTGTTTCAATATTTCTCAAGAAACTATAACAAAAGTCAAAGCTCTCCTATATACTCTTAACTGTAAACTTGAGAAAATAAATAAACTGCAATTCACAAATTATTCCATTCCCTCCTAATACAAATAGCCAGAGGGACATGATTTCTTCCTTAGTAGAAAGCAGCCACCTGAACTATTTTTAGTGACTGTCAGATTAGGAACATAAGTAAACTGACAGGCACTTTGTAGGTGCCAAACCATGCAGAGGCTTTTGGCAGTCTCCTGCTCTTGCATGCCAGCGCCAGCTATTCCAACGAGAGCTGAGCCATTGCATAATCTCCTCGACAAGTGCTAATAAAAGCTTTGTTATGGAAAATGAGGCCTTGGACTCTCCTCTGGTTTTGCAGGGGGAATTTAAACATCTCCATTTACCTTGCTGTTATTGTGTTGGGTGTTGAATTAAAACCATCACTAAAATTAAAAAGAACCTGTAACAGGTAAATGTAGCTACAAGAGTAACATGAAATTGAGTGTAATAAAAAGCAATAAGGGTGCATCAGCCCCCATGCCGTGTCCTTTACGCACCTAGCAGGCTGATAATGTCATGTAAATGAATTTACATGTTGTCTGTAGAACCTGTCCACTGATGTTTTCCAGTTTTGAATCCTGTCTTGTAATCACTTTTCCATCCATTTTATGAGGACTACTCTGCTGACTTTCTGTCATTACAATTTAGTAACCAAGATGCCATGTAAGAATAAGACAAACACCCCACAGAGGCATGTCATATGCATCAACACTATTACTTCTAGCAAACAAATGCATGAACACATTTTAAAAAATGATCCAGTTTATTTCCCAAATGTTTTCCATAATCAGCATCAGCTGCCGTTGCCTTCTTTACCCTGCTTAATTTTCTTTTTTCATTATTCTTTCCCATATCAATGTCAGCTTGACTGACTTACGGGTTATTCTTTATAACATCTTTGTTCACTGCTAGTTTTCTTCTCATCCTTCAGTTTCCTTCACGTCCTCTGGAAATTCTGCATTATTCAAGCATTTCTTGAAGAAAATATTAACTCTCCAAAAGGCTTTTGGCCAGTTTAAAAAAAAAAAAAGTTGTATGGATGTATCAGACCTCCTGATTTTAAGATGTCCAATTATACTAGCGTCTGTTCAGCATCTTCCTTAATGACTACTGGGAAATTAGTTAATTAATAAATAACTGTCACCATTGCATGATATCACTATTTGATTGAAAACTGGAGATGAGACCAGATCCTAGCCTTTGCAGAGCTTTTATGAATAACCCCAACTTTAAAATCAATTGTTTTAACTCAAACCGTACGGGAAACAACAGGAGCAATTGAACAAGTTCTGCCGCCTTGGTAGCACTTACCATGCCTTCACAGTGAGATTTAATCTCCTCAGTTAATATTTAACAGCCAAAATGTTTATAAACAAAACTATGAAGGAGTCCCCTATTATTAAAAACATGTCAACAATTTATGATAACATAACTGCGTTTTATTCTGTCATAGTCTCCTTGATACCCTTAGATCATTTTATCCTTCAGAAACAAAACAATCAGATTTCTGTTTTCCCCATTGTATTCAAGATATTTCTAAAACCTAAAGCTGCATACCTGTTTAACTATTTGCTTGTATTTGTCTGACTTTATACATGAGAGAGAAAAGTACACCAACTCAGCTAAGACAGCAATAACCATCCAATTCTCCTTGAAATTTCAGACTACCCACCAGTCAGTAGCAGGATTAGTATGAATTCTGAAGGCTACCCAAAGACATAGCTACCAAAAAGTGTGTATGGATGCATATAGCTTAAACTAGAACATACAGGAGAAGAAAAAATTGTGGAGCAGCTTTAAGTGGCTGCAGTTTATAATTCCCCACCCATCTCTTGCAAATGCACTAAAACTGCTGCTGCATTTAACAGCTGCATAGGTGAACTACTTGTTCTATCAGCACTTATCCAGAGATAAATGGCCCACTAATAAAACAAGGAATTTTTTACTTTTAGTAACATATGTTGACTTCCACTACTATTTCCTTATTCTGTGTACAATAAACCTCTGCTAATTTACTATTAGCATAATTAAATAGCAATAGGTGTTCTATCCCTTTCGAATAATTGATAAATTCACTTTCAAACAATTCTCCCAGGGTTGTGTTTATGGCTTTTAAAATTTGATTTGGATTTGGATCATTATGCAAAAGAACTAATTTATTTGTCTCATTTTGAGATTTGTGTTCGGTTTTCAGTGATGACCTTTACCAATGAACAGATTGCTACGCAAATATCATAAACTAGCTTTGTATGCTTTTTTTGCAGTTACCACTAATTGGACAATAGGAAAACATAAAGTTAAATGTTAAAGATTATTTTCCATTTTGCAGTAGGAACAAGACAGAAAAGAATGTTCATTTAACTACTTAAAAGGCACGCAAACACTCTGTACACTGTATTTTATCTGATAAAAAAAGTTCACGGCATTGCTTCCTTGCAAGTTGCACATCTTAACATCTAAAACATTTACATCAGATGCCTACAGAAACTATATTTTTAAAAGGAGGGTCTCCTTAACACAAGCAATAGGATTTCTTTCTAAATCATATATGTCTGGTATTACTGGAATATCAAAACAAAACCAAACAACAACTAATGAACAAACTTAATTTTTTTTTTTTTTTTTAAATCTCTGCTATGGATTACACAAAGAAGTTCATTAAATAGTGATGATGGTAATCTGAAGCACACAGGGTAATGTGGACACATAAATTAAATACAGATTCTCATAAAATGCAATGAGGAAGAGAGGAAAAAAGTCTGAGAAACTAAATGAGTGAGCATCAAACAGCAAAAGAAAGCCAAATACAGCTGACAGGTTTACTTCTCTCTTCAAGTAAGAGGCCTAAGGTGGTAGTTTTGCGAGATCTGAGTTGCACTGCATAAGTAAGTTAGGACAAGTATCTGTTCAGGCTGTTTGTTCAAAGGTCAACCACAAATTAGGCAAAGGAGATATACTGCACTGGGAAGACAATGATGGGATGAAGCACGGGTGGTCGCACTGCTTTCTGGTAAAAAACATCATGATCACACCTTCCATAAATTGTTGGGTAGTGTTTTGAACTTATATAAATGTAATGTGCACACATTTATCCTGATTTATAAAAGAACCAAGTGAAATACAACAGCGTTGGCTGTTTTGAGTTGGGAGAAGCAGCACAGAGAGTAAGTAATTGCTATTTTTTAAAGGTGACTTTGAATGAAGTGGTTGGAATAGCTACTGGAAAAAAAAGCTCTGCTGAGTATCAGTTATATTTTCACTGTGGTCTTTTACAGCATGCTGGCATTGAACTACCGTCACTGAATGGCACTCATGCAACTAAACATCGTCACAAGGACTGGATTTCCTTCAGAGATCCTTGCTGATCAAAATACCTAAATTTCACCTGCAAATCAATAAATCATATGTGCAGCTTTTGGAGAGTTAAGAGGTTATGCCACTTTCAGAGTGATAGACGAGCAGAATGACTTAACAAAACAGTGAATGGGGTGGGTTGGGCGCTTGGAGAAACAGGCTGGGGCTATTCATGCCACTAAGGTATTTACCTATAGCCACTAGAACCCCTGCTTAATTGGTCAGTCTCGAATGAATAAATGATAGGCAATTGTGCAGACTACATCGGAGAAAAAGAGTCTGAGCTGAGATCTCCCTTCCTAAAAGAAGCAGTGCTTCAATTTGCTAAAGGCTGTCTGATTCCCATATAGCAACACTCACTGAGAAGTCACTTACTCCTTTGTCTTATCCAACCTACAATTTCCTTAGGCTGATAACTAGCCTAAGATTTCCCTTAGACTTCCACCAGTTGTAGCATGCATTGTTATTTTACTACATTTATTTCAACTTGCTTTGAACGTATGTGGAGCTGCTGGAAAGCATTAGGAAACGGAAATGCAGAAATATTCTTCACAGTAATTGATGAGCTCTGATCAAGATATGGTGAATACCAAACAAAGGGTAAGGCAACAGAAGTCTCACGGTTGCTATAAAGGAATTTAAAAGCAAGTAATAGTAAAGCTAGAAATTGCTTAGCAAGAATTTTGCCTAGATAACAATTTGGGGAAAAAAAACCAAACCCAAACCCACAGAAAACCCAAACGCAAAGTATGTTTTCTCTTTTTCTGCAAAAGAAGAGAAAACAAACAGTGGTCTCAAAACTGTTCTCACTTCTACAAACAGTGTCCTCAAAAGCCAGAAAGAAAACAAAGTACAAATAATCCTTCAGCATAACATCTCTGTGTGGTATGACTGGCCTCTCTCCAGTCTTTGGGAGGTTTCTTCCAGTATCACTGATGAATAAAAGCATGACTTTAAATACTGTATTTCACAGGATATGCAGTAAGGTGTCCATCTCCTTTTCCACTGCAGCTCTACACATTTTATCACTGCTTTTGAAAAACATGATTAACATTTTCAATTGATGGCAATGGATAATTATTTTCCTAATTCACTAATCAAAATCCAGAAGTTTAGATAAGCAGATATGCATGGCAAAAGGAAGCATATATTACACTTGGTTTGAAATTTATATAGCTTCCTTACATTTGTGTTAAGCAAATGTGTCAGAAGACATTAGATCTCTATGGGTCGTCATGACATTTAGTCTCTCGGAGCTCACTGAAGTTACAAGGAGACCTTATCACATGCAGTGCTACAGGAGGATGACTGGAGAAAAGAATATAAACAATATTCTGCACAAGTGGGAAGGAGAACCATTGTTGTTGTTTTAATTCACCTACTGCCCTGATCCCTAGTTTTAAGATCCCATTATGCTGAAGAGCCTCTAATTTTAGAAGAGAACATAAATATACTTTTTACTTAATACATGACAATCAGGAAAAAAAAAGACATGTCACAGGGACGTATGCACATGCCATCTTTTAATACACTGCAGTCCAGACAGTCAGGTAGCATGCTTATTTTGTTGTTGGTGTTTGCTTAGAGTGCATAGCTTGGATAATCTAGCATTAAGTTTTGCCTTTGCATAGTTCTAGATTACTGTCCGACAGATAAAAATACATATTCCAACTCACGCTGTTCAGTTATCTCCAGTGAAATTTCCTATATAATGCTGAAACAACAGATTTTAGTAGAGTTTATCTAATCTATGTGATGGAAACTGACATTTCAGCCACATAATGTGGCAGTGTATATCTAATAACGATAAAAATAAGTTTTGGGAGACACGATATCTGTCATCTCACCGTATATTCTAAGTACTATTTCCCTGATACAAACTATCAGTGTTCTGATTTGCAAGCATTTGATTTTCTCAGTGCAATAACTCAAAGCATAAAAACAGGTTAATACAAATCAGCGAGATACTATATAACGCTTCTGAGTGATCTCTGTGATCTCTGGTGTGCTTAATAGCTACATTCTCAAACTGTACCGGCTGACATCTCTGTTACTAGAAAGAATAATTTTGATGCCCCCAATGTAAAGTGATGTCACTCAAATTACATCAAAACTATGGAACTCTGAATAACTGTTTATGTGTCCTCACAAATGCAGTTGACAGCTAAACACCTAAAACTAGATAGGTAACTTCAGTACCTAAATTTGGAGGTCATGCAGTGTGGTGAACAAAGAGAAAGGTCCCTTTAGAGTGGAATTTGAAAGAGAAACCCAGACTGGGCACCACGAATTGTTAACCCTGAATCGTGGGGGTGAAATAATTCGTCTTTCATCTCCTATTGTAGATAGACCAAAGAGCATAGTCTCCTAACGTGGGCATGTAAGCAACCTTCCGGAAGTTGGGTGGTGTGAATAGCTCAGTTAGTGTCACTACATCAGTCCTTGTCTATCGGAAACCTCCAAGTCCAGCTTTGGTTTCACATTCAACATTGCCAGGGTTGGACACCTTAAGGGGTGTTTATACGGTAATCTGACGTGCCTTCTTATTATTCCCTAAGCTTGAGAAAAGCAAGCTGATTCATCTGCCAGCCCCCAAACCAGTAGAACCAGCTTAGTACAGTACTTCATCCAGCCTGACTAGTCTTGCTTCCATTTCTTAAAATTAGCTTGTCTGCACCTAGCTGAGGCATCTCCACATCCTACCAAAGTCACCACCTAAGCAACCCTTGTGCATAACAGGCGTCCTGTTGTGTCCTGATATTGCATGCAGACATGAAGCACAATCAGCATCCAGATGTTTAAGCAGAACTATAGACATTTTAAAAATAATTTATCCACATCAGTTCCTTGTCCCAGTCTTTCTTCCAAATGCAGTTAAGTACTGAGACAATAGATGGATCTTGGTAAAATCTAACCACCATGTACAGTGGTGTAAGTGGAGATACATTCTATATCATCTGTCTTTCAACGATCCATTTGGCGGAGCTGAGAACAGAATTTATGGTTTTCCTTACGCTTAGGTCTAGGGGCTATAATTTAACCTGCAGATCCAAATATTTTCTCAGTCTGGAGGTTGCATATGAAATACAAAGCCTGTAACTTTACCGCACGATTGTAGTGTCTCATCACTACAGTGTTCAGAATAGAGAAAATGATGCTCACTGAGAGGGATAATTACTGAACGAGAACCAGCCTACCATGTTTAATTACTGTTTTACAAGAGAACATAGGTTTTTCTTATATAGCTTTATCTTTTACTTCCCAGCACGTTTATCCACTCTGAAAACAAATTCCCAAACATCCTGGAATGTGGCCCTATCTGTCCGGGATCACGGCTGTGCATGAGAGCTACATGCTACCAAATAATTAAACCAGTGACCAACTGCTGTTACTATGGGGCAAAAGAATTTTTATAGGATGCAGACCTGGACTCTGCAACGTACTTATCTTCAGAACGAATGTGAGATGTAACTGCTTCTATGACCAAATTCAGGCTTTTCTTTCAACTTCATTCCATCCCTCCCATCATACCTACAAATGAAAATGTTCACGAACCATCAACACTGTCTTCTACAAGATGGGAATGAAGGCAGAGATGATTCCACTTTCCCACCACATTTTGGGGATGATCACATACTACAGATAGAGAGGTCACGTATACCCAAGTGCTTGATATAATTAAAAAACTGTCCTTTTCCATGGGAAGGTGGAGAGGATCCAAGACACAAGATACACTTTAAAATTCTACTTTGGTCTTTACGGGAAGAGCATGTCAGAAGCTGACAGTTAACCAAGAGAAATTTGAGGACAGACTTTCATACAACTCTCTGTTTTAAACACATCAAAGGCTTTTTTCCCCTAGTTCTGCTGTCTTTTGTGGTTATTTTTTAAAAGAAGCTGTTTATTGAACCTTGCCATTGGTGACCTTTCTAAGCTTCTGCCCTGGCAGATGGCACAAGCCATGTTTTCTGGAGGGCTTAGAGGGCCTTTTCACAGTTTTTGAAGTAGCTGATATGCTCTATTGAATACAAGCCAAAATATGACTTGTAATCCTGCCTTGTGGGTGAAAAAGTCTCCATAGATATCATAAAGTATTTAGTTAATCATCTACATGGATATAAAACTCTGTAGGGAAAAATGCATAAAGGGGAGGGGGGATGCTATTTTAAAAGCACAGTCTTGATATTCAGACAAAAGAATGAGATTTAGTGATTGAGGTTATACTCTTAGCATTGCCATAGCATTAGAGACACTGTGGGATCTTCAGAAATGAGCATTGTGCAAGTGAGTCATACTAAAACTGTAATTAACAGGGACAGTTGTGATTATGAGGGCAGTCATAACTGATTTTGTTAGCTGCTATTCAACACTCTTACATCTCAATGCCTTCTATAACGCTGTCATAAGCAAACTTCCCTTTCCTTGTAATTTCATTTGTCTAGAGATCTTTCAAGTAGTTTTGAGGAGAGACCTTCTGGGCTACTGAGGATTGTGGGGATAACAGCAGCAGCTCAAACATCATAAAATAACTGAAGTATTTATTATGACGTAACAAAAGGAAAAACATTTTTCAGCAGTGCTCTTAGAAAAAGTCACAGCTAAGTATCCAACATGGTTACCAGAAAGTGGTATTATGAGGAATTATGAAGAAGTTAATAAGAAGTAACAGAGGTGATACAGCTGATGGGTAGTCTACAATCAAGAAAGAGATCAAGTGACTAAATCCATCTGTAGCTATATTGAAACCATCTGTATTCAGTATAGTGAATTTCAAAATAGCTTTGTAAACAGAAGACTGTAATCCACAAAATTCTTATTTTTTTTCTTGAAGAGGTGGACCTGTGTTTTTTTTTTTTTCTTTTTATATTTTCCATGGAGACAAAAGGCAAGAGCTTTGTTACACTAAAGCTTTATATTTTATTGCACTAGGCATCTGTGGACACCAGCCTCTCAGATTCATGCTGCAAAATTCCCTGTTAATGGACTTTAGGCCTGAATATATCGTTTTCTTTGTTAATCAACGAACATTCAGGAATCAGACACAAGTATAATTACTCTATGTTTCATTTGGAAAGCCTGAGGTAAGAAGAAAAATGATCTAAATGTAGGATGTGAAATCTTACATCTGTTCTGAGCAAGCATTAAATCAAAATAAGAACCAAGTGATTAAGCATCAGCTTCATGAAAACCCTTGATAAAAAAACCAGAAAAAACAGTATCAGAAATAAATGAACATATGATGGCCAATCAAGCCACCACCACACAATGCACTGAGAAGTACAGCGTTATGAATCATCACAAGCAAGAGGTTTTGCTCTAAGTTACAAAATAGAATTTTCCTAATTGAAGGAAGCAAATACCTGTTTATGCGACAATAATGAACTTTTTATGGGGTTTCTAATCAGCTTGTTTTCAGCTCATTCTAATAGTAGTTAATTTCATGCCAGAGGGGCACATTTGCTGAAAGGCTTGTATTCTGGAGAGCCATAAAAGGAAAAGTTCAAGTATGCTCAGTTTTCATACAAACAAATTCATGCTAAAGTCCCAAACCAGTCTTGTAACTATCTATTTCTTAACATCGAACTAAGGAACTCAAGCAGTTACACCAGACTCAGCGTAAACCTTTTCTGGAAAATGATTTGCATACATTTGAATTTCATTATAAAGTTTGTAAAGAGAAGACTGTTCCTTATATAATTACTAGCGTGGTTTTTTGTTCTCTTGAGGAGGTAAAATTTAGCTTTTCACATGTTGTAAGGAAACAAAGGGCAGCAAATGGTTACAATTAAGCTTTAAATTTTATTACACCAATAACCAATGCAAATTAAAGGTAGATTAAGATTTTAACTTATAAATGTATGTTTTCATCAGGAATTTGTACCATTCAATTTTATAAATGATGTAAAATCCGATTTCCCTTCTTTAAAAAAGATACAATGCATTTCTCTGACAGATTTCTTTTGTGCTTTACCAGCAAATTTGTCATGCAACCACTTCCTTTGAGACTATTTTTGGTCAGCCCTTATGGTGTCACTTAATTCCCACTCCACTGCATTGTGTTTTGGCTTCTTTCTGAGCAAAGATTCCTTACTTTTTTCCACAGGAAAAAAAATTACTAAGAGTAGGCAGCCTTTTTTATAATGCAGTGTCATCAAGTAAAGAAGCTTTGTGAAAGATTATAAAAAGCGTGCTGATGACCGAAAGTTTGCCATCAGTAGCCTGAGTTAAGAGAGCATTAGATAATTTCTCTGCAAGACAGGACTGACTTTCATTGCTCATTCACGTGAGAGGTCTTCTAGGTGCCAGCCACAAAACCAGCAGTCCTGCAACCCTGCTATTACAAGTGGTTGTCTCTCAAGCTGTGAACTTCAGCCAAATAAGATACAGACAATTTGTCCATTATTCAGAAGATCCGATAGGGCTTAGCGCTACAGCAATTAATTGTAGCTAGCAACACCACACATGTGATACATCAGACAAATACTGGATTCCGCGAGTATTTTTTCAGAAAGCTTCAACTGGCTGCAGTGTAAAAGTATCACTTCAAATATTATAGCATTTATTCAATGCTTTTCAAGCATATTGGTGGTAAATGACATCGTATTTAATGGTTGTAACGTCAACTGGTATCAAAAAGAGCAGGGTACCAAGAAATTCTGTCCTTAAGAGAAAAACAAACAAACAAACAAAATTCCACCCACTTATCAAGATAAAATGACATCAATGTTTTGAATTCTAATTAAGAGCAAGTCAAGAACAGAGAGGGGAAATGCTCTCTTTGATGAGACCATGGAAGATCTAGATTCGGTTCCTAGCTGTATAACTCACTTTCTGAGGACTTCAGTGCTTACACCTGTCCTGGGAACTATGACATTTCTCTCCTTGCTACAAATCCTCATGGTAGCTCAGACCAAAAGCTCCAAACAGAGCTCAGCTCAACTATTCAAAGGGGATAGAATAGGTAGGGGTCATTTCAGATGAGTCATGATCACATTTCAGAGCTGTATCTTAATGTATTCAAATCCAAAGATACAACTCATTTTTCAGGTTTGGTATAAAAAAAGAATGAAAACACCATACGTAGAAACTTTCTAAGAATTTTAGCTTACAAATAAACATCACTGTCAATATTTAAAAGGAGTGGAAACTTTAAAAAGTATTATTCAAACATTGCTTCTGTCTGGTGATTCTACTTATCTTTTCTTTTCTTTGGGAAAAAGTCTATTAATGTTAAATAGCCACCCTCATCTTCCAGTCTTCTTCTTTTATGGTCAAATGTTTTAAATTCGTCTAAGCAATTTTATCATTTCAGACATAGTGCCTTTCTACGCTTATTGGCAACTTATTATATTCCATCGATGTTTTACTCAAATATTCACACTATAACACTAAAAAGATGAGCAAGGCTGGCCAAGAAAATGACAAAAGAGGCCCTCACAAATAAAACTTTTGTATTGTCCTATGGATCACAATCTAAAACGTGGTAGGCATTAGAAAGAGAGATTACCATCACGTAATCATAGGTGTCCGGAATGCTTTCCCTATTCAGCTGGGCAATCACAGATTTTAATTTTTGTATTTTTACAGAGAGATTATTCCACGAGGGCAGGCTTTATAGCAACCATCAATCCACCTCCAGACAAGTTATAGTAATGTAAATCATTGATGGAAGATGCTGAAGACCTTAGTTCTATCCAACATGCAGTAAGAATATGCGTAGGACAAGCCTTCTCTTACAGAACTAAGCTAACCAGAAACTGAATTTCAGCACGACAGTTTTGCATCCTCTTTGCTGTTCTCAGTCTACCTGCAACACGATGCTAGGCAACATAGCACTATGGGACTACACTACTATGTCCCCATAAACAGCAAGACACTGTGTTGGAATCCCCCACAAGGAAAGAAACGACTTACTATGGCTGAGATTTTTTTCCTTTCATTAAAACAGAGGACCCGCTGCAGACGAAATGCACTCAATTGACAGAACTTAGCTATGATGCTGGTCAAACCCTCTTCCTCCCATTCCCACCCCAAGCCCCACTCTCTCAGCAGAAAGCATTGCCTTCGACTTCAATTCTCATGTAACTTCCACTGTTAAAAATATGGCAGGATCGCCATCACACAAAAGCATAAAAGACACAAGGAACGTACGATGGACATAGATATTGCTTCTTTTTCCCCTTTCCTTTCTTCGAAGACTTCTCTTTGGAATAGACTTCTTCAACACACAAGGAGAATGAGATGAAGAAGAAAACCGCTAGTAAGAACCTCATCTTGAGGAGCAAGCTTCAGAGAAGCCTTCAGTCTGTGGCAAGAGGAAAAAAAGAGGTTAGCAGGGATAGATATGGCAAATGGGAACACATACCTACAAAAAGTAAACAAATGCTTTTGGTTTTGATTTTTAAAAAAGTTTGATCTTAGTTGCCTTGGGAGAGGGAGTCTGTTGAGGTGTACCTCTGATGTGGAACCAACTTAGGCAATTTTCTGAGAGTCAAGTAGCTTCCCAAAGTTAAGAGAATGATAGCGAGGAACAGATTTAAGCGCAAGTTTGCTCCAGCGTGTTTAAGAAATAAACGCGTTGTCCTTCAAAGGCTGCTGCCTAACTCAAAATCCTCAGAAACTTGGAAATTCCTCACCAAAAATGTCACATATCAACTGCATTAAATACAGTTAAATGTGACCGACCGGTCATCTAGCAAGGCAGAGAACTGCCAGCCCTCTATGACCTTGCACAGATAAAATAGCAATCGTTTCAATGTTAGTTAAGAGAAAGGGTCACAAATTTAATTTTGTGTACAGATTTTGGACGCAAATGACTATTGTGCATGAAGTATTCTCGCTGCGGAGCCAGCACTAAAAGGGCCTTGCAAAGATGACTAAACACAACCCACAACACTGTGCTTTATTACATCGTGCCCGGTTTAATATTTTAACTTCTCGGGGGCAACAGCACATACTCCAAAGGCCGGGAGCTGGGTTTGTGTCCTCCCAGAGACGGCCCCACCTGCCCCCGGTCGCAGCCGTGCGACACCCGGGGCGGGGGGTCCGTTTATTTCCCATCCCACACATACTTCCCGGTATCTTGTGGTTAGCTCAGCACCGGCTGCTTTTTTTTTTTTTTTTCCATTTTTCATGTTATTTATTTATTTTTAATTCTTTTTAAGGAGCGCTGGCTGCCTCGCTTCCCCCCCCCCCCCCCCCGCCACCTTCCCCCAGCCTCCGGGATGCCTCAGCCCACCCCGGGAGCTGAACCCCCCCCCCCCCGCCCCCGGCCCGGCCCGGCCCGAGGCCTCCCGCCGTCCCCAGCCCCGGGGAGAGAGCGGCCTCCGACCCCCGAGCCCCGCCGCCGCCCGCCCCGGCCCCACCGCCGCGGCCCGGCCCGGCCCCGCCGCCACCGGCGCTGACCGAGGTACTGACGACACCCGGGAGGTTCCCGCCCGCCGGGCACGGAGGCTCCGCGGCCCTTCCCCCCCCCCGCCCTTTCCCCTCCCGCCCCACCGGGCACGGCGTCCACGCGACCCCGCCGCCGCCGCCACGGCCCTCACCGCCGGTGCCCAGCGCTCGCCGCCAGACGCTCCGCCGAGGCCAGTGAGCATGTGCGGTAGGCGCCGAGCGGCCGGTGCCCTCCCAGTGAGCGTGGCCCGCCCGCCCGCCCGCCCGCACATGGGCACTGGGCGAGCGGCGGCGGCGGGAGGCCGAGGGGGGGAGCGGGGAGGGTCGACCGGGCAGCTGAGCTGCCCGGTCGACCCTCCCCGCTCCCCCCCTCGGCCTCCCGCCGCCAGAGCCGGGCCACCGCCGTGGGGGCAGGAGGTGTGGAAGAGGGGGCGAGAGGTGTGGAAGTCTTTATGGAGCTCCTCGTACCTCACGCTGGTGGAAATACGGGTGCCTGCTGAACTTCCTGCCTGTTTGGCCTAAATTTTGGAAAGGGACAGACATCATCAGACAGCCGAGTAGCCTTCCGTTAGCAAATGCCCTCCCGTTACCGTTCAAAGGCGTCGCATCCCACAGTTCTCGCGTTCCTTTTACCAAACGACGCACTGAATGTCACGACCGTTCCCAAGCCTTCTTTACCTTCCAGCCTTATTTCTTATCGCTCCTGCTATACGCTGCCAGAGCTTCAGTCTGCAGGATGATAAAAGAGCAGCATCACCTGAAGAATGCTTTTCGTTCTTCAGGATGGATCCGATGAGTAAGTGTAACACATCAATGGGCGCTTTCTGCAACCTCCCGTAATCCTCATCACACTTCTTTGTGAGGCTCTGTTGGGGTTTGGACTATAATATAACGGCAGGTAGAAAGTGAAGAAAGTCACCTCTTTGGCAAATGTAAGTGGGCACGTGACCTGGTGCATACGCCACGGCAGGCAGCAAGCAGTGTGTAGGTTCTGTAATACCCAAGTGTTGGGTACCCTCAGCTCCACCTTCTGAGCAACATTCCTGTCCTAACTGAATTATAAACACACTCTGAAAATAATTCCACGCACTTCAGAATTTGCTGCCATATGGTATACATATACCGCCATATACAAAAATAAATATGCGTGTGTGTGGACACAAAAATCTACAGCCATAGTTCACTTTAAGGCCACAGGTCTCTCAAGACAGTTTTCCAGCTCAAACACAGGAACTTGCAAAATTCAACAAAGTGAAGTTGTTTCCTGAAACAGAAAGCAAAGCCCAGAGGCTCCGCATAACACTGTCTGTGTGAGGGCAAAAAAGGGTAAGCTTATTTTTTTAAAACCCTTCTGAGTTTTGTCTCAGGAATAGAAGCCAAGATGCTGTAGTTATTCCAGAAGGACTGGCATAAACATGTTTGAGAACAGGTACCCACTGACTGCCATTTCCATTTTTCTGCGTTTTTGTTGTATTACTGGGCATAGGGGCGTCAAAAATAAGACACCAGTATGCTTAAGGCATGAAGACAGACGTGCCCCCTGTTTGTGTTAAGAAAGCCTTAACACAGTAGGGCAGAACAAGCACCTACAACCTGCCGGAGCAGCGGCAGCAGAGGAACAACTGACTGTCAGCACCAGCAGCCTGAGCTACTGCAGCCACAGCAGGCCCCACTTTCTGCAGGCTGCTTCCCGCAGCCACCGAGCCTGGCTGCTTCTGACCTCCTCTTGTATGCAAAGCACCTAATTGCCTCCTTTGGGCTGTTGGCAAATCCACTGGTATTTGCAAGTGCTTCCTGATGCAGCTATGGTTGTAAACACCTAAGCATGAATACCATCCACCCCTCAGGTTCACGTTAAATAAGGGCATACAGCTAATATCTTTTTATAGCTAATAAAAGTGAGATATATTTGACAAAGACAAGAAAAGGGAGCTGCTTCAGTAATAGATCTATGTAGTATCTTTAGGTGTCTTACACCTCACAAATAATATCAAATATTACAAGAAATATTTCAATAACCCTTAATTTTTTTAAATGGACTTAAATGCAATAGGTGTCAGCTCTCAAGCAAGTGCTGGCAGTGAAGGGTCTGTGGGAAAAGGCGTCTTCTCCCCCCTGTCGTGATATAGAAGCTGGCCAAGGTCACAGGCAGCTGCTTTCTTACCTGGCAGCACCTTCTTGGCAGGCCAGCTGGGACAGAATAATCACGCTGCTCACACCACCCCCTCGCTTGGCACTTGCCAGAAGAAGCTGGAGCTGTCACACGTGCAGGACTTTGAAGGACAGCCCGCATGTCATCTGGATGTCCTGTTGCAGTGCCGGCCGACCTAGCAATGCCCAAATGGGAAGAACTGGGGAAAAAAGCCTCCTCTAAAAGCCTCATACCAGTTTACCTATAAAAGCCGGTTGATCATGAGTAATGGGCCAGATTCCCCTGACTGGTTTTGGTGGTGTTTTGTATTTCAGAGATCCTCTTACTACTAAATGCCTGTGTAAGGGCAGACCTACCTCTGTCTCAGCATTCATTGTATTTCAGAGTGCAGGAGCGGACTTAGCTACCTTTCCGCTGCTTGCAACTGCTGCTGTGTCCGCTGTTGGGAATGTCTAACCATGTTCATTTCTCTGATTCAGGAACAATTCCCAGGAATTCCCGATCTCAGACGTTATCGTAATCACTAGAAAAAAGTTGTGTAAACCATAGGCAAAATATAACAAGGCCTTTCCTAACGATCAGCCCAGAGGCATTCGTCCTTTCTTTAGTTTGCAGTAGTGGAACATGGAGATCTGAAGATCCAGCAGTCTAGCGCTGCAGTTCAGTCACACAAAAGATACCTCATAGCTGTATAAGATAGATTTTCTTTGGGTTTATTGCTCTTTTTAGTCTACTTTCTTAAAGTAATGAGTTTTGTGCAATAACACTCTGTATGTGTGCATGTTTCAAACAGCTTGTTGCAAACTTTTGATTTTTTCCAACTGATTGATACCACATTAAAAAAAAAAAAGCAGAGAGCTCAGAGATATTAAGTCCTGCATGTTTTGTAAAGACAGCTGGCTGAGAAGACAGATTGAGCAAATGTTCCTGCAGAAGGAAAAAGGTGAGAAAGAAAGCAGACTGGCATGAGTGATTACTAGACATCAGAAAATCCGCCTGTGAGAAAGCTATTATAAATTCTTTAAATGCAAACATATTTAATTCGTAAAGTATCTGCTTTACTAGAGGAGGAATTATGACTGAAGGACAGAATTTCTAATGTCAAATAGCTGACAAAATTTTATTAAACCCTTTACCAAGCTTTTTTTCAGGAAAGCGAATATGTATTTTAAAATTTCTAATAAAAGGAGAACCCATGCGGTAGCTTTCAGATTAATTCCGTTAAAAAGCCAGGCAACCACAAGACCCACATCGACTGGAGATCAGATTTCATTAGTGTCAATGCTCACCAAACTAGATTTTCCTATAAATGGAGTTGAATTAATTCACACAATTAGAAAACATAATTGTAAAATTGATTTCATGTTTTGCAATCTTTGTAATTACAGATGGTTTTGATTTCGATCACCTGTCACATCTTGGTGGCTTTGGTGGTCATCCAGAAGGTGTAGAGGTTTACAGGGCTCCTAAGAAAGGCCAGTTTCTAAAGGATGCTGAGACCTCTTTGTTCTTCTTTCCTTTTCTGCTATTGTAAAGAGGTATATATCCTCTGGTCATTGTATCAGGTAGGAAATAGGGACAAAATAGGCTTTTGGTATAAAAGCTTTCCCCCTTCTGGTACCAATGACCAGAACTGTGGAAGGTACCCAATTTCCTTCCTTCTGAAAAGACTTGTGATTTTAATTCCATTTTGAAATACAGAACCTTAGAGCAGCAAACCCAGCAGCAAACGAAATAACACACAGATGCACTATCAGATGAAGAAAAACATAGTCTGTCCTTAATGTTCCAAACCCCTCATCTCTCTCTCCTTTACAGATACTGAGTGTGACAGATGATCCTTACAGGGTCAATCTGAATGCTGGCAAATTCAGACTATTATGCTTTGGTGGAGGCTCTACTGTGAAGACTTTTGAGAGAGCTGCATGCACAATGAAGTGTCTCATCTATTAGAATCAAATGAGAAAGCAATTAGAAATGTGTGCACCTTCAAACATGGTTTTGCTGGTAAGTATAATAAGCCTGGGCTATATTAGGCTTTATGTATTTGATAGATAAATAGCTTGTCCAAACAGCAATAGCATATATTGATCATAGTAGACATAATCATATTAATAATGCCTGTACTTCACAGGATGCAGCCAGATGTCTTATTGCTGCCATGGATATACAGAAAATTGGGATCATACAAGACATCCAAAACATGTGTTTCTTGCAGGCTTATGCATTTTATTACTTGTATTTCCTATGCAGATATGCCTTTGCTGACAGATCTCCACGTGCAAACTGCTGTCGAGCTGTGTGTGTGACTTCAAGATTTTTTTCCCCTTGCTGTCTTATTGCTAAACTGAAAGTGCTGGAGCAACGACCCCAAGGCTGAGAAAAAACCCAACAGAGCAGAGTACATGTCCTGTAATCCCTGCAAGGACTGATCAATATGGAAAGCAGAGGTATCCATATTAGAATACTGATATCCATATGTTGTATGGAAAGACCAAAGAGGGCGGTATATGTGAACAGTAGTTCATTCTGCTGTTCTCTAATGTCATCACCAAAGAGATTAAAGTTTAATCCCAGGTCATTGAAACCAGTAAGATTTGCATTGTTGGTATCAGTGGGTGAAGAACTCTTACAGAGGTTTCAACCCAAAAAGCAGTTTCCAAAGTGATTAAATTCACAGTTCCTGTTGTTATACAAATAAACCGAGGACCTAGTATTAATAATATTGCAATGTGAAGTTCTGCTTGCTCCTAAAAGACAGCTTAATCAGCCTGAGAAATGTATTAACGGTCAAAAATGTGTTCTCTCATCTGAAACGCCTCTCCCTGTGTTGGAGTATTTTACTAGTGACATTGAAGTAACTTTAAGCTCTCCTTGCACCTTATAATATGCACAGTCGGCATAGTACCTTCAAAAAAAGTTTTGCACATAATCATATACTTGTAATAGTGTTAAACGACCAACTAAACCTCTCTTTAAAATTACTCAGGTTCATTTTCTACCTATAAGATAATCTTTTGGAAAGTTCAGAAATACTGTCACACCAGTTTGGGGGAAAAAAGTAGTAACTGAATCAAAAGATGCCTATTTGTATGCATCCACATTCAACCGTATGCTCACATTTAACCCCTATATTTCAGTAAAACTGTATGACTCTGTAATTAATTGGCTGAACACATTTATTGCCAGCATAATTTCTTTTGTGGATTATACTGTCATTTAAGAATTGAGATACAAGTCGGTGGTGAAACGGATTAGCCTGTCAGCTTCAAAGTTCTTAGAGGCAGTGTTTGTCCACGCATAAATGGTGGATGCAAATGACTTGTGAAGAGTTAATGCATAACTAGTGATTGTTATCAACATGCTACAGGGCTGAACTGCATGCAGCATAAATAACTAACTGTACTGCAGCTATATCTATACAAATCAATAAAGAATATAGCTGTGCATTGAACGGAATCAGAAAGGCAGTTATTATTGAAATGTCATTCAACAACATATTCTGTACTTTCTGCAACATAAACACTTTCAAAAGGCATTTATTGCATGCAAAGTGCTACACAGGATTAAGTACCTGCCTTTACTTCCTCTACTTACATAATAAAAAGAAGAGACAGATGCCTCATTGTGCAAATCAAGGCAATTCCAGCTAATAACAGTTTTAAGTATGATTCGGGATTCCTCCTGGCTGACTGCATTGGAAAGATACCTAGATGTTCCCAAGGACAGAAGTGAGGACAGCCTGCAATGTCACATTCAAATTTCCTTTTTGCCCACCATAGTGCATGCATTCTGCCTAAATCACACTGCTGATGTGCTTGACTGTAGTAGCTGCTCTTTACTTAAATTCTTCTTGATTTGCAGTCAGTCTGAACAGCTGTCAGCTACCTGCTAGACATATGGTACCAAAGGCCCGCAGGGCAAATTTCTTACAACCTACAAGATGCTCAGTCACAGTCTTGGGAACACTTCTAGCACACTGTCATGGTGTTATAAGGAATTGTGCCTATCCTAGGCTACAACTCCAAACTGGACATGAGCCCCAAAATTCATCGTGTGCCTGCTACCTAAAGTAAAGAGATTCTTTTTGCTTTTCAGACAGCTATTTAAGTAGAGTCTTGGTATAAGGGCTTAGTTCGGTTCTTAGTCTAAAAAATGGATATTCTTTACATTTGTGCTATAATAAGTCATAACTTTAGGGTTTGTTTCTGTATCCAGATTTAGCAATTCAGAAAACGAACGCCATCACAATAAATACAGTTTCCAGGAGAATGTCTGGGTTTTCACACTTAGTGTCAGTGAGAAGGATCCATGCAGGTTGAAGGGTCTGCCTTAGCAGATCCTAAAAGGCACTACTCGATTTACTCAGAAATTAAAGTTCTGCTACTTTTCTTTCAGAAAACCCAAAGAACTGGTGACACCTGACTGCTGATTCTTTGGATAAGGAGTGAAATGAAGACTGTAAAATGTAGAAGAACCATTATCTATACAGCAGTGGAAGTCCTGGAGAATGAAAGCACTCGGCAAGAAGAACAGCCTGAAACACAAACGCAGGTATGTGACACACTGTTTAAGGAGATATTTTTCAAGAACAGGGAATGTTGGAGAAAATTAGGGGTTAGAACAATCACTGTTATATGAACCCTCCTGACTGAACATACTTCTGAGAGGTTTGAATAAAATTAAGCATGCAAGAAAGGCCATGTCCTCCTAGTATGAAAAACACCCTTCAGAGTAATCATAATTATATACTTGGTGCAGAGTTATTACACTACGTGGTTTCTCAGAAATTATAAAAGCAATTAATAATTTCCAAAATAGAAACTTCCAAAAATGTGCTACCCAAAAATCCCTGTAGAAATCCCATTCATCCTACAATGACAGCTTGTTATGGGAACAAGTATTTTACACAGTATGGCCAAAACGTACAGTGTAAATTACGTACCTTACATCAACATTAAAAATAAATCCAGCACTGAAAGTTCAAGAAGTTGTGGTGAAAACTCTTGTCCTGCTAATTCTTTTTTTAACGTCTAACTGTAAATAGAGATGCCAGAGGTTTTAGCATTTGTGGTCATTCGGTGTTAAAGAACGTACTGACCTTTTACTGCCTCGTTATAATAATTTTCTCTCATGTAAGACATTACCCTTCCTGTCTTGAAGTAGGAGAGACTCATACATGCTAATAGATGTAACTTGAGTGCTGGTAGAGAGAACTATTTTTACGCTGGAAACAACCTGGTTGTTGAAAAAAATACATTCTCCTTTTCAGGTTATATCACATTATTGGGGTTTTTTTTTGCCTTTACATAGGTTAACTATGATATCAGCTTAGGCCAGTCAGCAAGGCCGTTGCCTGTAGCAGAATTATTCATGTCCTTCAGTGTGATTTGAAATGCTTTGTTTGATTAAAGATATGATATTTTATGTTAGTGCTTATCTTGAACATAGTAGTTAAAATCATAGATCCTGCAGTCACTCTGAATGCAGAACTCAATGAAAATATTCCATTTTGAACATCTAAAGGACGAAGACTGGCATTTGTCTGCCCAGACAGGTATACTGTGTCAAAGTACTATTCTGTTATTCTGTATGCAATATAATTGCAGTACCATTTATATGAAGACCATGCAGTCATTAAATATTTGATGAAGATTGTCAAATGACTGCATAAAAGCAGCCATGTTACTTCAGAGCACAGGACCCCATAGTACAACATTCTGTCTGCAGCAGTGGCCACCGGCAGATGCCTAGGGAAGAGTATGAACGGGACCAGCAGATGTTATACTTTACCCGAATACATTTACAAACTCCAACCATTCTCAATGCAGCGGATTTCTTAATACGGTTGTGAAAGTACCTAGACCTCAGTATATTAGCACAAGGCACATATCAAGGGCACTGCTGCCCTGCTCCTCCAAGATCAGAAAAAGAATAATATGGGGCAGCCTGAGTGCACAGAAGAACTGTCAGACTGCAGAGAAATAGTCTGAGACTGGCTGTCACAGCTGTCAAGTCTAGCATGATGGCTCAGCTCCAAGGACCAAATTCCTGGTGCTGTAGGACAGAATAACTGGGTAAATAAGAGCCAGAAACCCCAGGCTCTTTCTATCATCGTCTTCTTGTGGCCAGAATTATACATGCATAGGTATTTGCCCCAGTGTGCACAGGAACACAGTTTTTCCTGGGTTTCCCCATTTTCCTCGTTTCATAAATTCAAGAAGTCACTGAGGCTTGCAGGTAGAAGTGATTTTCCAGTCTTTATCTGAATCCTTCCCTGCTTAATGCCTGGTGTGCCCAATAAAAGTCTGTGAAGAAAGGTCTTAGGTTAACATGCCGGTGTCTGGATCCACACATATAGGCTTCCAGTGAAGAAGATCTGTCTGAAGACAGACAGGACAACGACTATTTCTGGTTTCCATTCCAATGTCTAGGAGAACGTGACTGTGAAGATGCCTTGAGTACCTCTCAGAGACCAGCCTCCAGAAGGTGTTTTCTGTCTCATCAGAGTCCCTTGCTGCTGGAAGTGCAGCTGACCAGTAAAAGGCTACAGAGACTGCTGAGACATCACTTAGCAAAGGACCTGGCCAATCTTTTTGTGGCTGGCATGTGAACCAGAAGCTGAGACTAAGTCATGGTATCATATACTGACATAAGGAACTGGGTAAAGATGTAAGCACATTGCACAGTGACACTAGGGACAGCCGTCATACTCTTTACATAGGTCCTCTGGCAGCAATGATGGCAGAAGTCTATCTATCTCTAATGGGCTTTGTAGCATATATAAATCACATCAACTTTCCCTAATATCCTGGGAGGCCCCTCTTCTGTTGGCTCATCTGATCTAGCTCCTCACAGTCTGTGACAATCTGTAGGCTCTGAATTACTGACATCATTTACTGGCCACTTAATAGGCTAGATGCAGAGGGTGATGTTTCCTGCTGGAGAAGTGGTAGCATAAATAAAATGCATCAGAGACAACTGGTCTCAAAATCACACGTAGTGTCAGTGCTGCAGTTACACTCCTCAATTTATATGTCGTCCATGAAACTCAGGAAGACAGATCATGGGTGACATTTTGCTGCCATTCAGCCTCCCCTTGAATGTTTTGGCATGGTTCTTCTCTGCAGCGGCATGCCGCAGTATGGTGTGACGCAAACACAGCAGCTTGCTATCCAGAGCTCTTTTCAGCCTTTGCAGCTGCTTCTACATCTCCACATTGCAGGCATACAATGTTCCTCCTCACTCCCAGCTAGAGCTTGGTCTGTCTGACCCCAGATTGCCCGGACCTTGTCTACTACAAAAACTGTCCCTACTTTAGTCTCTGCTTTAGTCTATGGTCTCACTGTATTCCTCACTCAATTCCTATTATGGAGTTTCCCAGTCCAGCCTCTCAGCACCCGCTCTAATCTAATCTTTACGACTACTGTCAGCCAGTTCAATCCCACTCTCTGATTCTTGCACGAGGGCCTGGACAGTAATGCAGAGCATGTGGGAGATATCAGGGCTCTCTCACCCATTGCCAGCATAGGGAACTCGGTTCCAAACTGCCTGGGTGGGCTCATCAGCGAAGCCTCGGTTGGAATTAAGGACCTCTAGATAAAAGAGTTTTAGACAACTCCCATAAAGGAGATGAGTAACACCACTTGGGTGAGATGTTTAGGCTGGCAGACACAAGCTAGAGACCTTCCCAGTTGAATGGTGACTGAAGTGCACTGGGCATCAGGAATGCTGCCTAAGGGAGAGGGAACAAATTGTGGTGTTATGTTGAGCTAAGAACTGATGATAAGAAGGTTAAATTATCACTAATAAGGTTCAAACTAGACCACATTTCCTTGTTTGCTTATGCTGAGATAGATAACAAAGTCCAGCCTTACTAAAGTCAAATTATTTCACACCTACTTTATTCACTTATAGAGTAGGCTAGCTGCTCTGTCAAAGAATGGTTGACTTGGTGTGTTTTGACAAGCCCATATTGTATGCTTCTTAGCACCTCATCTTTTAGGTGTATACAATTTGATGAAACAAATATGTTATGCCCTTTCCCTTTCTAGAATTTCACATTCCTCCTTTCCTCTCTTTTCATGATAGTTTAATAAAATTGACCCGGCGTCGGGCTCACAGTTCCAGCATTGTATTCAGGCCTCTCCTCTCCTTTCCTGTCTCTAAATTTGTGGCTAACTTCCACAAATACTAATAATCAGGGGATTCTCTGAATTTTCAGATCAGTCGCTAGATTGGTTACTCCAAAAATGTGACTTCCTTTTTTTTAATGGTCATCTTAAATCTACTTCAGGTACTGGGCCTTTTGCATAAAATGCATTTAAGACCACTGTAACAATGCTTAACCCTGCTGTTTATTTATTGAAGACATTAAAATTAACTGAACATTTCCCTTTAATAAGTACCTTGGCTTGGAGCTTTACAGAGGTAGAGATTGCAGCAAAACACAGACATTTTGAGATGCTCTTTGTGATTTTCTAAGAATGAAAAAGCCGCATATAACTGATATTTCTCTATGCAACATGTTACCGTTATCCCTGAAATGCTCTAGTGTACTTTCCTAACAAACCAAACAGAAAAGAGACCTGTTGGCTAGTTCAAAAGTATGGACAGTCCTTGCTCAGTCACAGTTAATGAAAAAATTCCCTTTTAGTTCATGTGAACCAGGATTTTGAGCTCTAGTTATGCAATATTATTGGCAGTGTAGATTAAAGGATTTTTTTATTGTTGTTTTTCTTGTCTTTCAAAACAACTTTGTTGCCAGTCAGCTATTTAAAACACAAATTCAGAGCAGCAGTTTTGTTATTAAAGTGGTGGAAAATAAACAAATGCAAACATAGAACTGTAAAGAAATGTAGCCAAAACTTTTTATTAGATTGACCAGGAAATAGGACACATAAAGGATCTTTATTTTAAACATGTATTTTTTCCGTAAAACTAGCCACTGATGTTTACTGATGATTCACTCGAAATATGAGCTGCATTTGAACTTTGATTGACAAAACACCCAAACCTGGCCCACACCTTGGCCTGCTCTGACCACACGGCAATTGCGTGGAAGGAGATCCAGCCACCCAAAGCAGCTCCAGCTCTTTCCATTCAGGTGTCTCCCAATTCAGATATGCTGGGAGACAGTGCTGCTGGTTACTGATTTTTAGCAAAAGACCATTCCTAGCTCTGGAAGCACTGCTTCTTTTCTCTGTCCTGAGGGAAGGCACACAAAGCTAAGCTGTGTGACTTTACCTTGGGACAGAGTTGCAATGCTCATATATCCCAGTAGTGAATTCAGCTCAGAGGTGAGGTCAGGTTTTGTCATCTCCTGAATGAACTTGAACCCTGGCTGGGATCTAATTTAGACTAAAGAAAAAAAAAAGGGGGGGGGGGGGGGGGACACCCAACAAAAAAGAAATTACAGGGGGAAAAAACATACACAAAAAAAAGAAAAAAAGAAGAAAAAAGGAAATGAAAGTGAAAAAGAGAAAGAAAAGCAAATGAAAAAAACAGTCTTCCCAGAAAGGACCCTGGAATATAAATGGAGTCCCTATACTTCCCCTTTTTCCCCTTGACTTGACAGCTGTGGCTATCCACATCAATGGGGAGAGAGGCTCAGGCCCCTGCCAAGCTTGTTTGTGTTTTTTTCTCTGAGATGAGCTAGCAGTGAAGTTACTATTAGCATTTTCTCTACTAAAATATCCCCAGCACTTCCATGAGACTCACCTTGCTTTCACTGCCTCAGTAAGCATAAATTCTTCACAAGCTATTAAACTCAGTGTGTCATAAGAGCATCGTGTTGCTGGAGAAAAAGTTAAAAACTTACCTTTCCTGTAATACATCTGCCCATAGACTCTTGCTCTCTTTAAGGAACTGAGGCATTTCCTTAAATCTGGCCAGGTATAGATCTTCATTCACGGGCATGGACTAGGCTGAGATTTGGGCTTCACTGTTAGGCTGATGCAATTTGGAGACACTCTTTAGACATGTTGTTCCTCTCTGGTGGCTGAAGATCCAATCCTATTTTAAGGGGCACTAGGGTTGCATTGACATTACTAAGTGGTGCGGAGCAAAACAGAAAGAATTAGAGTTTGATGTGTTGAAATTCTGTATGGTCCTGGGACTGTGTATGCACATGGCATCTTTACCAAAAATTGTATCTGTGCAAATATCTGACTGTAGGCACGCACTGCATATGCATGAAGAGATAACGTTGCAGGTGAGGTGAGTCAGGGGCACTCTGATGAGTGACCTCAACCTTGGATCCACCAGGAGGGAAGCCATTTCCCGGCACAGCAGTCACACACCCTGGCACATCCTGCAAGACTCCAACTGTAAGTGCAAGGCAAATTCAACCCCTGTGGTACAGTAAATCAGAAATGTGCAGCCATTCTTCCCCCAGAGCAAAACAGTCATTTTGAGTTAACTTCACATTAGCCATTTAGTGTCAGTGAAAGAAAATAACAGTTCTTTATCTGTTTCTCCCTAGACTGTGGGATAGGAGTAATCTATTAGAGGCCTACCACAGCTAATGGTTTTCTCTTTAAAGTTAGTGCAGCCACAGTGACCGGTATGTTGGGAATATAATCCCAGCCTTTGCGAATACTCTTCCTCTTGATGGATTACCAAGAGACACATTACACTCCTCCAGCAGTGTTGCTTAGTAAGAAAAACATGACTGTGCACAGGCACTAGCTTAATTTTGAATTCATTTTCAACAAATTTGTTTGTTTGGAATTCATATTAAAGTTGTAAAAATATGTTCTTTTGGTCTACAAATGATTACATCCTTTCCAATTTACACAGAAACTGTCACTACCCTGACACCAAACTAATTTTTCTTAATGGGCTCAATCCACTGTCAGTGAAATCAATGAAATGCATTTTTCATCAGTCTTAATGGGATCTGGACAAGGGCCCGTGTTTCTAAATAAAGCCAAATACTGGGCTGATTCTGTGTGCAGTTATACCCATGTAAATTGGAAATCAGCCAGTTGGCAACTTCTTTTTTCTCTCCTTCTCTTTTGTGTTTTGCAGCAGAGAAAACCCCCACTTTATTAGGGTGGAAAGGGCAGAAGAGAAAGATTACAAGGATGAAACTGCAATTCTCTTTTCAAGTGATGTTATAGTTGATCAGCATGCCTCAACTCAAAAGAAGCTTTATAAATTATCCTGAGTTCAGCATCTTGAATAATTTGCAGCAGCCTTAGGGTTGATATGACTTAAATTCAGCTGCCCACACACTAAAGAGACTTTTCTATTGCTGACTATTGGCTAAGTATAACAACACTCAAACTATACCTCTTACGTGGCACCTATATATGAGGCAGAGCGAATGTGAAGTAAAGCTATCACATCTGTTCCATTCGCCCCTTACCCTCGGGACTTCGTTTCATTTATTTGCTTTGGCAAAGTAAAGAGATTTTTGCACAGTCTCTGGCATCTCTGTGTATCTAGAGATACTATAATGCAATCCCTGAATTTGACATGCAGGTGGATTATGACAATGGCTTACACAGCAGACAGCTTTAAAAGCAAGAATGACAATCTGTTTAGTTTTCAAATAATGGCAGTTTTCTACACAATTTCTCACATATAAAAATGACAGAAAAAACCCTGTGGTTGAGAACATGGTAAGCATTGCCAATGACCTCACTCGGGCTACCTCAAAAAAAGGGAAAAGATAGTCCAGTGCCTGGTAAAATTTCCTTTCTCCTTTATTGTCTGCCAAAATCACGCCTCATCTTTAGCAAATGTTTAGTTCTCATGTTTTGCATCTAGAAAGCTTGATAATAAGTTTCCCCACTTTATAAATTTTATGAGATTAAACCATTAGGCTGATAAACCGTAGTTTCATTCCCTCTCCTTCATTCTCTGAGTTCCTCTTTGAAAAATTATGATTGTCACAAAAAATCTGATGTCTCACAGGAAAATAATGGCACTTATGTACTCTGTATTGGTAAGTCTCTCCCATATATGAAGATACAGAGATCAGTTTTGACTGTGTCTTGCATAATGTGCAGCTTATACAATGAGGAATGGTAAAGAGTTTAAAGATGGCCACTTACAGGAAAGAGGATAGGATAGAAATCACATGTAAAATGGAAACTGGCATGGGAGATGAGCAGACAGAGAAGAGCAGGCCTCTGAGGCGTGCGGGCACTGATTAATCCTGTAATCCTTTCACTCAGCAAAGAGGCACAAACAAATACTCTCTGCCATCCTTAAGAACGTATCTCCACCGACAGATTTTCCCTGTATTGTCCCACATTTATCTGTCAAAGTGTTCTTAAAACACAATGTGATAAGGGCCTGTTTTCAAACAGGGGTAAATGAAATAAGATAAAAGTAAGCCCCTAACTCTTCCCTCACTGCTCTGTTCCCTGCTTCTGAGCTAACAGGCAACTCCTGTCGGTTTCCATGGGAGTTGTAAGCATTGGTAGAGCAACCAGAAAGAGTATACACAGAGGGAATGACCTTTTCTTCACCACCTTTCATGGCCTCACCAGTCCTTTTGTGTAGACAACAAGAATGGATTTTGTTAAAGAAAGCCATGCCTGCTCACAGCGCCATTCAGCTAACTCCACCAACGATGCCTGGCACTGCCGAATGGCCGGTGTGCAGCCCTGTCCTCTGGACGGGTTCAGTTCAAGCCTTCCAGGCTCCAGCAGATCGTTATGACATTTCAGAGACAAACACAGCCACATTTTAATAATTTTGAAAATGGGGCTGTGCAAGAGGCTCTGCTGGAATGCTTACTAGTGACTTATAGCAGTCAGAGCATGTTTGACAAGGCTGCTGGAATTTTTTTTTTAGTTGTGTTTCAAAGGATTTTAATAATTAAATAAGTGACAGAAACATCAGTATGAAATATCAGTTGTGGGATTATTTTTTTTCCCCTGGGTATTAATCACTAGTTAGATAAACCCTAGGGAATAAAGAATGCATACCTTTCCCAGGAAGGGAATGAGAAAAAATTTTGACAGAAGCACAGTTTACAAATACTTTTCAGAATACCTACCTACAGGACTGCAGGCGGAGAAAAACATTTTCAGGCAGTTGTCATGATGGTGATAAGATATGTCATTGACCTACAAAATGCAGTTTACTGGTTCAAGTTACTAAATTTTCTGACTTCTGTCTTGAATGGAATTAAAGAGAAACTAGACTCCAATTAGAGATAAGTCCTACTCAGGCAAAAACCATTATTGTTTGGACTGTCATCCTGGCTGATGGATTTTCTCACTTGCAGGAGTTGTGTTTCATCAGTCAGTTTAATTCTTCCAGTGATAATTCACTTTTTAATGGTGTTATAGTTTCTTTCAAGTCAGTAACTGTTTCTCCTTGATTTCTAACCTATTTCTTCTGCTTAAAATTAAAATGTTTTTCTTGCTGCTAGGACTGAATTTGGCTGCACATATTTAATAGACAGTACATATTAAATAAACAGTACATATTATACCAGTATGTTTTCCACCTCTTTCTTATTTGGGGCATTACACTTATCCTTTCCTCCTATTCAGACCAATGAACCCTCCTTACCTCTTCTTGATTTCCACAGAAAAAAAGAAAGTGATGAATGATGCAAAGCTCCACCAGTGACAGAACTTTTCCATATGGAAATACTATGTCATTCCAGTGCTTTCTAAGCTACAAGGTAACATTTTCAAAGCCACACAGAAAATTTAGCCACACATTTTCAGTGTTTTATAAGCTAAAAGAGTTTTTGAAAGATCACAGTGATGGACATGGACATTTCCCTTATGAAGTCTAATTTTTCATTTAACATGACTTGATTTTCTTTATTCAAAAGCTTACAAATTCTGAAGAACAGCTTCTACTGATAGGGGAATTTAAATTTCTTTTTGTCTATATCTTCCTGATTATCTTTAGTTGAGATCATATCCACAAACAATAAAATAATTATTCAGTGCTTAAATTCTATTAGAATTAGTTCTTTTTAAACAAAAAGATCCAAGGTCACTTTTATCATGCATGCATTTTAGAGATCCTCATTGGCATAAATCTTTGAATTTAAATAATTTGAAACTCGTAGATAAAAATATAATCTCAGATTTCTGTTATATCGGAGGCTGGATGACTTTGTAACCTTGATAAATAGCGGTGTGTACTGAGCAGTCCATCCTAGTATTCATTATTGGTCTTGGACTTGGTGCCAAGCATAATCTTTAATCCAAACTGAAATGTTGTGAGGGACTTCAGGGAAATTTTGCCTGGAGTTCTTTATGAGCAAGTCCCAAAGGAATATCATGAAAGGAAAAGGATGTGAGAAAAATGAAAAGTGTTGTCAAATTCCCATCACTACTGACTAAAATTGCATATATTCCTGCTATCCATGCACACAAGTACTCTGCATTTCCCTACTTTTAGTATTGAACTCCTGCATCATTGTGCTTACACAAGTAATTATTATTTACTTTCCTGTCCCAAAAGGAGAAAGGATTTTAAAAACAAAAATAAATCTCTTAGCCAGGTTTTGCCCCTACACAAGAGACACCAGCCACATGAAACCTCATGACAGGTTACCATAAAAGCTAAAAACAAACAAGGATTACTTGAAAATGCAATTGCTCAATATACCCAGAATTGCCAGCAACAGTTTCCTCTTTAGGCTATTGACTTCATAACCTTACCCAACCCTTCAGAAATTTCCTGGTCAACAAGACTTTTCAGAGGTTTGTGAAAAAAAAAAAAAAAAAAAAAAAAAAAAATCTAAAAAAAAAGCATTGGTTTTAATCAGTTTCCTTAAGACTGAATCACTTCACAAGAACTCAGACCAAACAATTGTAGAAGTTACTAAAAGTAACCCAGTTTATCCCTGTAGAAAAATGAACGCAAACAAGCAGACATGAGAGCTTGTTGGAAACAACTCTTTAGACTACTAACTTGAAGGAAGATTCAGATATCTACTGAATATCTGTTTTTATGTATTGGAAGAAAAGGTATTGCATAGCTTTTTCTTTTTTTCTTTTTTTTTTTTTTTTTTTTTTATTTTATGTAAAGGTTTCAGAGACACTCACCGGTATAAAGTAGGTGAAAGATTTCAGGCTGAGAGGGTTAATTCTTCATGAAAGTTTGGGTCTTGACTATTCTTTTTCTCACTGAATACTATATTTACAGTTGCAAATATCTAAATTTGTAAAAGTGATTCTCAATGTAAAAGTGTAAAGTGTATTTTTAAAAAGTGTATTCAAATCAGAGAGGGAAGATATTTTGTGAGAATACATTGACTCTGCATTTACTGCTGTTAGCCTATCCTTGGTGATGACCTTGGAGGGTACTTACATGAACAAGTTCAGACACACATGTAAATATTAGCACTACTGGACTATGTGTCTGTAAAAAACAGAGCCCCATCTCACTCCTAGTTATAGGTAGTGATTAATATTTCAAGGAGAGACAGAAATTAACAAATAAGTATCCAGAGGATTGTTAAAGATTAAATGAGAAAGTTGGGCTCCCATCTAAGTAAGGATGCTGTTATATTTTTGTTTACATAGAATGTGGACAGCTGGCCTGGCTGCAATCTATTTTAGAGCTTTAAGGCACATAATACAAATCATATCCATAATTTCAGACCTAGGTCGTATGAGATTAGCCTTAGAAGCGTACAATGAACCAATCTATATGGAACAAGACACAGGAGTTACCTTCTATTTAAAATGCTTAAGTTGTTTTTAAGAGTTTTCTCATTCTTTAATGAAAACTGGCAGCTCACATTTAAATGACTCACTGGTTCTTCTTTCCAGGTTTCAAAACTGTAAACTCAAAAAACTGAAATTTGACTTTTAAAAAAAAGGTTTATCACATAAAATTTGCCCTTAGAAATGCTTGTAACACAAAATGTCTACGATGGCATTATTCTTTTTCAGCAGAGGCTTACAGACCTTCAGTCATGGAAGAGACCTCCACCACGATCCATAGGCACATGATAAAAAATGCACCATCCTATGGTACTTAAAGTGTAATGAAGACTGAGTTTCTTTTTTTGTCTTTTCCCATTTTAGTAGGCTTTTGGAGGGATTGCAGAAGAGCCAATAACTCACTACTGTGCTTCATGAAGAGCTGAGAGAACAGATGATGCAGAACTTCCTTCTCCTCCAGAGGGTTATCTGTGTGGATGCTGATGTAAAACACCATCAAGCCAGGCCTTGGCTCCCTGCTCAAAGTCAGATACAAGCACATGCAGAAACATTCACTTTCAACCAAGTGCTCCCAATTGCTTTTCCTTTTTTCTTTTCTTTTTTGTTTCCATATGGGAGTTTACTACCTCTTATTTTGCTTGAGAGAAAAGTTAGGATCTTTCTAAGGAAAGAAAATAATAAATAAAATAGACATAAGGCAAGACCCTACCAGCAACTTTCAAACAGAACTGAAGTTAAATTTGTGCATTTACATTAAAAGTGCATGTCTTATCCTGACTCACGCAGGGTTTAACAAATAAAAACTGTTAAGTATGCTCAGAAGACTTTATATCACTTAAGAGACTCAAGCCCTGTACTCACTTTTTCCAGGATTTTCATTTTAGCAAGTATTTGACATTGTGGTTTGAGAACACAAAGCAATTTCTTCCTTGTATTTCACATGACAGACATAGCTAATCTCTCTTTCTGACTTCTCATTCTTCTCCGGACAGTGGGGATGGCTGCAGAGCCATCAACCCCGAGAGTGCTGATTGAGCTACAATAGGTGTTGCTCCTTAAAACACACTTTGAAAAAGTTTTGTTTTTCTTTAAACCTTAAGGTCTTTTTCTTGCTGCTTCTGCTTTGATAGCCTACTGCAAACTTCCTGTCTACCTGCCACAGGCATTCGATTATAGCTTTTCCACCCATCCAAAGTAAAATGAAATTCCTGCCCTGAAAGCTGGCGGTTGTGAGTTGAAGGAAGAAAACAAGCTATTGTTTTCCTGCCTGGAAGTGGCTGCAGCCAAGAACAACACAGATTCCTCTGGTGCCACGTCTGTCGCCAGCAGTCACGCTCCTTCTTACGCCACGCTAACAGCCTTGTGTTTTTATTTGGAACAGGGGGCTCCTCACTAGATAAACGGACAGATGGAGTCAGAGGGGCAGCACCGGCTGCAGGAGGCTGGGGAGGGCTCTCCTGGCAGACCAGACTGGACACGAACAAATGGGAGCAAATAGATGTTACACAACCACAGTTTTTCTTAAATCATTTTAGCAACACAGGGGAACCTTGGCAGTCCTAAGGCATTTAACCAGTCAACCTTTCTATAAACAAATATGTAATTTAATTTTAAATGTCATTTCATTCCAGGGTTCAGTTTCAGGTTGTTATCGCACAGGCCTCTTCCTCAGGGAGATTTGTTCAGGGATGATTTCTGAATACACAAAAAGCAAAAGAGGACAAAAAGTTCACTCGATCCCAAAAAGTACAGTCCCGTTTTGAATAGCAAACCATGAATGGGGGGAGGACCAGGACTTTCTTTTAACAGTGATGGACTGAATGGCAAGCCTTGTTCTATAACTAGGTAAAACATTCCCTGCAAAACTCTTAATTAGTCAGGAAAATCATGTTCTGTAGTCTTACAATTCTGCATTGCAGACTCAAGAATCTTTGAGGATTTGAATTACAAAAACTGGCAGAGTACAATAAAACACTGCAACTAGAATAAAATATCTTCAAATATGGAAAGGCAAATGCTGGTAAGGAAGCTGAGGAGTCATAATCCTTCTCTCACTTATATAAAACAAACCTGTTCCTGCTGAGAGAATTTCAACTTATAGGCCCAGTGTTAGAAATGCAAGACTTTGTACTGATACATGTCCTTCTCCTTTTTCTTCCAGTTCGAGGGCATCACAAAGACTGAAAAATGTCCTGGAAAGAAAAATGGGTTCAGTCTCCTCAGCAAGGAATTTCTACAACATACCTTACCATCTCCTGAGTCCAGAGCATCCTCGTTTTTCCTTTACTTGCCTTTTGGAATGGAATCTCCTTTGGGGCAACTAGAAACAGAGCACTGAAGCTGAGATCTGATACCAAACCCCTTAGGGTCAGTCGGCAGTTTGTCTCCATATGTGGCACCTGGCTGCAACTGTCCCCAGAAGCATTCATTCTCCATAGGTTAAATTATCCTATAATGCAAAGTGACTTTTTACGAGGCAAAGTTAGAAAATAAGAAACAGATTACAAATATGACTAGATTAAAACAGCATGAAAGGCATCATGGAGATTGTTTATAAAGTTATGCTCAGATTAGGTAAACTATCTGAAGATTGCCACATTCCAGCAAAGTTTCTCCTCCTCAGTACAACTGGTTTTCAGGCACAATTCAGGCATGTCTGAAAGAGGAACAAATGCATTTTCTAGTCATTTGAACATCTTGATCCAAGAAGGGGAAAGAAAAATCTGACTGCCACCTCTGTTTCTGTTAGTGCTTTGTTTTTGAGTTTTGTTACCATTAACATGTAATATATAACCTCATTCTTTCACCAAGGGGACAGCACATAATTGCAATTATATTTTACAGCTTCCCTAGATATACAGTGTGAATCAATATTGCTTCATCATCGGTTCTTTTGGAAAAATTAACAGTGATTCAGACAGGATGTAAGGACGCTATAATCAGGCCCATAACTGTGGCTGTAAAGGAAGGAAATCTGAAGACATCTTTAATGTATCATGCTAACTTCAAGTTGTTGTGAGTGCAGTAGTCTCACTGTAGTTACGTTTGACTTGGAGCAGAGCAGATTAAAAGTCATTTCCCTGGATATTGGTCAGTGCAATTAATACCCTCAAACAGACTGTCGTGTAGTGTTAGTTTCCAGAATATTTTTTTCTAGGCAATTCTAAGGACATTCAAAGTTTACATTTAATTTGAAGAAGTGGGCTTATTTGAAGCTTACTTGAATTAGTCAAAGGTCATGCAAATTGATGTGGGCTAGAAACCTGTGGGAACAGCCTTTTATTCTCTCTCCAGCATTTATGCCACATTTCTCTGCCCAATTACAGTATGTCTTCCTCAAGGTTTTTCAGCGTAACAAATTATATTCTTAATCTAAGGATGGAAGTGAAACAAGTTACAAAGAATATGTTTAAAAAATATATTTGAAACCCAAATTATGCCCATCCATAATCTCAAAGGGTAATTACAGTCATATAAAATTGGAACCATCTAGTATAAAGATGTATCCCCAGGCATAATCAGAATTAAAACATACATTTACTTTGCTGTCTGCATGTTAATCTGGTTAGTATAACAGATAAATTTGAGAGAGTAAATTAGATTTTCCTCTGACATCTATTCCATCCACAGAATTTGTTTAACAGTATAATCACGCTTACCAACACTTTAAACTTGGAGATGTTTCTGTTTCATGCCCTAATGATGATGTCCAAGCCAAAAATACCACTTGGCTTCAGTCCTTGTAGCATTTGGTGAGAGGATGAATGGGGAAATTCCCATATAAGCAAACAGTTTGAACGTGAAGCCACTGACACAGCACTTCACTGCCATATTTTGCAATCCATTCAGGTGTCCAGTTCTGTTGAATCCCCAAAACATCAGAGCCATACCCCTTGAGGGTATTGCCCTATAGTGGACGTACTAGAAACTTCCTGAGCTAGCAATATGAGCTCAGTCTGAAACAATGCTTTGTTCTCAGTATATGGAGGAACCTGTAGACATTCAACAGTATGTCAACATTCAATATCTGTATCAGTCTAGTCCACAGGAAAAAAAAGGAAGCAATTTATTTTGTATACATAGAAAAGAATGTTTATGCATCATTTAAAATTTCCCAGCTGTTTTCAATTTCAAAACGTCAAAGAAAGATGCATCTAAACCAAGATCTTTTTCTTTTCCTTTTTTTTTTTTTTTCCTGTAATGGAGCTGGTGTCGTCTTTTCTGTCCAAAATGAATTCCTAGTTCTTAGGAAATTGTTAGGAAACCTCTGATGGAAAAAGAAGGAGACAGATTTCTACTTTGAGACAGCATCAGGTTTGCTAAAAAATAACGTACCAGAATGTCAGACTGAGTATGCTTTTGGAAAGAACATTTCTAGCTTAGAAAGAGGTCATGTTAAAAACAAGTAAAAAAATTTACACATTTTTAAAAGCCATTCACACTTATTTTTCTCCCAGTTTTGCTCCTCATTCTTTTTTTGTTTGTTTGATTGGGTTTTTTTTTAATTCTGAATAGGCACGTACATAATTGACACAGATTAAGATGCAATTAATGCTAATACATTTCTTGTTACATCTCTAAAGAATGAGTATCAGACTCCTTTTAAACGTGAGAGGGCTCTTTTCCCTAAGGGAGCAAAAAGCAGGGCCAGTTCATATTAGTTATGATTCCATTCTGGCAAGAAGTTCAACCATTTCACTCTGGACGTCTCTTTCTAGCTCAAGTAATAAAGGCAGGTCTGGAAATCCAATTACTGTCTCTTCTCTGAGATCTTTTAAAGAACTGAGAAAAGGTTTCAATGAAAGAGAGACCCAGAAAACATATTTAAAAGGTTTTATTTTTACAGTTTATGCTTGTATCCTTACTGTTTAGAGTTCAGAGTTTAAGCAATGTGATTACCAACATAAATGCACTGTATGTTATGACTATTAAGTCAATTACTCATTGATTTATTTTTTTCTGGCTAAAACACCAGAGGAACAGCATATAGGTTTTCTGCATTCTGTTTGCAGCTCTGGTACCGACTTGCATCTCAGTCCAAAAGGCAATGGAAACATAGTTACGTTTACCAAGAAAAAAAAACCAACTGTTAAGAACAGGGAGAGATAAGCATTATTTCACAAAATTAGTTTTGGCCACACACATATCTCTTTTGCTTTTATTCTTTCTGAAATGAGAGTGAAGGCGTGTGGCAAGAACAGGTGTAGAAATGCAGATTTTTAAAATGGGTATGGAAGGCCAGTTTCAAATCACAGCAGGGAAAAACATCACAATTGAGGTGCTTGTTCAGTCAAAACAAATAGGCACATTTTAAACACAGAATATTTGCAGGAGCCATTTCATACACAACCTGGAGAAAAGGTCACTACACAAATAAATTCAAAGAAATATGCTATGCACAGAAAATGTAGGAAGAGCAAATGAAGGAAAATTCACCGTATAAGTAGACCCCCTCTGACTGATGTTTGTTAAACATCTGAAGATGCTTTGGTAAAACATTCTGTGCCGGGGAAAATCATTTATGATGTAGATAGAATGATTCTATAATTTGGACTTAGATTTTGTAATGAGGCTGTGCAATATGAAGCAAATGCAAGTATGCAAATTACTTCACATAAGCTACCCACAGCCATGGCTTTAGTCATTAAACAATTTACTTGGGTATGTAACTAGCTGACCCCACAGGATCCACTGTTCAGTGCTGCCATCATCTGTGCTTTGTTGATTAAGAAGGACTTATCACTCAGGTATTTTCTTATTAGTTTTCTTTTTCGGGGCACTGACTTTCAAACCAGAGACTTCTTAAATGACCCTCATTTGCTTTTAATATGAAAAGGGAACAGTGTCAGTGCTTCTTCTCCCAAACTGTAGAAGTCATCATTATAACTTCATCTCAAATCAGTCATTGCAAGTAGAGCCAGTTCAGAATATTCCTTCATCAAGGTCAAACTTTATCAGGAGAGCACCAGTGGTTTTCTTTTTTTTTTTTTTTTTTTTTAGCAAGTTTTAAAAGAAGGAAATCTCATAAGAGAACATGCATTTCTGTCATGGGAAACTCCAAGTCCAGGCTACTCTGCTGGGAAGGCAGGCATACAAGTTCAGGTAACAGGCCTGTTGAGCTGCAGCAGAAGACCTATACACGTCTCTGAGATCACAAGGAATTGTCCAGATCTTCAGGTTATGGATTCCTGCAAAATCTGGTATTTCAAAAAACAGTCTCCAGAACACCCAGGCTTAGGACAGGAGGCCAGCAGATTTCTGAAGCAAGAACAAAGACAAATAAAAACAGACACACCAGGAAGGACAAGTCCAATGGGTCACCTTCTTCTCATTTGTATACCTAGGGTTACTTGCATGGATGGATGCTTGGGTAATAATCATAGACAGACATTAACCAGGCAAAGGAGCCTGTACTGTGTCAGAAACAGATATTTGTCAGTATTTCCACAAAACAGCTCAGCTTCAGAGAATTTTGTCTTTTACACAAAAGCTACTCTGGCAGAAGACTCCTGATGACCTACAGGCATAACAAGGTTATTTGCAGAGTCCCTAGTGCCAGTGTTCCCACAATCAGCCCCCCTCACTAGAGAGGTCCATTGCAGGATGCATTTTATACAAAGTAGATCATCTCACAATTCTGAATCTCGAGGATTCTCAAAGGGTTGAGAAGGTATGAGAAAAATACCAGCAAATGCTTGCAAAGTTGTTTAATGTGAAAACTAAAAATAATAAACAAAGTTATTCTGAATTATTTTTAAATCATATTACCCAAGAGACAGGATCTTGAGATCCTACCTATCTTTTTGGCCCATATGAAGGGAAATGAAACAAAAAGAAAATCCTCTATAAATATATCCAGGAGTTGTCCATTTTTATGGCCAGAGGCTTAGTGCTGAATCATGCCACAGGGCCACTTAACCCATTCTCCCTGTTTTGAATGGTGTTCAGGCTGGTATATACATAACATGGTAATATCCTCAAACAGGTTACCTCACAACACTGTGAAACAACATAGTTGACTTTACTTTTATTTTATAAACATTACTATGAAATTACATATTCTGTCATGTTATGAGATGTTTTTCACATTATCCTAACAACAAAAAAAATACAATTTTGGTTTAGAGAAATATGAAACATTGAGAACATCAAAACATCAAGAGAGGGATGCCCAGGAAAGAAGGAATGGAGATTGATCTTATATAAGGGTGACTGCATCTGCAGGTTGATGTTATTAAATTTAACATCTTAAAAAAGAACAAAGGTGTGAGAAAATGGCAGCAGCACTAAAGTCCTGTGACTACAGAACTAGAGAATAAGAGAGCCGGGACTGCTGAGAGGCAGGTGGTCTACCAGTAATCTAGTATCTGGTCATGAGGCAATGCCATTTCCCGGCTGAGTTTGGTCAAAAGACACCATGTAGATGCTAATGTGAGGCCCTAACTCTCATTAATCTTTCAGCTCCAGGTCTCTGTGCAGCATTTTTATTTATCAGCATTCAGGGTGGGGGAAGTCGTCTTTTACTAACGCATACTGCAGAAGAGGTTTCTTTCTAACTGCAAATTACTTTTGAGATCTGCTTTTGACTCACAATGTGAGTAAGACTGGGAAATTCCAATGTTTTGTAACTTTAATGTCATTCCAGTGACCTGCAACCAGAAATTCCAGGAAAGTTCCATATTGGAAACTGTGTAGTGTTTGAGAAGACCGTGCATGGCAAGCCAGCTGGACTCCCTCAATTTTTTGTTCCCTGACTGAGCCCACGTGTGGGTTTGGGCATTCAGAATGGTTGCTCACAGACAGAGGTGACAGAGACTCTTTCTCCTCATTTCCACAACAAGCAGAGAGGCTGAACCTTAATGCAGAGCTACTTTTGATCTGCTGCAGATTACAGCTGAAGGTGAACCCGAGCTGGCACCAGTTTGCAATGTAACCTGCCTGCATTGGTGAGACAGCTTTCCAATTTGAAGCTAAGCTTTCCTCTTTGAAGCTAAGATATTAAAAGCTGTAGTCAGGTTTTATGGCTCTCCAGCACATGAACACAGCCTGGCCAGATCTGCTTCAGACCTTTGGGCCATGGAAACCCAAAGCCCCTGTGAAAACATCAGGGATATGTATTGCTATTGCCAGCCTGCCTGCCTGGCAGGCCCTGTAGGAACTCCATTAACTCCACCTACTTGATTAAAGTTCAGGAAAGTGTATATAGTTTCATCAAGAAGAAATTAGGAAAATTGGTTAATTTTGGTGAGAAAATATCAGTCCATCTTGAACGATAGTTAAGTATCTAAATCACATTTGCACCTCTCTTTGAAATGCTGGATAAAATAAAATTTGGTCTCTCAAAAGCATTCCCTCAGCTTCTTTCAGTTCTCCCTGAAACACCTTTTCAGTAGCATAAACAGCGAGTTGATATTTAGGCAGATGAGTTCATTATTGGCTTGGTTTTTTAAGAATGACTGTATCATGCGGCAGTTATGACACTACTTTTCCAGACTTTCATCTAACCTAGTTTTGCTTGTTAAATCGTGAGCACTTTAGGACGAACAATTTTTTCTTCTTCTTGTAGTTACATGTGTTTTTTAACACAATAATAATAATAATCTGGTAAATACTGCTGTGTTTGGTTTTGGGTTTTTTTCCCAAACAAGAAGCATCCAAATATACCCTCCTGAACAGCAGTGCAGAGCTCCTGGAATATTAATTATGTGTAGCTCATTTCAAGATTCCAAGATATGGTTGTAACCATTCTGATTAAATCCATCCCACAAGTAGAACATAATCTGGTGAGTGGCAAGAGGTTAAAGAGATAATTATTTATCCTACACTGTCTTAAACTAACTTTGGAGATGCACTTCAGCCAGGTTTTTAATTAATATTTCCCTTAACTGATCTCTATTTCCTTAATGATTTTGGCTACGTGTTAGCAAAATTTTCTGATGGTGGAGCTGGGGGGAATTATGAAGAAAAGAGAGAATAGCTTATTATACATGAAGAATGATTGTGAGGCTTAGAAAAATAATAGTGAAATGGAAAATAGTATGAAATTAAAACTCAGAGACAAAGATATTTATAAGAACTTCTGCTGTGAGCCTATTAGGATTAGGCCTATTAGGATTTGCAACACAGAAGAGATCTGAATACATCAGTGGCTCTGAGGACTAGCAGTTTATAAGGTTTCCACCTACATTTAGTATTTCAAGCAGTGATGGAGAAGTATTAAAGCAAGTGAAAATCTCCTCTGGAATACTGTGGGCAATGTTCCAGAAAAATAATGCTAAAATACAGCCTTCAGGTAAGGGAGGTCTTGATGCTGCAGGAAGTCTCTTCTAGGTATGCATTTTTATGCCTCTTGGCAAACTTCACTATATAATTTCATGATTTAATCTTCACTAAAAGCCTGTCCAGAAAAGCAGGGAAAAATGCATTTGGCCTTCTGACTTGAGCTAGGGAGCGGGGAACACTGATATTAAAATAACTCCTTACTTTCCTTATGCATCAGTTTCCTCATTTGAGAAACAACAAAGTTATTTTCTCAGTTTTGTAAACATAATTAAGCTAATTAAATACTCATCAGTCTGAATGATGAATTAAGCACATTTTGCCTCTGTCTGATATAATGAGTCACAGCTCTGTCTGACGTTACAACTGAAGAAAACAAAAACATCTAGCTTTAATCTAGGCACTGGCAGCACCTAAACTTACTATTGTCTCCTTTTACAAGCCCTTGAAGTGCTTCAGATGCCCAGGGCACTGCTTCTGTCCAGAACCACTCTGGACTAGGCAGATTGCCAGGCTCCCAGGAGAACATTCAGGAGACTAAGTGCTTTTCCAGCAAAACTGGAAGGGGCCCAGTACATAGGATGGTTTCAGGGAATTCCCAGTCCACACCTACAATATGAGTCCTTTCCAATATGAAACTACAAAACTGTCTTTTCAATGAAATGACAGCACCTCTCATCTGGGGTTAGACAATCAGGAGAACTTGCAGTTGAAGTCCTGTACTCAATTCTTTCCATGTCTTCAGAAGCTGTAAATCACATTTTACAAAGGAGTATTTGGTGACCTATTAGTTCAGGATTTATGAAAAGAAATATCCAAAGCCTGTTGAATATGTGTCACTGTGCAACAGATGCAAGACCACATGAGAGAAAAAAACAGGAATATGATTCTTCTATCTACTTGTTAGGGCACTGAAGAGAGAAAAGAGAGTTGGGAAATCTTAGTTTGATGTTTGCAGTTTCCACTAAACTCTAGCAAGAAATACACAAGTAGGGGTTTAGCGTTCCCTTGTCCACACTAAGCAATGTTAACTAGACTGAGGGAGCCAATGCTTCCTTCCTCTCATCCAGTGAAACTGGGATTTGCTACTAAACACTAATATCACTTTAACAGGTCGTGTAGAGAACATCTCATCCTCATAGCCTCTCAGAGGAGGAGATGTGATTAGGCCACCATCAGCTTGAAAAGATAATTAAACCCAGATTTTCTGTTTACTAAGTACTCAAACCACTAAGTCGGCAATGGAGAGGGCTCCCTACGGGGCAGACAGGGCAGGCACATCCTTTATGCTTGTCCTGTGGGTGATTCACATAGTAGGAGGACACCTCCTGGTGTACCAGGGGGGGATCTAATATATGGAGACAAAGAGCCTGAAAGTTGAATGACGCAGTGCCTGTTTCCTTCAGCCCTCACCCAGAAAGTATGATAGGATAATCTCCTGAATGAATGGCCAATTCATTAATCATATGACTTTTTTTTGCAAATTTCCAGACATCCTTCTGGAAATTTTCCAGTCATTGGAGCGTCTTTTTATCCCCAAATACCACAAAAGATTAAGTTGATTGAAAAATCCTCTCTGCAAAGTGGGAGCTTATTTTTAGAAAAACTTTCAGATGTCAGCTTTAGTAAGTACATGATGCCTGATCTCTATGGTCACATTGTGATGTAACTTAAAATGACCTGCTAATCAGACAAAGTATTATTTTTAGGAGAAGATTCACAATGGAACTGAGTATTGCAGCGCCTTATTTAAGTGTTCCGTCATCTGGTGGTCTTTACAGCCCTGAGTTAAGTGCAAAGGCTCCCATGCATGATACCTAAATAGAACCGCTACATAAAATTTGGATTCTCAACAGTGCGTGTTCTGAGAAGTAAATTGCCATAGATAGCTAAGAGGTAAATCCACAGAATCACGTAAGATTTCCTCTCTGCCTGTATATTGTATGTCAGGTAGGTGTGTTTACAGCTGAAAATATTTTTGTAAAAAGGAAGTCTTCTTAGGGCCTAGAATCTCTTTGTTTAGCTGCACATGCATTTAAATAATAGATGGAAGAGCAGTTGCTTCTACTTTCTGCTCAGTAACTCAGTGGTTACTGCCACCATACACTGCACAAGAGACCCAGGTTCAGCATGTTTCTCAGCCTTACTGAGTTTTGATCTACGCCTCCTCCTACAGAGCTTTAAATATTAGGCAAGGCTTTTTTGGCAAAGCAGGTTTTTTTTTCTCATGCAGGTGCCTTGAGAGGCAGGTTCAAATGCATATTCTGGACTAACGGGCTTTCTAGATATTGTGAGAAAGGGGGCACCAGGACACCAATTTTTTTAACTGTCCACTCACTCTTTGAGTCCAAACCAGCAAGATTCACAGCACCACAGTCAGTCATAGAGCCAAAGGCATGTCTGAAGGATTTTACTGAGAGTGTAGGATAACAGACGTCGTTCATCATCATCAACCTTCTCTTTGCTGGTGAGGCAGCTGTCTCTTTGGGCACTCTTTTGATAAGTAGACATTTAGTAGGAAGCCTTACTCTCCTGATTTGCAGAGAACCAATGCATTTTAATATTCTCCTAATTTGGAGGGCCAATGTGATTCCAGTTAATTAAAATTTGCCAGCTGGCTGGATATGAGCCCTCCTCACTGCACGTTCATGTTATATTCCGTTTGTAAATGTGCATTGGGACACATCCTGTCCTGATTTCACAGATATAAATAGAACGATTCTAGCTTTTTAGCAGTGTCAGTGAAAACAAGGTTCCTCACTCTTTCAAGGGTCAGATTTTAAATGGCATCTTGCAGTATTGCTCCTCTCAGTTCTGTACACATCTGCTGAATCATGAACCTGAGCACTTATTCTAAGATACTGTTCTTGCCTTCAGCCCCTAAGGCTCCAAACAGCTCTACCTTCTGTTCCTTGTTGATTTTACATCCCAGCCTTTTAATCAACATGCTATAATATACCACATAATACACTCAAATTTCTGTGAGGCATTTTACATCAACACTATTACAACTAAGTGTGTAATCTCATTAAAAAAAAAGGTCAAATTAGCTTGTCAAATTCTATCTGCCATAAATACTGCTGAATGATTTCAATTAATGGATAGAAATATAATCACCTTTAGTTCTTTATTAATTTATCAAAGTCGAGCTAACACATCTTTTCTGATTTGGATCATTCTAGTCCCCTTTTTTAAGTAACTGGGGATTTACTGATAAGAACTTCAAATTTAATTTGCCACAGGACATGATGTGGTAATGACTATGCTATATCCCACTCCATTAAGGTGGGGCTGTAATCACTTGCTTTTCCCAGTTTTGCAAAACTCCTCTATTAGTCCAAGCTTTACCAAAAATTAACACAAATATTGACATTCCTTTGAGACAAGTTTCTTGGGTTGGGTGCAAGTCAGTGAGACCTGCTTCCTTAGATGGTTGTTTTTAGTAGCTGCTGCTTACCAGCCTCCTTGGTTACTTTTGGAATAGAAAGTATATAATCTCCATAGGAGTTGCTGTATTAATACAGACTTTTCTGTAACTGCAGAAACATTTATTTTTCAGCTGATGTGAATATCAGGGGAATTTAGTAGGCTGGAACTTTGCATTTTGCAGCATAATTTAGATGACGGTAAATTAAATTTCCATTGAATGGGCAAAGCGTACGATTCTAAAATTCTGTTAACAGAGCACCATGTGGGAAAGCCTAAACTAGAGCCAAACAAGTCAGCTACACAGACTGACAGGTAAAGCCTGAAGAGCACAACACTATTCCCTGGTGAACTATCCCAGTGGATGAATGGTTTCCATCTCAAGGAAAGTGCTGGGGTGACCAAATTATACAGTTCCCAGAATTTTAGATAATATCTTAGCATAATGCTTCAAAATCCCATGTTGATGAAGTTTGTTCCAAATAAGCTGTTATCTCCCCACACAGGGCTGCCATGTACCATGTGGGACTGCGGACTGCCCCAAAATGGCGCTATCATTGTAATCTTCAAATCCAGAGGAACCCGTTGCAAGGAGGCACATGATTAGGCTGGATTTAAGTTGAGCTGGACCAGATGAAAAACCTCAAGCTATCTGAGAGGACTGATACCTCCTGAAAGCAGAATGCAGCACTGCAAAGATATACAAGCTGACATCCTAGAAGTAGCGCGGCCGTGCTAGCACAACTTTGCATGCAAATTGGTTAGCCCTTGGTTAATCCCCATAGTGATTTCTCCGGAGTGAAATTTTCCATTCTGCTTTCAGTTTTGCAGCTGTTTCAGCAGTTCTTAGTGAATATATGTCAGATGTCACTTGGTGGTTCTTTCACTTCACTCACTTCACTTTCTGTCCCTGATATACCAGGGATGAGTGATGAGTGACTACAGAAAAGGGAATGTGTTGCTGGAAGGTTTTTTGGTTTTTTCTTTCTTCCTTCTGGATGTTGCAACCTGCTATACATTAAAATGAACAAGTTCACATCTGCAAAGTGAGGAGTGATTATTTGTTTTATATACTGAATACCTGACAGATTCTCAAGCTTATTAATTTCCAAAATATTATACAGTTTATTATATTGCTTATTTTCTTTGTACGGTGTCATTACAAGTTAGAACCTGATTTAATAACCTTGAAAACCAAAACGATATTATTTAGCAGCTGTAAACATTGTTCTATGAGCAGATTTACCTAAAATAACTCATAATACTGCCCTAAGCTATTAATGCACTTTGTCCTGCAAAAAAAATCCACTCCGTATTAGAAAAAAAACCTACAAATCAGAGCTAACAACCTTGGAAAAAGAAATGCAATGGGTTTGCAAAAAGCATTTAGAATTTGCCACTCTTTCAACATGAAGCAGCTACTCTTAATACCATAATATTCACATAAAAATTAACTGATACAACAAATCTGACTCGAGTCTGATAACTGCATTAGCAGTTTTGAATTAGTCTGTGCAATGAATAACATTTTTCTCATCTATTCAATTAGCATTAATCTCTCTAAGTTACTTAAAGCCATATATTAGTCTCAACTAAAATTGCAGATGTTAAAAGCACATTTACGATAACTGGGTACTTGTAGTACAAGGACATTTGGCTGCCCATGGTTTGCAGGAAGAAAGAGCACGATGACTGAACAATCTTCTTTCAGTGGCTACAGCAGTCCTAATTTGTTTGAATTGCCCTTCCAAACAGCTCTCCCATAAATAAGAAGACCTAATAGTGCTTGGAAGAATAAAGATGATCCATGCCTATAAAACTGGTAGAAGAGATCGAGAATGAGTTTAAAATAATTATTAGTCTCTACTGCAAAGCCAGCACTGATATCTCTTTCCACCAGCAGAATTCTGCTGAACTACAGCATTTACACTGGGATAAAATGGATAGCCTAACGGCTGTACTTTGCTGTCTTTACCAAAGTAAAACTCCTACTGCTTTCATAAGATATAAGACACTGATGGAAAATCTATTACTATAATCACTTGTTAAAACTTACCACACACAAAACTTTTCTTCTTGAAATATACAAAATGCAACAAATAAGTTTATATGACACAACATTTTTTTGTAGGTAGCAATAAGTACACAAACACGCAGTTGATAAGTAGATGGATGAAAGACAATAGAAACGTGAGTCCTGAACACTGAGGAGAAAGACACAAACTGGACAACAAAAAAGGCAATAACTCAGCTTCTGTAGCTTTCCTCAGCTCTCAGAATAATCACTCCACTTTAGTATGACTTAGCTGGTCATGACCAGGTGTGGCACTGAAAACAGAGCTTTCATTATTTCCTTCATCAAAAAAGATCAAAATCCATTCATCAGGCTGTAAACAGGACAGTTGAATTGAACACAGACAACCCACCGTTGAACTATCTTTCTCATTAATTTCCAATTACATGAGGAACTGAGCACTCTTTCTTAGCTTTGTTTCTGATTTTTAATGAATATAATGGAATTAACATTACTCAGTTCAGTGGTTCACTGGATTGAGCAGAAATGTGCTGAGCTACAGAAGATCAAGTTGTATTTGCTTTATTTAGGCATGAACAGGCTTACTCATTCTATGTGTGTGATAGGACTCCTTGTGCAGAAGAGTTTTTAGGCTCGCATCCAATAGTGTAGTGGGCAGGATTAGGAATCTGCTCTTGCAAATCCATTTAGATTAGCACCCTTTGTGTAGATTAAGAACTATCATCTCAAAACTGGTTTACAGTGTTGAAATATGTCCTTGTAATAACATTCATATTTTGCATTGATTAAGGGCTTCTTCAGGTCCACCCCTACTCACAGAAATCATTCTGGGCATTGCTGATGTGCCTTCTGAATGGCAGCCTAATCCCGTGAGGTACTGAGTTCCACCCAAATAGATGCTGACAACTTCAGCACCTTCAGCTCCTGGTTGAATTGCAGGCTATTGACAGTAACCAGCATGCTGAGGGAGCACTGGAGAATGACTATCACTGTTCATGCCTACAAATCCACTCTGAATACTTAACCACACATAGATTACTTTCTAAGGAGAAAATAGTATTTTTTATAAATTTGAACTGTAATGGAGTGGTATTCGTTTCAAAATGGATTGTGACAGGGCACAATATAACAGTATCAGAAACATAATATGACATAAGTATTTCAAAAACCTACTGTCAACCTGAACATATTTTATGGGATGATCTGTGATCCAGATGGTAGTGAAGCTGAAGTTCTTATTTTTTCACGGTGCTGTGAGAATGAGATACTGTGATTTGATGCCAGTGTTTGATCAATAAAGAAAAATGTTGGCAATACTTTGGAATATTGTGCATTCTTAACTGGATGACGTGAACTCCAGTGATTAATAGTGGGATAGCTTTGAAGAATTACTGGAAAAAGCTTTAAAATTATTTTCCTTTGTAGTATATTTCCATTCAGTGGATTGGCAAGGAAATAACAATGAGAATTTACTGGTATGAATAACGTATCGTTCGTACATTCTTTATACTCTTTTCCAACTGGCAGTCCTTGAGTCCCTTAAGTTTTACGTTTTCTGCAGCATTACCTGGATTTCCAGATACAAAAACTAATGTATGATTTGAAATATTAATACTAAAGTAGGCTTTTTTCTATGTTCTTCTGAAGTGTAGCTAGTGAATATCTAAGTAAAAATTTAACTGCTCTTTGGTATCTCAGATTATTCTAATACATTTATAATCTGCAGAAATTTTACCTATATTTATGTAGGAAGGGGTAGAATGAATTTGGTAGAATTATGCTCCTAAGCCGTTGTCAATAAGATTTTTCCTCACGAAAAAAAATCATGTAGAATCTCCCTGCTTTTAAAACATATTAATGAATGAAGGGATTAAATGAGATCTGTTTAAGAATTCCAAAAATATTAGAACTGTTGCAATCTACTAAGCTGACCTGATATTTTAAAAGACTTTCCCTATTTCTGAGTTTGGAAAAATGCATGGGACGAAAGCCTCCATGTTCCATTTTGAACCTTATTTCTGCCAAAATAATTCAGATAGTTCTGTGAATGAGGCAACTGATGAGAAATTCAGTGTTTATGATTTTCAATGCCCCCCATATTAAAGCTTTTTTTCAAGTTTCTACCGAGTCCAGGTTTTAGAAAGTGATGTTAACTATTTTGTCGAACATGTGCCTACTGCTTTTCTTTTTACATAAATTACTCCAATTTAAGAAACTTGGAAAATTACAATTTGCATGTGATCAGTAAAGTCTTAAATTTTACAGATCAGTTCCTTGGAAGTTCTTCATCTCTCCTCTGGGAAAGCTCCAGACGGCCTAAATAAAACTTTGGTGTGATTCTGTAGGTGATGCCAAGCCTAGACTGGGCTGAATCGTTAGCATACGTTCTCTCCAGTTGACTCCATGCAATGTGGAACAGGGAAGTTGCCTCGTTCAGAGGTAGAGAGATTTTGTTAATAAGGAGATGTACATACCATAGATTAAAAGAAGAGAGAAAAATCTGGGAAAAATGGGAAAAATGTCATAATTGGTGTGGGAGACAAGATAGTGGGTATGTTTACATTAGGGTGTTAGTTTGGATAAGAAAGACACCTTTTGAAGCACATCTCTTACCATTGATTACCATCTCATAGTTGTCTTGCAGAATGTGAACTTTCTTATGGAAGTGTACTGAAAGATCTCCTCCAACACATCCATACTGTGGATGCTTGGTCTGTCACATCAAGTGATTCACTCCTCTAGCCTATGTTGAACAAATTAAAGCCTGAAATGAAAGCCTAAGTAAGGTGGTGGGGAGGTCTCATTCCGTGAGATGATAATGGGAAAAAAGGTTTGCCATGGTAAGCAAATCTGGACTGGAGACTGGCAGGAAATAAGACAGGGCAAAGAGGAGACAAATTTGAGTGCTAGGGAGTATTGGTGGACCAGTTACGAAGGCAAGGAGGTGAATTAGGAAAGCTAGTACTTAAATCAAGTGTGGAGAGATAAGATTAGGAGGCCAAGACTTTCATTAAATAATTAGTGCAGTAGAAGCAATAAGTAATTAATTGAGAAGGGTGAAAGGGAAGAGATGAAAGAGAGGAAGACTAGGGAAGAGACAGAACAAGGACAAATGAGAGGAAATGTAATGTGGTGAGTCAGGGTTAGGGAGGACAGATACTCCATATCTAGTAGAAGCACATTTGCTCCAGGGCCTCATAGTTCCTGGGTGGTTGTGGCTGCTCTTTGGTTCCTGATTACTCCTCTACTCCTGTTAGATTTCTGACGTTCCTCTAACCTTTAGACCTGCTTGCAGTATTTCCTTAGATGGATTTCATTAACCAATTAAACTGTAATCTCGGTTTAGCCTTAAGATAATGCTCCTTGGAGGCTGGCACTGTCAATATGATTCTCTTTTGCTGAATTTGAACTTAAACAAAGGCTCATAGCTATGTAAGTGTCTCAGCATTATTCCTGCTCTGTGTCGACTGGAATACCAGAAGACTAAAACTGAAGTGCCACAGGTATATTAAAAAAAAAAAAAAATTTAAACATACTCATGAACCAAAGTTCTTAGTATGAATAATATCTTTCAGTAAACAAAATACACCTATGGCATCAAAGTAAAACAAAAAATGTTATTTTTCTACTCCAAACTCAATGAATGTAAATATTCTACTTGAATAGCTAATGTGACTGATGTTAGTATCTCTATTTGATAGACAGTCTGCATTCAGACTGTTAACTGCTAGGTGCATTGCAAATATTGGTGGCGAAATTATGCTGCCGTCCCATAAATACCTTCAGCTGAGCTTCATTTCTCCAAAGAGCAGTTTCAAAGCCATCAGAATATTCATATACAAATAGCTTAGAAATATTTCAGTATGAAAATGAAAAAAAAATCTTGTAGTGTTGTAAGTGGTTTTTACCAGTACATGAAATAATCTGTTTATATGTGTTTTGAATAATACAGTTTACCCTTAATTTTACTGAATCTGAATACAACTATCCAACTTTACAACTATGGGATACATACTGTTTTTTAGAATAGCAGTAGTTAGTAATGCTTGGAAATACTAACCAAAATTTGTATTCTGATTGCAAACCTGTATCTTGCACTGCTCAGTGAAAGGGAGACAGGCAGAGAGACCAAATTCAATTATTATTTAGAATTCAGTAGTTATTTAGAGCTGACACAGAGGTGTCTTATGCCATCTTCAGTTGTGATCATGACCGGATTTCATGTGTGCTGACAGAACCTAAGACATTATTGATCAATAACTGCTTGCATCTGATTAAAAAGAAGCCAGAAATCTTACCTGGCTTCTGACATAAGCAAAGTCATCGCACACGTAGTCATAAATAAGCAAACATTCACGTGTACCTGAGCAAGCCTGTCATCTGGGCACAGTCCTTCATACACCTACTCAAGTGTGTTCTCAAGAGCATATGGTGTTTGAATAGAGAGGCATGTGAATTGGGGTTTAAGTCCTAGAGATCATAGGAGCGTTCTACTCTGAAAGCATACAGGTGAAGAATGTGAATGTCTTGAAAGAGTACCCTCATACCCAGAACACTCCTACGCACCCCATGGTAAAATGCTGACTTCAAGACTGGCTACTGCTGCCCCTTCAGGCCTCAGTTTAGTCCACACTGCAGTTCAGCAAACACGTTACAAAGCCTAAGTGACTTAGGTACGTTCCAATTTTTGCATGTTGACTTTGGAAGCCCATCAAGACCCAAATGAGCTACCAGGTGCCAGAAGTGGGTAGCATTCTTTTAAATAGTTTGGGAGACCTCTAGTGGGCCTCCTTCATTGTCTCCTGTTGTAGCTCCCATAGCCTACCTAACGCAAAGTTGCATTTGCACGTAGCTTGGACTATGTACGTGTGTGTAGTTGATAAAATAATGGGGGTTATTAAATGTGACTGCTCTAAACCAACACTGATAAGTGGAAGTCACACAAAAATACAATAAGGACTTGGGTTCTCAAATGTTTGAGTCAATTTGAAAAATGATTGCTTCAGCTATGCAATGCTGAGCAGAACGACATTGATATGCTGAGTAGTCTCTGTTCAAATGCTTATATTTAGGTGTATTTATAAGTCCCAAGTCTCATTTTAGGATTTGCAGAATAGAAATGGCACTTCATTTAGAGCTGTGATCCAAGTGACCAAAGTACATTCAGAGCTCCTTCTTGCCTGGCTGTGTCTGAACAGTCCACACTGTGTAAGCATCATCGTAACTGAAGCCCCTTTGGACTTCACTCTTTTTCTTCATTATATTTTTGAATGTGACATACAAATGGGACCACAAATCTTCAACTTGTTTACAAATTCAGTAGGAATGGACAAAAAGGCTGAGATACTAAAATTTAGTGCTGCCTTACTTACAGGAGCAGTTTGTAATGCGGGAATGACTTTCTGTGCAATTCCATACACAGCCTCTTCACCCCACATTAGTAAGATTACAAGAGTCATGTTTATTTGTACAAATGTCTCTTTTTCTATTGCTTGGTGGTCATGAGAGCAGAATATCATACTGTTGTTTTTCTAAAAGGCAATTAGCGTTTCTACTGCAATTTCTGTTTTCATATTTATCACTCATCCGTAAAAGATTTTGTACAAAAATTACATTTAATAACTGTTTAAGACTTATTTGCACAATTAAAAATAACTTCATGATGCGAACATAAGCATTTAAACCTTATCTCTGTTATACCAGCAACCAATTCTTATGTAACTACACCGAAATTGCGGTCTACAGCTTCCTCACAAGGGGAGGAGGAAGGGCAGGCACGGATCTCTTCTCTCTGGTGACCAACGATAGGACCCGAGGGAACGGCAGGAAGATGGGTCAGGGGAGGTTTAGGTTGGATATTAGGAGAAGGCTCTTCACCCAGAGGGTGGTGGAGCACTGGAACAGGCTCCCCAAGGAGGCAGTCAGGGCACCAAGGCTGACAACATTCAAGAAGCACTTGGACAACGTCCTCAGACACATGGTGTGAATTTTGGGGTTGTCCTGTGCAGGGACAGGAACTGGACCCAATGATCCTTGTGGGTCCCTTCCAGCTCAGGACATTCTGTGATTCTATGATTCTCTGAAATCAAGACCACCTTGCACAAAAGCAGGCATCTGCCTGTGTGTCTGGATGAGCAGATATTTATTAGTTTTAAATTACATGCTAAGCTTTGCAAAATACTTTTTCTTTCTTCAGTATGATCTCACAAGGATTCTACAGGTACATCCAGAATATGTGGAAATATACAAGTACATGTGTATTAATTCCTTTTTTCCCCCCATTCATAATAGGAAGTGAAACAAGCCATGAGGAAACAAGGGAATCAATCTTCTTTTCCTGACAGTGGGTCTTAATCCTGCAAAGTTACATAAATGCCTAGCTCTAACTCTTGTGAGACATGAATTTGATAGAAGTAATTGTGTTTGTGGAGCTACAAGTCTCCAGAAGCATCTCCCTGTGGTTGTACATCCTACCTAAAAATGGGTTTATGTCTCAGCCTTTTCCTATTTTCCCTCACCCCATTTCCCAGGAGAGAAATGCTTACCTCAGCATACCTTACGGGTGGGGGGAGAAATCTTTCTGGAGACAGAATATAGGAAAACGAGATAGTATGATTCCTTGCAGAACTTGCTCGGAATATCTAAAGCCCCCTGAAGTCAGTCGAGATCTCTCATTATCGGTTCAAAACATAAAAGGCAGTCTGTGAACACCTGTGCATCTTGCGAATTCTAGCCCACTTCCACGAGTTAACTGCGGGGAATCTTTGTTGCTGTAAAGCGGTGAAGGGACAAGGGGAGGAGCGTGTGTAAACTGTCCACCTCTGTCGGCGCTGTGATGATGTTATTGTGACTTCGGTGCGGGGAGTTCTTTTTGCTGGTGTAAGTGAAGTTTGTGAAGATTGTGTGATGAATGTATATTTTAACGGTAACCCTAAGTTAATAATAATCCCAGAGAAAGCCTTTTCATTTCAAGGATATTTATATTTCAGGAGTACAAAGGCTATACACCATCACAATAAGTCTCTGGAGTCCTAACAGGCCAAATTTCCATTGCCTTCTCTGGTGGCTAGGTCTCAATAACAATAAATTCTTGTGGGATAATCCAAATTTTATTCAAGTACATGAAAAACTGCTTCAGAAAGTTCTAAATGAGGATGATGAAAAAAACAGTCATAAAAGCATCTGAACCACTCCCCCCTGGTGGGAGTGAGCGAGCGGCTGCGTGGTGCTGGGTTGCTGACTGGGGCTAAACCACGACAACGTGTCAAATCAGCGTGGCTATTCTACAGAGCAAAGTCTGCGTCTCAAACTATTTGAAGATGGCAGTTAATGGAGAAACGTCTGTTGCAATCTTTAAATTAAAAAAGACCCGATACACAATTCTGTAGACTGCATTACAAAATCTTCGGGGAAAAAAGAAATCTTTGATACACCATCAGAAAGACTACGTAGTGTAAACCAAGTAGTTGTGAGATGAGATATGGCACGGTGACTGATACAAAGACTGAAGTGGAATTCTCAGCATGGAGAAAAGTTAGGAATACAAAACTTTGTGCAGTTTAAAACATTTATTATGGATGTAGAAAAGAATGTGAACATTGTGGTAGCAAAACACGAATGAGTCTTAACGATTTCCAGAGAAACCTGTACTGGGTGCTGGAGTCACCAGAAACCTCGGCTGCATTGGCACTGCGGTCCCAAGGGAAATCCAGTATTGGCAACACAATCTGCACTGGCAGGAATGATCCCAACTACACATACGTTAGCTCGTTGTAATTATCTAACCATTCAGAATGGTTTTTTAACGTCAGTACTTGCATGGATCACTACATGAGTAGATCCAATAAAAAGATAAAGGCACGCATAAGAAATACTATATACAATAAAATGTTCTATTTTCACTATATATATATATATATATATATATAAAGATTAGGCCTTCACTTGGAATGTCATGTTCTGGTTGTCCCACCCCAAATAAAACATAACAAAAATAGATGGGACTCTGAAAAGCTTATATATAGAGAGATATCCAGACGAAAAATGTAGTAAAAATGCCTAGCTGGGAAAGGACGTGCTAGGGCTATAACACAGAAAGTGAAGAGAGTAGAGAAGTAAAATCGTTTATATTTACCTATTTTCATAATCCAAACACATACATACACCAGATGAAACTGGAGAGCAATAACATTAAAAATAAACATAGATAGCTGGTGATAAATGCTTCACGTGAATTTCAGAGAAGACTGGACATTTATAAAGATAGGGATTACCACACACAATATTTTGGATGGGATTAAAAACAAAAGCATTTTTGAAAAGCAGGAGAACCTTAATGATCAAAAAGGTACCCTGATCTTTAATTACAGGAGGTTTAGAATGAAAGCTTCCTCCCCAGGCAGTGTTATTCCATATTCATCCACTATGCGGGTTCTTGCATTTTCCTTTGAAAAGTCAGAGCCAGGATGCCAGATGAAACACTGGTCTGATGCAGCCTAGGTTTTCAAAGCTATGGGAGATGTCAGATGCTTTGCTTTTCATGTACACTGTGTGAGACATTAGGTCCAAGTTTTTCAGAGGGAACTTGTCATCAATTCCCCAAAACACAAAGAATTCCGCCAAATCCTCAGGCAAAGAAGGTTAAGTTACAGTGCAACGCTTCATTTATTTTATTAAAAAACCCCACTGCTTGTAATCATTGAGGTAGAAGACCTGCAAAGCAGTACATGTTATTTTTATTTCCATTTTAAAATAACAACAGTGAAAACTGAAAAATAATGATTAATAATGGTAACAATAATAAAAGTAACTACATAGCCTGCTTTGTGCAGTACATTTCTTTCTTCACACTCTGTAAGGGAAGGGTTGCTATTTACGGTATGCTCCAAGCCTGCCTTTCAGAAGACAGCCCAGCTTGGCTGGACAGCTTTCAGTTGCTACTAGAAATACGTCACTTATTAGGAACAGAGGGGATGTTTATCATTGTCTCAAGGGTTACTTTGGCTGAGGCAAAGAAACAGCTCAGTTATATAATGGAAAGAGCTAGGTCAAAGGATAAGAAATTTTTATAGCATGTGCTCAAGAGTCCAGTCATGCAGACTCAGTTTCTCTCTTGTCTATCTTGCACAGGCAGTGAGAGAGACCACGGCTGTGCAGGTCTTCCCACCCGTCCCCCAAAACCACCTCAGAGCTACGGGGGCTCAAGTCACCATTAAAAAACTCTCCCAAAACTCCTCAGTTGAGAGAAAAAGATTTGTCCTTCCTAACGCTTCTCTTGCCCTGCCGGTACCCAGTCAGCGTTCAGTCGTGTTACCCAGGCCCATCACGTAGCCACGGTTCAAACCATCCTCCGAGCAAACCAGAACTGCCAGCTCTGGCAGAGCAGCTTGAACACAGCATCACCTTCGTGGGGTCTGAGTATCATCAGTCCTTTTACTCCTCGCCCGTGTCAATGGGGGAGATACTCCTCGCCCCTAATTTAATTCTGATTTCTGGAGAAGCAGCAAAAAGAAACCCAGCCTCGTCCGCTTTACAGATGCCACCTCACTGAGTGCCGCACGGCATTTCAGCAAGAGGGGCAGCTCTAAGAAGTGGGACCCCTGTTTCCATCCGTTTATGTAAACGCTAGAGGTCTAACTTCAAGGTAGCCAAACCAGCAAGTTCTGTCGAAAGAAGAATAACGTGCACCCAGAGTCTTTCTAAGACCCCCCTCTCCGTGTTTTAGTTCCCAGCGTCAAGGACGTGCTTCAGACACATGACATTTTCAAAATCAAGCATCAAACTTTCAAGCACGACGCCAATCACCGTAATAACAACCCGGTAAACAAATACTAGTAAAGCTAGCACAACGCCTCACCCTAATTACCAAACCCAGAAGTTGCCCCCGGACCAGGGTGACCCGGGTTCCTCACCGGGGGGGGGGAGGGAGCACCCTTCGTGAGGCGGCCGAGGAGGGGCCCCAGCACCTGTTGCGCCGCCATTTGGCGGCGAGAGAGCGGGCAGCGGCGGAGGCCGCCCTGCTCGCCTCCTTCTTCCCAACCGACAACTTCCCGGGGCGTTACGGCCTCTCCAGGTGCCGCCCTCGCCGTGAGGGGACGGCGGGGGAAGGCAGGCAGGCGAGCGAGCGCGTCGGCCGGGCGGCAGCCGCGGAGCCGGCGGCGAGGAGGGTAGTTGTGCGGGCGAGCGGCCGGCCCGCCCCCTGCCTCCCTCCCTGCCTCCGCCCCGCCGCCGGGCGCCGGCTGACAGGTGCGCGCTCCTCCGCGGCCCCGCTCGCCCCCGCCTCCCCCGCGCCCTCACCGGCCCCGGCTCCTCCGGCCCCCGCCCGGCACGGCCCCGGATTGTTTAGTCCTTGGGAAGCTGGTCTGGGTCCAGGTTTTGCTTTGATCTTTTTTTTTCTTTTTTTTTTTTTTTTAAGGAGAGGGGAAAAAAAAAAAAAAGCCAAAGGAAAACAAAACCTGGAGACACAGAAAAGGGCTCTAGGAAAAAGTTTTGGATGGGATTATGTGGAAACTACCCTGCGCTTCTTTGCTGCCAGAGCAGGCTCAGTGCTGCCTTCTCCCCAGCGGCGCAGCCCGCGCCGGGCGCTGCTGAGAGACGCCCGGGCCTCGGTGCCGCGCCGCCAGTGCCTGCTGTGCCGGAGCCCCTCGCCCCGCCGGCCCAATGCTCCTCCTCGGGCTGCTCCTGCTGACATCTGCCCTGGCCGGCCGGAGGCAGGGGGCCGCCGCCGAGTCCGACCTCAGCAGCAAGTTCGCCTTCTCCGGCGCCAAGGAGCAGAACGGTAAGGAGCAGCGGCTCCGCCGCCGCGCAGCCCGGGGCAGGGGCAGGGCGGGGGCGGGCGCCCGGCCGGCGCGGGGGGGCGCGGAGCGGCGCGGAGCGGAGCGGCGGGGGGCGGCCGTGGGTGGCGGGGCAGCGCCGCGGCCGGGCCGGGGGGAGCGGGGCTCGGCCCCCGGGTGTTTGCCCGCCGCGCTCGGGCGGCGCTGCGGGTAAAGGGGCAGCGGTTCGGCGGCCGGCGGGGAGCCCAGCGCCGGCCCGGGGCTCCCTCCGCGGCGGCCCGAGGTGCAAAACGTGTCCCCGTGTCCCCCCCCCCCCCCCCCCCCGCCCCAAAAAAAGAGAAAAAGAAAGCAACGACCTCCCCACCTTTGTACCCTCAGCTCGGGGCGGGGGGGGGGGGTTGTGTCTGTGCGTGAATGAGTGGTATTTTGTACAGGCTGGAAACGAGCTAATCCTGCATAGGAAATGAGAATTACTTTCAACTTTCAAGTGTACCTGAAATGTTTAGAAAACTCTCAAATGCAAGTTCCCTTGGGCTGGGGCTGCGCAGAGCTGGAGAAAGGCTCCTTTCATACGGCAAGGGCAGCTTCGGGGTGTGTAATTTGCTTAGCCTCTGAACTCCATATGATTTACATTATTCAGATTTTTAAGTGCCTTTCCTCTTGATCTGCTATTATGAAGTCATTTTAAAGAATATTTTACAAACTGAAATGTTATATACTGCATGAAACCACACTTAGTGTAGAATATCTAAAATTAAGGCTGTTAGCGTACATTCATGGAACCCCTGGTGCTTAATGTACGGGGTGGGGGAAAAATTTAGTACTTTGCATGTCGGCTAGAACGAGCTTTCTCCCTGGGCACAAACCAACACAAAAGGCCAAGCTGGGAGCTCTCAAAACTCTCTGAACTGTAGTGAAATAAAGCAGAAACGCAGATTCGAGGCTAATTCAATTCCCTCAACTTTGAACTTGGGACTCCCCAGATAAAAGCATTCTACGTCATATCTTTTAATAGAAAGCAAAGTTTTAGAGACCTCCACAAGTGCTCTGTGAATAGGTAGACTAGGCAGTGCACTCGCAAATTTAGCGGGGGGGGAGATGAATGCTGCTGTGGCTTGCTAATGTGATGATATATGGCACCTGCGGGCTGCTGGAGCTGCTGATCAAAGAGCAGCATGGGGATCAATCTCTAATCAGAGCAACTGTGAAGGGCCAGAGGAAAGTGATCAAAAGACTTAGAGACCCGGCTATTCTGACAGGAAACCAATCAGACTTTGTGCACAGGACAGGAAATTATCTGCTCTGTGTGAGAAAAGAAAGCCCTCACTTTCTACCCTTTCCCAGCTTACCTGGTGTTTAGAGGCTTTAAGGCACCGGTTTCGTGGCAAAATGGAACTGGCATTAATACACTGAAGTCTAGTGCTGTTATGCTGCCTTCTGTTAAATTTGCATGGTGTTCATATGAAGCATATCAACGCACAGAGAATTACCATTGCTTTGCTTTAACTTTGTCAGGACTGGAAAGAAACCTGCTACACTGTCGGTCTGCCCTAAGAGGTTTGTTACAGGCTAACGCAGCTGGGCCCTGAAGGGCCACCGGGGTCCGACAGCGGCAGCGCAACGGTAAAGCGTAAAAGGTAGATCGTACGGCGTAGAAGCAAAACCGACGTAAATAGGTATAAGTATATGTGACAACACAAACTAGACTCTGTTCACATGTATCAGAAATGCAGCTGCCTTAGGTCAGGCTTCAACTGGTTTGCAATGCAATTTGGCATGCGCTAGGATACAGTCACTATGTCTTAGAACAAATGCAAAGCCAAGATAATTTTCTTTTTAAAAAGTGCCCTGAAACTGTATTCTGTGGTAGTTTATACTTAAAACAGTCCAGATTCTTCTTGTAGCTTACTTGACGTTTGCTTTCTAGTTGTTCAATTGCAAAACTTACTTTAAAAATTAGCACAAATTTAGGTACAGCGAAGTGCCAACCCCTGACTTTTCTTAACTGATTTTAATTATTTGGGGGATCAGTAACGCTGGTCAAACCAGTTCTTACTTGATTTAATTAGAGTGATTTTTTACACTCTGCTGCAATCTAAAGATTGTATAGCTTTTAGCTAGAGGCAGGTTAAAACTCCCTGGAGTATGAGAATGAGATATTGCTGTTCACATGCCAAATAATCTTTGGTCAGGAGAGAGGGAGATTTTTCGCTCACGCAGTCTACAAATGAAAATTCTGTCCTCTACTTGTAAAACTGCTAAATGGCCAAGAAGTTTTGCAGTAGAATGGATTACAGTGTTACTCAGCAGCACGTGGGTGCTGTAGCTATTCCTTCAAGGTGATACTGAAGATGTCAATGACCAGTTATTAAATCAGTAGGACTACTTGTGTTACAAAGGGTAAGCGTAAACATGTGCTTAAGGACCTATTTATTCAAAATTGGGTTATTTATTTATTTATTAGCTAAATGATTATTAACTTCAAAATTACAATTTGACTCCATTTATTTACAGAACGCAGACATAAGGAGTTCTCTTGTTTCTGCTGCATAGCGAGTGTCATTTTTGGTGGTGATTTCCTAGTGTAAATATTTCTCTGTAATTGTTAATTAGCTATTCTTAGAACACAGTATTTTGCTGCTACCTCCTAGGAATTGAGTGTGACAGTTGTTGTGGGACCAGTGTAGCTCCATTTGAAACCACTTAAAACTACCTCCTTGTTTTTATTGGCCCTCTGTTATAGTCAGATTTTCTTCAAGAACAGGTTTTATTTGTAAACTCTGCTGGACAGTAAGGGGTTTTTTGTGACTTCCTTGAAAAATTTTATATTTACTGTTTTTATTTGTAATTCAACTGAGTAAATACTCATCTGGAGGATCAAAGAAGTTTATGCCACAATTTTCCAGAAACTGAAGTAGCAGTAAATGATGCGTGTAGTGATGGCTCCCATTTATCTGGATGGATTTCGTTTCCATGATTCTTTGTCCTGTTGAAAAACAGATTATGCTTTGAAGGGTTTTTCATACTTAGGTGGCTTTATCAGTTCTCTTATGGCTGTCTGATATATTTATTACCATTTTTCTCATATTGAAGTAAAGAGTCAAGAAAAATTGATCACTTGGTTTCTTTTGAGGAACAAAACTCAATCTGTTGCATATTGAACTTGATTATTTGTATATTTTACTTATTTCTTCTTTCTATTATAGTTCTTGCTACTTTTCCGTCTATTTTTGAATACTATTTTTATGTAGCATCTTCATCCTGTCTCTGTAGTTTCAACAATGTCTGAGGGAGCTATTGATGGACTGAGTAATGTGAATGACTTAATTCTAATGACTTAGCTCTGGTCTGAGTGCACCTGCTTGTTATTAGTTTAATCTAGATTTGATTACAACATGAGATGGCAGGAGAATCCAAGTTCTGTTTTCTTGGCTGTCCTAGGACAAGATGTTTAAAGTAATTTTGCTAAGCTATCAGCTGTTACGATTCTGTGAGAAATATGATGATGTCTTTATAGAAAATGATGTAAAAACTACTATTGGGTGCCATAAGCAATGAAGTGTAGAGCTTATGTGGCATGTACGTTTAAAATGTAGTAATGAATTACTTCAGAAGACCAAGAAACTGAGGTCAGTTAGCAACTCACCAGGACCAACTAGTTAGAAATATTAATTTTCCTGCGATCAGCTTCAAGTGTGAATGAAGAGCGGTAAACAGAGTTGCTGAAGTAAATCTTATAAAACCAAAGCACTTATTTCTGTCAATCGTCACCAGTACATTATCTCTTGATAGATCTTAATTTCCTTTAAGTTTTTTATTTTCCTTCCCCTGCATGAATAGAAACTCTTAATAATAAGTTTCACTAAGTAATCACTTTGTAATGTATTTCTTAAATCTTCTGAAACAGGCAAGATTTATGTCACTTAAAAAAACAAAACTAAACAAAAACCACACAAAAAAAGCCCCCCAAAACCAAACAGTAGCCCTTGAGCTGGAGTTTGAAACTCGCATATCTCACTCCATCCTTGGGAAAAGTTGGTGGATGCAGCTGTAACTGAGGGAGTAGCTGAAGTGCCAGAGACAGCTGCTTTCGTCACCTCGGCGTGTGCGTGGCCTCGCACGCCTCCTCACAACCACCTGGAGGATTCCCTGGCTTGTGTGTCCCCAAAGGGAGCTTCCAGCTTATTCAGGGATGGGGAGAGCATCACAGTGCGGAGTGTCTGATTAAGTTCATTTAACTGGGGCTGAACACCTGAAAGAAGGTGTGGATGTCCACATGATTCAGTGCATCGAATCCTTGCAGAGGGGAATGTCAGTGCTTTTGCTTGAGTGCAGTCATTTGACTGCAGAATTATCTTTTATAAACCAACATACTTCAAACAGTGGGAATCGGCGCCACCTCTGCTGTCTCTTGTTGAATTGATGACTGCCAGTACAGTCTGTTGACTACTGCTGGGCAGCAGAAATTTTCTTCATTTTGAGAAGATAAGGAAGTATAAAATATGAGCATGTGTCATCTAAACGAAACTTGATAGTGATGCAATTTTTCTTGAGTTTAATCTATTTCTGTTTAGTCCAAGACTTGTTTTGAAATATGTTAAAGCCCTTTTCCTGGAGAGTGAAGAATTACACCACATCCTCTTTTGACTTTAAGCAAAAGATTGTGGCGAATTAGAGAAGTTCTTCAACACTGCAATAAATTGCAGTGGAGGAAAGTTTTAAAAACTGGGTTTTGCCTTTGTAGTTGACTTCTGGTGTATTGTCTCCTATTCAGCAGAGTGCTGCTTGGGACTTCTTAGTCCTGCTGCTTCTCTCAGCTTCCTCTGTTAGGGAGAAGTAAGGGTTTTAAAAGCACAGACCATTTGGTATTTGTCCCAAATATGTAGGCATTCCAGCTTTCCCGTATCTTTGTTAAATGTCCTGAATGGAATTTAAGGGAGAAACATGTAAAATCTTAATTTTTGCACTAACTAGTTCTTATTAGGTTTGGAGATCAGACTTTAAAGTTTTATGCCATGTTGGTGGGGGGGGGGGGTAGTTTGTTTTTCAGTTAGAGACAGAGTTTTATAATGGCGAAGAAACACAGGGCATACCTTGAGACACTGACAGCTGTACTACCAAAGGGCTTATGTTGAACTTTGTCTTCACATAAACATGATGTCTTTTATATCTTTACCCAAACCTTTTGAAACTAATTATTACATAGTCAACATGTAATAGCAAAGTACTGGTTTGCATCCTACAGCAGTGGTTGTGCATTAGAGCACAGTGGTTTTGGGGGTTTTTGTTGCTGTTGGGTAGTTGCTGCTTTTGGTTTTTGCTGTGTCTGGCAGTTCTTGATTACTAGAAAGAGGACGGGCTGTGCAAGCCCACTTCCCTTAACTGGAAATAAGCCTCTTCAGTTACTTTATAGATAGCTCTTGGCTTTACCAGAAAGCCATGCCTTTGCTTTTTAGTCACAAAGTGCGTGCCGTGCAAAATACACTTCCTGGTATGTAAGTGTCTTAGGAGTTGGCCTGTACGTAAGTAGTTTTTAAGCGGAAACCTGTGGGACTCAGAAAAAGCTATACAACAGAAAACAGACAGAGTTAACATGTAGAAATGCAGTTATTTTAGTAGCATACAGGTATCTGTATGAGTGCTTAGTTGTTTCAGAGTTTCTGAGAAATTAACTGTACATCAAAACTTACTCAGCCCTGTCATTCCCTTTTGGGGAATACTTTTGCAGCCTGTGTTTGAATGTGAAATGCAGTAGATGAGTGAAAATTCATAATGTGCTACTGTGAAGCTGAAATAGAAATTTGTGTTTTCTAGAGGTTTCGTTAAATTGTAGGATGTTATTTTAAGTTGGCAATGCCAGGAAAATTTTTTCACGGCTCCATCCGTAGACATCCTAGCCTTAGGGTTCATCTGTCTTCTGATCTTCTCCGCTCAACATCCTTCTGCTGAGATTTTATAAACATACCACCAGTGTTACATTGGGTTATTTGTGCGTAATTTCATGATCCTACAGCATACTAAGCAGTTTTATTTTGTGTGAAGATACCCCATCTTACAAAGCATGTGTACAATAGCACCTCTACACGTTTTCATAACCTAATCAGTTTCTACAGAAGTTGGTCAGCTGGGTGAGACAAGGCAGGACTCTAGACCCTCATGGAGAAAGTCTTATACACAGAGAGGATAAGAACTATTAAAAAAAAAATGTAAATGAAAGGAGAGAGCCCAACTAATGCCTTGGTCTCCTGCAGGCCTTCTGCGTTAGGGTTAGCAAGGACTGTCTGTCTTCTGAGTTCCATTAGTTCTATTCCAAATACTCCATCTTTGTTAAGCATGCCCACAATTTTGGACATTGGCATTCACCTTGCATAGGTACGATGGTACAGTTGCACTGGGCTTGTAGGCTGCTTGCCTTCTTGCTGTGGATTACTTTGAAGTCCTGCAAGTGCATGCCACCTTTCAACTTGTGTCAATGTTCTTTTACCTTCGCTGATGAGACTGTCAGGTGAGCTGGCTGCAACTCATGTTGAAAGAATTCATCAACTGTTTAGTTAAGTCTCTTTGAGCCTCTGGATTATTATTTCCCTGCACAGCTGTTCTCATTCAAACTGGGCTAATTTGAGGCTATGCAGGTTAACTCTGCAATGAAGATGTTCACAGTGCTTCTTACTGCCATTTTCACATGCAGGTGTTTGGGGCTGGGGAAAGAGAAGATGAATTAACCTGCTATGTACTGCAGTCCTACACGATACAAGCAGAAACAGCATTTGTGCATGAAATAAGAAAATGTTCAAAGGTTATCTACCATGTAGTGGCATCCTTTTGTAGTAGTGAGAATGGGAGAGTTGCAAGGGAGTAACCAGTAACACCTTTTTTCAGTGGTGACGGGACTTTTTGTGAATTAATCCTCGTAAATTATTCATTAATCTTGCACTTTATGGTAAATTCATTCAAGGTATCATTATAAACACAGATGTTTTAAGGAGATTCTTCTAGGGCAAAGAGCACCTCTGTTTGTCTACTCCCTGAAAGCCCAAAACACTGAAATTTCTCCTTGAGTTTGTTAAAACTGATTATTAACTGTATTAAAACAGTATGCAGGCATGGCTCAGTTTCGTCACTGTTGTACCCTGTACTTCATGTAAAGAAATCAGTACACACTGGTTCTGAATAAAGCCAGGTGAAGGACCAGGCGGCGGCAGGGAGGCAGATGCTTTCCTCTGGTCACACACCTTGCCAGCACTGCATCTGCAAGTAGAAGTCTTTGTTTTGAATTTTTTTCATACTCTGTTCTCTGGATGCACGGTGGTGTTAGTTGGGTAGCTATCCTTTTATGTTCCCTATGGTACTACAGTTCTGCTAAAGGAAAGTGAGGGAGGTCTTCCAAGCTTTCAGCAAATGTCTGGCGTGATAACTTTGAGTGCTGGATTTAAACTCCCTTATCACCCTTATGCGGCTTTTCTTGAAATGTTAAGTCTGTCTGTCTCGGAAAAAGGAAAGAATGTCTTGGGAAAAGGAAACAATGCTGCTTGTGTTTCCTGTACATTTAATTCCTTTTTGCATTGCTTCTGCTGTAATATTCTTATTATGAATTGGCATTAAATTATGTAAGAAGGTAGGGGGGGCAGGAGGTTAGATGCTGCAGTTAATTAGGGGATTGGTCCTGTAATCTGATAAATGGGCTTCAAACTAGGTTCAGGCAGTAAAAGGTAAAGGAGTGGAGCCCTTTTTGTAGTTTAGATATTCTACATCTTTAAACCATTACTCAGTTTGGCACATATCAGCAAACTTGTAATTTTCTGTGAAGGAAAAGTCCAGGTGTAAAATAGCAGGGAGTGTCATATTTGAAGAGTAGCTTACACTGGGAAAAATGGTTTTGGCAAAGCTCTTAGCACACCTTCCATGTCAATCCATAGCTGTTAATCATTCTATGCCACTTCTTAAGCACCATTTGTTTAAAAGCATGTGAAGTGGGAAAATGATTTTGCCAGAAGAGGTGCTAATTTGTGAAATAATGCATAATATCGCTTGTTTTAATTGTTAACTTTCTGGTCTTTTCCACAAAGTTCAGGTGTCCAGTCTTTTATTGAACTGTTATTTGGGGAGCTTTGTTGGATGAGCCATGGCGTGATAGCAACTTGAATATCTAAAAAGTTTGGTTTTATATTTTTTTAACACACACCCCCCCCCCCCCCCCCCGGTACTTCACCATGTCACCATCTGACTGCCTTCACCCTTGTTCAAACCAGTCAGAGGCACGAGTCCTAGGGGCTCCAGGTTCCTCTTCTGATTGACAGGAAACCAGCACTCATTTTACACAATAGTTAAACATTAAAAAAGACATATGGCACAGGAAATTCTTTTGCTGTGTGTGAAGGTATGGCATGTCCAAACTGAAAGTGTTGTTCAGACTATTTCAGCGGTAGTGGTGAGTTATATGAGGCCACTTCCATCTGCAGAGAGTCTGTTTCACTTGCTTGTGGTTCTGGGGCTCATTCAAATGCTCTAAAACAAAATAAAAGGAATGGATGTAATAACTTCTTTATGGAAAAGTCATAAAAAGCTACAGGGCCGTGTAAACAAATTGGGTCATTTACAAGATGTTTAAGTGGTGGATATTCAGTCCAAATTCAAAGGTGTGGATTAGGTTTTACGGTCATCTTGACTGAATCTTGCCCTCAACAAGACTTTCTTTTTCTACCAGGAATGTCTTTGACACTACAGATGACAAATTCTCACAAACTGTGTTTTCAAACAGTGCATGCAGAGTAAAGCTGAGAAACAGGACAACAATTCAGTAATATAATGTGATCTTTCTCTAGGTGAATGAGGGGCCGTTCTTGATCCGCATGGTTATGCTGTAAAGCCATAGTGGAACTTTGTAGCCTTCCCGGGGAAAATAAACTAAGAGTTTCCCTTCTGGATTCAAACATGCCTGAACTAATCACAAAGCAACCGTTTTGGCTCTCTGCTCTGTTCATATAAATAGGTTTGCACAGAACAGCAGCAACAGTGATCCAAGTTAAACTGCGCTAGTCACAGAAACTTCTGTCGGACCAAACTGAAGCATTGAACATTCTGTCTATGGTACGCCAACTCACAAGACCCTTGTGACTCATTTCATCATTTGTCGGAGAGTACTGAAAAAGTGGAATGGAAAAGAGGATAACTGATACTTTTGCATGTTAAAATACATTCTGCAGGGTTAGTTATGTGCTTCAGTGTAAATGTAAGCTTATGTATGGACAGTTTGCTCAAGTTTGGGGAAGGGGCATTGGTGTTAGCTACTATGGGGTGCTTTACTTAGCAGAGCTGAGCAACCACATCTCATGATACTACCAATGCAACTTCAACAACCTTTCATAACTCTTCATGCACTAAAATCCGCAGATCATTTCAGAATAAAAATAACTTTACTCAGCACAAGTTTGGAGTTAGTTGTAATTAACTGTACATGATGAAGCTACCTATTTGTATATACAATGCTACATGATGAGCTGTTGGCTCATCTTTTAGATGCTTGACTGTCCCTGTGAAAATAATAGTCATTACTTGGGAAGTGTATGTGTGTTATGTAATTTGTGATGAACAGTATCATTACCGCTAAGGGTCTTTGCCAGTAGAGTCTTTCAGCGATCTTTAGCTATTCTCGTAAGAACCTTTATAAAGACTGGCTGATCTCAACACCTTATGGCATCTTTTTCATTTCTTCATTGGGGGTCTTTAGTTTATCTCAGTTATTGCAGTTCTCAGTACCTGCAAGAAGTAGTATGTGTGTGGGGAAGCGGGTGTCCTAGTCTGAGTCCAAACAGGGCTGGCAGGGAGTTTTTGAGCTCATTAACTTTCATTTCAAGAGAGACCACTGAGATCATCTTTGATCTTACCTAACACCTCAAGAGTGCCATACCTTGGTAAGGTGAGTGTACAGTAAAGAGAGCTCTGTTACTTAAATATCTACCTGATTTGCAAAATTACCTTACTGCTTGTGGAGAAAAAGATGGTTTTGTATAGTTGTCAAGTAGAAACACAAACATGTTTCTAAAGCATGTCCTTGCCTTATCAGCGAGAATCTTACAAAACTCTGATTGGCCTCATTAGTCAAGGTGCACATGAAGGTACTGTGTAGTGATAATAGCTAACGAAACAGTTGTGATATGTTTCCGTATTGTTACTGCTTTTAATGTAATTACATTACCAAAATTTGGACCCGGTTAGTTCTTTGCATTAGGGAAAGAAACCGATGATGTGCCTGTGGTATTTCTAACACTGTCCATTAGTTTTACAGGATCTGTAGCTTCTCTTTGAGATTAAGTATTGAGAATCTACATCGTTACCATTAAGAATACTGTTTCAGGGTTGGATCAATGCCCTTGCATAAAGGTGACTTCTCTTTCTTGTTATTGGAAAAAAACCCCAAATCTTGTTAATGGTTCTGATTCATCTGAAACAGTTTAAAATGTTTCACCACAGAATGGAGGCTTAGTTTTCTTATGGACAATCTTAACAGCACAACATTTATTTCTAGCAGCAGTTGCTTAATAGATGGTCTTTAATTACTCAAATTTATAGTTATGTGCACTTGCATGTGGTTTATTCTGACATTTTTATGTATGTGGATGCTTAATGTTTGTGTGTTCTAATTCTGTTTATTGAGGAGTATTCTTGGGCCAGATGGACTTGTTCAGATTTTTTCACTTCCAGGAAGTACTTGGTAATCTTTATGTTCAATATTTGCACTTCAGATGAGAATATGTTCTCTGCAGTTTTTTTAAAAAGCAAGAATCTCTTATTTTGAGTTGGCTTGGGCAAGCAGTGGTGAATATTGGAGCTACAACTATTGAGACTGTATTAAAAGTGGGTTAGCAGTATGTTAAGCAGGGCCCCAAACATTCAATAAATGAAAGAGTGTGTAGCTTAAATGATAATCTTGTAGGTATATATGAAGATCAACTAATGCTAGGTAACATGGCAAATAATATTTACATTTCACTTTCATTTTCTCGGGTTTGGGAAGAAAGGAGCCTTCCCTGCTCTTCTACATGTCAGCTGTTCTTACATTCATTTAATTCCAGGCAATAAGGGCTGTTGAACATGTGGATCGTAGCCCAATATGCAGCTTGGATGTGGCCGACATGCTCCGCAGAGGGATAATGTCTCATCTGTGTGGCTGCAGCTGGTTCACACCATCTGGTTTTGGAATGTGCATGTGCACCCAGATGTTGCTACTGAATACAGAATAGAGTAGCTATTGATTTCTGAGCCCTGTCACTCCAGCCTGTCTTCCTTAATATAAAGGCAGTTCAAAACTTGCTGCTTACTATACTGCATGCTATCTATGTACTAGCGATTTATTGTATTTACTGTTCCTTTAAGTATGAATACTTCCTTATAAATAGTGTGTTACTAGCTGATAAGCTCTAATCCCTAAACTTCCCCACTGACAGTACTTTGGATAGGTGTAGAAGATGCATAGATATATTGAGGAGTTGTTCACTAAGGTACCCCAAAAGTTTTCTCTCTGTATGAGGAATTCCACTGAAGTTGAGAAGTGATTGAGTCTAGTTACTAGGAAAAAATTACATGATGCACATTTGCAAGACCAAGCCATTGTCATTAATTCAAAGCTTGGAAAAAGGAAACATCTAGCAAGATGATTTCTTTTTCAGACTTTCGATTATGTCCATAAAATGTGAAATTGAGTTCAGCAATTGTATTCATGTTTGCTATGGTGGTTGTGCCTGTCTAGCTATAAAAATAATTTACTGCATGTGAATTGCTTTCTTATCTGAAAAAAAATGAAATTAATAACGGTTGAAGTGTAATAAAGTTTATTTATGGAAAGTAGTATTTGAAAGATAAAAGGTAATCATACTTTCATACTTTGAGTGTTACTTTCCTTTACAGTTCTCTTTCATTCAGTGCCTTTCCTAAGCTAAGGAATCCAAGCTGTATGTAGAACAACAGGACTTCTACCCCATATACAGTAAAATACCAATGGACAGATATGGAAATCTGTGCTGTTGATAAGAATTTAAAAATAATTTGATAAGAACTGTAAGCAAAAAAAAAATGCTTCTGCCTTTATGCTAAGGGAGAAATGGTCTTCTCCACAATTTGCAGAATAGTTGAGCAATGTTGGATGTATTATAACATAGAGAAGTAGTATATGTTGAGAGGTAAAGACAGAAATGTGAAAAGGAAATCAGTCTTGAAAGCCACCTATAAAAAAAAAATTTTTAGCAGTGAACTGCACTGTATAGCAACTGGTTTTCTGTGTATCTTTTTTCTATGTGTAGTAGAAGGCTACAGGGCTCCAGCATGGTAACTTCGATGACTGCCAAGGGTGGTTAAATTTTTTTTCATACTGTTGTGCATGAGTATCTTATTTTACAGGTCTGCTAGATAGGTATCACCTGATTTTTACATCATGTTCAGATATAGAAAAGGGGTGTTTGGAAGATTTTTCACTATAACAATCAGGACATGAAGCTGTAAACAGCAAAGACTGCAGTCTAGTTTTTGTAAACACTGCAATATACTGGCTTGATTTGTCCTTCTACGGTATGGCTAACTGAGAGCTCTTTTTGAGGTGCTGTTTCTCAAAATATAAGATGTGTGTGTTGGTGGTGGTGGTTGTTCAAATGCTTAGGTCTTCATTGTCATTCTGCTAAACTTGTGGTAGGCAAGATTCTAATGCTTCGTTAACTATGTCCTGGCTTGTTAGAAGGCAATATTGGTAAGCCATTGGCTTTGTATTTACGTTATTAGCCCATAATGATCAATGTGAGTGGAAGTTAACTTTTTCAGAGAAAGACATGAATACTGTGCCATTTTCTCTCTCACTTCACGTTAATCAGAGTTCATATCCAAGGAGTGAAGAGAGAAACCAATACTTTCAGCTGTGGTAGCTTTTCATGCTAAAACATTCTTCAATGTCATGTAAGTATTTATATGTCTGATGAAGTACAGATAAAAGTAGCAGATTCTTAGGCTTTTTAATCAGTATTGGATTCTCAACATAAACAGTCTCTTTTTTCTGTTTTCTCCTTGTGCACCAAAATGTCAGACATGGCCTTTTGAATGGCTTGTCTTTTGTGTGGCTAATAAGTGTGGTTTTAAGAGGCAGCTTTGTGCCAGTACTTATCATTACTTTAGGTGAGAACAAGTGATAATACTTTTTTAAAATCAAGGCAGAAGTATTTAAAAAATGAAACTTAATGGCAATGGAAAAACCATATTTCTCTCTCTGAAAATGCTCAATATACTTTCTTTTCTGGCACACGCTTATACTGCCACTAGGAACTTGATCCTTAAAGGAAAAGGAGAGAATGTAACAAATTGTGCAATGGCACCTTGGTGCCAAGATAGATTCAGTGCAACCATATTTTGTTTTGGTTATTCCTGGCACTTTTGGGAAGAATGATTTCTTAATGCCTGAAATGTTTCTGAGGAGAAACAAGATTTCCACCAAGACATCCTTCTTTTTTCTTCCCCTTTTAATTATTCATATGGGTTGAAGAGCTCTGCTTAGAGTGTCATACTGGTAAGCAGTAAATTTTTTTTCTGTGTGTACTTAAAAACCCCCCAAATAGGAGGAACAAAATGCTATGCCCTCTTTCAAGAGTTGTGTTTACAGTTGAGTGCCTATGTTTATAAACCATGGGGAGGCAGTCTTAATGGAAGCAAATAATTGCTATTTGTAGGGCACAGAGAAGCTCATGAGAAGGTAAACCAAACTAATTACTGAAAATTTTAACAGTAGATATTTTGTCAAAGTGAGCACTGAGTGTCTGTTGTGTTGGTATCCGGATACACACAGTACACTAGAGGTTCTAGATACATAGGCAGCCAGTTGGTCTAACTCCCTGTACTGTATCTTAAAAGTGGCTTTTTTCAAAAGTAACAAGAGTATCTAATAGAAAGTTTTGTTTTGGTGGTGGGTTTTTTTGGGGTGGGTTTTTTTTTTGGTTTTTTTTTGTTTGTTTGTTTGGTTTTTTTTTTAATTATGATCTCTCAAAAGGAGGGCCAATTTGAGCCTGACTTCATTTGTGATTGAAAGCTGTCTCCTGGTTGTGATGTACCAAATTACTATAAAAGTCGGTGGGTGGTTTGGTTAAAGAGGGAGCAGTGGAAAACAAGTGCATTCCTGTGGTAAGATGATGGGAGAAGGAAAATGAAGCAAAAGAAATGCAAGGAGAACCATTTTGAGGCTGTTGGAAAAACAGTGGCTTTAGCCTTAATGAATTCCATCTTTTGGGTTTTTTTTTGTTTGGGTGGTTTTTTTTTTGGGGGGGTGGGGGGGGTGGGGGGCGCCGGGTGGGTTTTTTAAATAAACTGAGCCCTAAGGGAAAAGGGTGTGATCCAGACAGTGGTTAAAGTGTTGATTTTTGAGTAGAAAGGTCAGCAGCTTGCACCTGCCAAAAAGACTTCTGTCAAAAATGGTTACATGTGGTTTTATGTATGGATGGAGAAAGAGGAGCTTAGGTAATTTCTTTGTCTGTGAACAGCCCTGGAGCCCCTGGAATCATCTTTTGCAGAAATAAAAGTTACAATGGTCAACATGAGGCTTTCAGTGCTCAGCTAGCATCTGCTTTCTGTCACAGTTAGAGAAGGGCTAGAGGGAAGGATCTTGCATGTGGCTGGAGTAGTCTGTGATTAGACTTCTGAAACTGAACAAAAGAAAAACAAAAACAAACAAACAAACAAAAAACCCAACCCAACCAAAACCAAATCAGTCCTTCTCTTCAAGATCACTTGATGACAAAGAACACGCCGTAAACAAAAAGGGATCATTTGCTCAAAGGACCAAGCTGTTTATGTTACTGCTACCTTTGTGGCAAACAGTAGAGAAACTCCATAGGAAAGCTTATTGAAAAAGAATTACAATGATCAGATCAAAACTAGGGCATGGTCTTAAAAAAAAAAAAAAAGGCATCTGATCAAATGTTTGCCATATTTGGCAAATAATTTTTCTCCAGATCTTTTCTGTGAAAGATACTGGTGATTTTCACCTAGGTAATGTAAATAGGTACTTGCCCTGCAGTGTAGGAAGAGATGCTACTAAGATGCTGTCTTCTGCAGTTGCAAAACTAGTGTCGTGAAATGGAAGTGACGGAAACAAGGCAAAAGTAGTGACACTATACAAAACGTAAGAATGTCTTTAAGCAAACGAGATCCACTCAAAGATTCTGCTTTCATATTCTCTGACAATTATGTTTGTGTTTTGCTTTTAAAATGGGTGCCCTGGTCTTAAAATTCTTGCTGCTCTGGAGTTTTCTTCCCTTCCAGAACTGAAGTCTGTATGTAATTTGGCTTTCCTGAATTTTCTTTCTTGTATATAAAAGAGTACCCAGTTCATTGGTTCTGGGTACATTTTTTTCCTTACTTCTTCAAATGTCTATTTACAAATACTGGTTCAAATATGCAATATTACATTCAAAGAGATTGTGTCCAGAAAATAACTCTCTAAATGGCTTCAGATATCTCATAATCTTTCTTCCAGTGAAAAAATATTTCTGTATTGTTAATTTCTCAGGCTTGGTATGATTCTGTTTTCTTTCCATAGCTTTCTCATATACACATAAATTACTTAAAGACCGCACTTTAAAATTTTAACATCTTAATCTAATTGCAGAGGGTTACCTAATGATGATAATGCCACCTCCAATGATTGTTTGATAACTCTTCAAGCTGTAGCTATGTATTAGTGTTAACAACTTTCTTGAAGTACCTGCAGAAATCGCCCATGATCAGGAAGCTAGAAAACCTTCTTATTGCTTCCTTGATGCAAAAATATTGCCAGGGACTTCACTTAGTAACAGTCTATCAGTGTAACACTTCAGTCATATTTCTTAATATCATGGCATTATTCAGGTAGTAATAAAGCATGAGCAATTGAAAGCACAAAGTCTAGCTATTTATCCTGTTCTGTTCTCGTAATTTACTTGAAATTAGGTTTAGCCACTACTTGCGGAGGCTTCCAAAGAAATATAAAATGTTAGATGAAGGGGGTTTGCAGACAGTGTGGTAGTCTTCCATCTGTATTGGTACTGAATGTGACATGGTGGTGCTCCTGTAATTACTTGTGGGTTTTTTGCGGTTTGTTTTGTTCTGTTTTTTTCTTCCTCTCCCCCTACTCATGCTGGAGGGTTGAGATGGTGACTGAGATCACTTATCACTTGCTGCAGGAATAACACACTGCTTTGACCAAATTCAAATCCGAGAATTGCTCTTGGTCCCCATACATTCCTTCCTAAACACTTAATTTTCTTGCTCTACTATAATGCCTTTGGTTTAGAGCAGGCACTAACTACTGTGAGTTGTTTATCCCCCACTTTGGATCTGTAAGAACGTAATTGCCATTCTATCGCCCAGTCTTACACAACTCTGGATATATTTTGGTATTGCTTGGGATCTTTACATGAAAGATGTGACTAAATGTCCGTTTATTATGTTTAATTTTTAACTTGTGGAAACCATAGGAAGAGAAGCTGTAGCATTTGTGGCACTGCGGTTTGAAAGCACAGCTGAAATCTTCAAGAAGAGAAACGGAACAGAGTTATGGGCAGAACAATTACAAAGGTCACTCAGACATGACTCCTGTTTACCAAGAGAATTTCAGTTAAGGATTACCTTCTAAATCTGGAAATATTTAAAGATGTTAAACTTAAGGTTAATTAGCTTATTAAATATTAGGCTGAGGAGAATTCAAGAAAATTATTCTTGATTATACTCAAAAAGAAGTGCTTTGTATTTGAGATGAAACAATTTTATTAAAGGTAGGCAAGGAGAGGTAATTAAAGATATGGAATAATATGTGCATTTTGAATATCATCAATGGTAATGAGGCCAAAAGGAAGAGATAAGGTTAAGTATAATGCCATGATCTACAATACTGTAGATTAAAAGACAGCTCTAGTAATGTAGCCTGTGTGCCAAGGCAACTCCCTGAGAAATATCTAGAAGGCAATAGCAGCCATTCCAGGCCAACTGAAAGGTCTAGTTAGCTCAGTGTGTTGATTAGCTAGTTGTTTGCTAGTTAGCAGTACATTAGCTGATGTAGTAGCCATTAAGAAACGTAATGATGATTCCCTCATCTATTCTCCTGCATTCTAGCATTTTAGTAGTCAGAACTTTTTTTGAGGTGCAGGCAGAATTTTGGGGTTTGGTGGCCCAATAGCTTTTGGAAACCTTGTAAACTCCTGCTATCTACAGTTTCTAGTGGTATGAAAGTTTAACCATACAACAGATAAATATCTTCTTTTGGTTGTTTCACATGCACTATTGGATAATTTTATTCAATATAATCTAATTCTTTGGTTTTGCCTATGATTTTTAGATTTGTCCTTCTGTTGTGGAGCTTCACCTGAGAGCTGCTCCAGGTTTTGGATCTGCCACATTGTTCTCCTGTATAGTGTTTGTGTGTATGTCTGTAGTAAATATGCACACATGCATGTGTGTGGGTATAGGAGATATGAATAAAAATGCATCTAAAGTATGTAGCTGCTGGTATTCCAAGTATCAAAAAGTATTGGCAAGCAATATTCAGCATATGATTACACTGTGGATTTATACAGTGAGAGTATTCTCTCTGGTTCTCTGTGCTTTTGCTGCAGGTTCTTAATATGCAGGTTTGTCTCTTAGCAGTGTAATCCTGTCCCAGTAGGACAGACAGCAGCTCTGCACATGGGAAAGACGCTGAGAAATTGCGTTGTGTTGTGCTCGGGGCTGGGAGTGATGGGAACTGCAGTGAGATGAAGCCATAAATTTCACAGGAGTAAGCTGTTTCCATATTCCACTACAAGTATATCATTGTTAATATGGGCAAAAGATGTTGTCATTCAGGTGGTGACTGTAAAAGTGGGAAGTAAACTTTCTTAAGTGTTCTTTCCTGAGCATTAGGTTGTGGTGTCAAGTGGTGTTCTGTTTGTTTTGGCCTTGGTTTTCTTCCCGTAGCCTTTTTTTGGTTTGGAAACCTTCATGACCAGAACCTACTCCTCCATTAGGCTTTTGCTCGAGAGGAGCGGAGACTATTTCTTCTACCTCACCAGCCTGCAAAAGGAATAGGTCTCGTTACTGAGATTATATGAAGAGCCCTTTTCAGTACTGTCATTGGCAAATTGCAGCTTTCTGAAGGCAGCATGGAGGCTGTGAAAACTGTGATCCATTTGCCATTTGTGTGAGGGAAGGACATGTACCTGTAGGAAAGTTTGTTTTGCACTAGAACTAGCGATGTTTGCCTGAGCATCATACTGACAGTAAATTCTCCTTGCCCATTATTTCAGCTCCCTAGCTGAAGGGGAACCTGCCCTAGAAGTAAGCAGGTTCTTCAGTGTACCAAATGATATTTAGATCTTGTAAAGGAGTTGTTAGTCTCCCATCCTTTTCCTTGCCCTCTTTCTGACTTGAATTTTATTTGTAAGGAATTTTACCAGTGAATTTCACAGGTAACACTGTATCTTTGTCTATGTTGTGTATGATAGTGATTGATTTCCCCTCTGCCTCTTTTTTAAACAAAATATTTTGTAGGGTTTCTTGATTATTTTTAAATGAAGAAAAACATATCCTTCAGAGTACTGCATGCTTCATCTGACTGTATCTTTCTAGTTTCTCGAGTCAGCATTTGGATGCCATTTTGCATTTAGGAATGTGTTTTTTGACTGAAACCAAAATAAAAATATATTTGTCCTTATAAAAGTATATTAAAGAGGGAACTTCTGTGCCTCTGACAGCTTCTGTGCTCTGAATTCCTGGTTATTATACACACAATAAATAACACCTACTTAGTTGATAATCCTCATTAATCTCATCTGGCAGAGGTGACAAGATAAGCACTAGGTAGCAGCACATACTTGTTTTCTGGTAGTATTTTTAAATTCTGCAGTTCTAAAGTTAATGCTGATGGCACGAGACACTTATGTTTAAATTGTAGAATTGAAAGCTCAGCTTTAAGTTTACCCTGGGAAGTTATTTGGTAAGCATTTTTGTGTTGGAGATCACTTATAAGAAATAATTTTCAAGATTGACTTCTATGTTTAAAGATAGCGTAGCAATTGAACTATTAGTTGTCTTGTGGTTTTTTTGGTGGGGTTTTTTGTTTGTTTTGGTTTTGGTATTTTTTTTTTTTCTTTAATGGATTCCTAGAGGAGGAATGAACTCTGCAGTCATGAGCAGCCTAATGCATGCTCGGCCGAAACTTTTTCTTTGCTTAAGTGACCCAGTTAAGTAAAGCCTGTAGTGATCGAAGCCTGATTCTTCATGGGCAGTGTTGACAGCAGGGACCAGTGTCCCCGAGGATGGTGTCAGTGGCACGCTGCTCACCAGCGGTTCTCGCCTGCGGGAAGCCCTTTCTGAGGGAAAAGGTGCTTGCTGTGAGAGCAGTTTCTTGGTTGCTGTTGGATCCAGTACTGATCACCTGAGCCTTTTTCCTCAGTCCCCTGTATCTGCCTTAGAAGGGGTATTGGCGGGGCGGGAAGAAGAGAAATGGATGTTTCATGCACAAACTAAAAAATGCTTATAAATAGATTTTTTTTTCTTTATTTGGAGAATATTATGTGGCTTTATTCACTAAAATAATTTGACTTCTATGAAAATGTAGGCTGAAGTGATCCCGTGCTAGGTGAAATGTAGTAGAAATCTCAGATCAAGTTGCTAGTACTTCGTTTTCTGGCTTGCTTTCAACTGTGCCTGTGATCGCAAAGGAATGGCATGTATTTATACATTTGTAAATAAGATCCCACACATTTTCCGCTTGAGAACATGCACTCAGACCTTTTATGGTCAGGAAGGGGTGTTTCCCTCTGTGAGCTACCCAGAGAACTACACATTTCCAAGTATGCAGTTCAGAAACTTGCAGATAATACTTTGTAAACTTGCATTTAAACAAAGAGGTTTGGGGGATTAAAGGCAAAAAAAGTAATTTTTGTCTTTTTTCCAGTAGAAATATACTTTACGGTAAACAGGTTTTTAAGTCCATGTTCTTGCTAAGCTGAATTGGCTCATTCAGCTTTACTTCTAAAAATAACACTTAGATCAAGCTCTCATGACTATGTTTCTTCTTTTCAAAATGTCTGTTTATCAAGAGAGATTCAGTTGATAATGGCTTATTAGGATATCCAGAACTCTTTCTGGATATTCAGTGTCAGTTGATCATAATGGATCAACGTACTCTAGTAATAATATTCTTAGAATAATTGATTTTGTGTTTTAAAAAGAAAGAAACAAACAAACCAGAACCCCACCTAGGTGATGTGAAAATATTTAAAAAATGGTAGCTACTATCAGGTCTATTATTTCACTTATCAAAGAAATTTCTGATTCAGTTTGACTGATATCCAACCCCATAAGATAGCTGTAGAACACTTAAATGTCACTGCTATTAAATAGTACTGTTGTATTGAGTAATATAGAAGGCACAAATGCAACAGTTTACCTATGAAGCAATTTAGCTGCAGCGACCATACTATCTTTCTTTTATGTGAAATGGTAAACTGTTTTAGGGGAAACTGTAGTGTGTACTACAAAATATGTGCCCAGATGGGGTTTAATTTTCCACCATCTGTATCACTTCTAATCATCAGAGCTTTGAAGACTGCAAATAATGTGAAGCTGGACAATTTAAAACACTTGATATACACTACAAGAGCTATAGCTTTTTTAGTTATTAAAAAATGTTTTCAGTACTTATGGCATGATGGACACGGTACTCCGCTCTGGCTTTTATATTAAAAGGTTTTAAATAGCTTTTCTTTTAAACCAGTTGCTTGCTGTCTTCAGATTAAGCAGAAAAAACTGTAATACTTGCTGAAAAAGAAGAAATAAGGCCCACAGGAAGGAAAATGACCACTTGCTGATTACTGAAAGGGCTAGGTTTCAAATTTTTCGCTTAGTTTCCCAGAGATGCGTTACCTTAAAAGATGTGAGACTTGCCATTGCAGTTTTTTTCAATTTGTGGCCTGTTTAATTAGGTCAAAATACAATGTTCAGCTTGCTGTGATTTTAATAACAGAGGATATGATAAGTGACAAGAATATATTTTCAATAATAGTGCTTTATGCATTTTACGCGTTCAGTTACAATTCAAGATAAGTTTAAAGTGTTTGGGAAGCTTGCTTTGTTCTACTCAGAAAGGATGAATTGTATGGGATAGCCAGTTCCCTTTCACTTAGGCTGCCTTTGCTCATATCATTCTTCAGTTTAGATCACAGAAGTCTAAATTTGCAGTCAGTGGAGACATCCATAAGGGATTTGGCTTAAAATTTTGAGGGGGGATGTGCGTAAGTTCTCTGAACCAGTCCATACAAGTAGGAATTCAGACAAGAATTAAGATTACCTTGCAGATGCTTTCATAATATAGGGATCTTTCTCTCCAGGGTCATGTTCTTGCATTAACCAGTGTTTATGTAATCTTTGAAAATATGTAGTAAAACAGTTCTCAAGAGTTAGGTAGCACTTGTATTTATTAGTTCTTCCACAGGCAAAACTCTTAAGTTTTATGGTACTGTAGGTTTTCTTCTTAATAAGGAATAAAGAATTGGCTGTAAAATTAACTCTTTTGGGTAACATGTCACTAGAGGTTTATTGAACAGGAAAAAAGGGGGCGGAGAAGTGATGATATGATACACAAGAAGAATGGATTTGCCAAATCTATGCTATTGATGCTTTACTTGCAGGTGAACCTGCCACTTGCCATATCTTGTTTATGAAGGAGTTGGTAATTCATATTCTTGCCTAACTTACACGTGTGGAAGTCAGGAAAGTTTTATTAGTGAGAAAACAGTTATGTGAGCATATCTTGCCTTAAGATGAGCCAAGAAAGTAATTCCTGTTCCAAAGAAGTAAAAATCAGTGGCATAACTTTCCAGGGTACTTTCTCAACTTAGCTCTTCATTACTTTGTGTAGGCCTAGAAATCCCAATGCCACTAGTTAATTAGTGGTGTAATCCTGAATTTTGCTCAGCCAGAAGCAAGCAAAGCTATTACTTAAGTGGAGATAAGTGAGCAGGATTAAAACAGAAAATTGGGCCTCAAGGGGATCAGGTGTGTTCCTAGAACTCAGTTGTTGTCACTTAATGTGTTTATCTCTTGATTCACAGGATATGCCATGTGTAATTATCTGGAGTTACATATAACTAAATTTTTGAGTTAAAGCTACCTTTTTATTGATGTTAGACTAAAACATGTCTTCTGTGAAGTCTCACTCTACAAACCAGGACACCATTTCACTTTTTTCCTTTTTTTCTTTAGTTTTTGTTTCTCCTACCTCCTCATATCAGACTAATTACCTTTTGTACTGTTTTTCCATTTAGAACCTTTTACAGTCATTATTGGTAGCCCACTATATGAGTTATTTTCTCTTCTGCGTGATTTTGTGGTTGATGTTGGTTAATGATGTTATTGCTGAGGGCGGGAGGATGACCTAGGTGACTTCTTAAAGGTCTTTCCTGTGATTGCATATTAAACTCGCTCCCCAGTTAACCCTACACAGTATCATGGAGCTAATTAATGTTTTAGGTGAGAATCACATCCATGACTTAGGAGGTGATTCTCTTCTGCTAGATATAGTGAGCACTTTGATTGTGACCAGGAAGCTCTTCAGAGGGACTCTGTGCTAAATGTTCAGCTGCTGCTCAGGTGCTTTGCTAGATCAGGGTCAGTGTCAAGTATCTTGTAGGTTCAGGTCTATTTCTTCTGATCCAGTGAGTAGCAATGTTTAAAATGTGAAGGTTTGAAATAGAAACACGTGCGTTGTACCCGTATAGTCAAATACATCGCAAATTGAGGCTACAAAATGGTAATTTGAACCTGACTACCTGTGCAAAGTATCGGATTGCTTATTAAACTGGAGAGCCTTGTTGGTTTTGCATCTTATCTGTGCTTTTTTATGGTCTGTCTGCATGTAACATCAGTTGTTGCCCTGAACCACACAAAAGTGTGTTTGGTTACTTAAAGGCCACCTCTTGCTTTGAATGATAATGAAGCAGATGGCATCCTCTATTACCACTGAAGCTGAAAACGTGGTATATAGAGAAGAAAGGAACAAAACTCTGCAGTTGTGGAATTATCAAGGAAAAGCTCCAAAGACAAAACCTTTCTGTGATTCAAAGCCTTGTTAAAAATTCCAATGGCTCTTTCCAGCCTAAGCTGATAGGAAGGCTATATTCATAAGCCTGGGATATTTGTGGGAGCTCTGGTTGTGGTGGCACCAAAGGGTTAAAGTTCAGTCTTTATTTTCAGATCTCGTCACCTTTAAAGCAGTAGGTCATTAGCTTTTATGTTCCATGGTGGTTGTTTTTTACCTGAAATTAGGAGAGGAATAATTCTTAGCTGTCAGAGCCTTGAAATAGTTTGCACCGTCAAAAAAGCTTAATGCTACTTTTGTGATGATTATGTGTGCAATTTTATTGTTCTTTCCAACAGCAGTGTGATCTACTTTTTAGTACAGCTTCAGGATAGTCTTAACAGTCTTTTTATTGTCATTGTTGTTAGTCATCAGAAGTCTTGAATCTGAGTGAGGAGAAGGTAATCCAAAACCTTCCTTAATAATAGGAAATATTTGCCATTTCACCTCCAATACAAAAAGAATTCATGTTTGCTGAAAAGCTGGGTCCTTCTAAAGGTCAGATCTGTGGAGCTGTTGCATCCTTTGCTTTCACAACTCCTTTCAGTTTTGTCTGTTTAGAGTCAACATCTCTTGCATTCTCAGCAGATAGTGATTGGGTTTGGTTTTTGTAGCGTGGGTGGGCTTTCTTGGTGTGCTTGTTTTTTTTTAATAGGATACAGAAAAACAGCATGAAAATAGGATTTTCAGGCTTTTGGATAGGAAGATTGAAGTACTGTTCTTAAACTGATGAGGCGGGGAATGTGACACTGAGTTTGGGTATTAGTAAGTTAGACTCAGCTAAAGTAAATTTTATTGTCAATTTTATATTTGTAATAGTATCCTCAGTTACTGCTCAAGTTCGGGGCTAAGGTTATTAATTTATTAAAATTGTAATGAAACAGAAGAATATTTTTGAACTGACATAAAGTTGAAGTAACCGATGGAGGCGTTTTCTTTGTCCTTCTTTGTTAAAGTGCATACAGTGCACAGAATGGACATGAGGAAAGATGAGGTTTTGTTGTATTTAAGGCACTTGACCTTGGTTTGGAAGTCTGCTTCAACCTCTAGGTTTCCCAGGGTTTTTATCCAGTGATTCTGGGCTAGGTGCTTATGGCCACTTTTGAATATCACCTTCACCATTATAAAATGACTGTCCTATGTTTGCCTACTGAGATCTAACCCTGGAAAAAGCTAACATCTCTTGATACTCTTCCTATTAGTAGTCGCTGACTACCTAAAAGCTCTGCTCCTGGCAAGCTGAGGTGATGCTTTGTCATCATGTGAGCTGTCTCCAAATGCAGATGATGTTGTTCTGCCAACTTCCCAGCTGGGCTTTAATTGGGAATCAGACTGTACTTTATGCTCATTTACATAAATATGCTCCCCACAAAATACAGTGGCAGTGCCTCTTGCTTACAATAAAGAAACCTGCTGTTCTTTCCTCAAGCTCAGATCATGATGGGAGAGGCACAGGATTTCTCCTTCTGAGGGATTTCAAACATTGTGTCTGCTGTTCCTGGACAAAAGCTGTAGTGTGGCACTCAAGGATCCCTCCAGGAGTATGTCATTTGAACACATCTCTGAGTGGAATTAAACCAATGCTTAAATAGTCCTGGTGTTTGTTAAGTTACGTGGCTATTGCTTAAGAAGTGAAGTAGCAAGTTTACCTGTTTCTTTTCCTTCCTGTTTGTTTTTAAAAGAAATGAGTGTGTTAGGACCTTCAGAAGGAGACTCTGACTTATGGATCTGAGTAGATCAGGTTTGAGTGGGGCACTGAGGACTTTGAAAGAAGAGGAATTTGTTTAACAAACGAACAAACAAAACACCATCAAAAAAACCCACGTCTTTCTCCGCCATAGTGTTTTATTTTCTTGAGTCCGCTTTAAGTCTTTCCATGGTACACATACTGATTTGAACTGCTGAGGTTGTCGGGTTTTGTTGTTGTTGCTTAAATCCCATTTTTCTTTCCAGGAGCCTAATGCAGGTTTCCACGTTTGCTTGGAAACCATGCATCCAATATTTAGGTATGGCAGCACCCATGGGATTTCTTTTTTTTAACTTCCATATTTTCATACTGTGAAATTCTGATTTTTGTATGGTTCTGAAAATTGGTAAGTGTCTCCTCCTTTTTTTAAAAAATGAAATGAAACACACATGCTTCTCTGGCATTATTTTGGGTAAAATGAAAATCTACACGTTTCATTTATATTGCATTGTGAGTGAATGCTAATCTGTTGAAAGAACAATCTGTACTGAGGACATGAAAGGTGCAGATCTGTGGAACATGGCTTTAAGGTCTTGGTTTTCAAGCAGCTTATGAAAACATACAGTAGGGTTTATTGTATTTAAAATTTTAGGCTTTGATAATTCACATTTCAGTACCAATAGATACTAAGTATTGCTGTTGATGGGCTGCATTTTTGATCATTTTATTCTACTTGATAAATACAAACTTTAGAAAATAGCTGTACTCTAGTAAGAGATGGTCATTCAGTTTGGCTTCCTGAATTCCTCATTTCACCATTATTTCTCTTCCCCCCAGCCCCGTTTTTTTTTTTTTCTCTTGTTTGAGTAAAGCCTACAGTGAACTGTAACCTGAGGCCCATTGGAAGATTTCCAGAAGTCTATTTTACAGCTGATCCTTTATGCTTTATTAAGAACAAAGCTAAAGTACAAAATTTAGAGAATTTTGCCTGTGCAACAGGTAATAAATATAAACACTACTTAATCATTAAGTTTTTTACTGTCTTCAGAGGCTCAGTATTTGTCTCAAGAATTCATCAAATTTGCAAGAGAATTTGATACAGCTTTGGTTTCTAGAAACGTGTGAGCAAAATAAATTATGAAGTACAAGAAGTGTATTTGTAACAGTTTGGATGCTACTCTGAGAGTAGGAAATAGTAATTCTGCACTTAATATTAGGATGCATATGGTACCTTTTAGAATCATAGAATCATTTAGGTTGGAAAAGACCTCTAGGATCATCAAGTCCAACCGTCAACCCAACACTACCGTGTCTCCTAAACCATGTCCCAAAGTGCCATGTTTATGCATTTTTTTTAACTCCTCCAGGGATGGTGACTCCACCATCTCTCTGGGCAGCCTGTTCCAGTGCCTGACCAAAGGTATTAAAGAGGTATTATAAATTTGAATGTAAAATAATGAAGTCTTCCTCTTGTTTACATATCCAGTGGAGATAAAGCAGCTGATGTTGTCTTCTAAATTTTCTGTTGTATGAACATATTGTAATATAATGTGTGTGTCTTGTAAAATCACAAATGCGAATGTGGATAAACAGCACTATACCTTATCAACTTCAGTGTGCATACCAGCTGGAGGACAGGCCTGTAATAATGGATGTTCTGGAAGCTGTGACTTGATGGCTTTTCTGGTGATCTATTTTCATTCTGCAAAAAAGCATTTTTGGCCTTATCTAAGTAGAAAGAAAGTAAACTGAGACAGTCCTGATTGGGACTTTTGAGACTTTGATATTGTAATCAATGTGAAGTTAGAAACGCACCCAGTTCAGTTGAACTCAGGGTTGGGGTTGACTGTCATAGTGTTATCCCTATTTAAAGTGGAAATTTTGAAAGCTCAGTGTATATATAAATAAGAGAGTTGCAACTTCTGGTAAAGGTGATGTGTAACTCCAATTTCCAATTGTTGCTTTCAAGTTGTCCAGTTTGCCTTGATGTAAATATCACACTGATTTCTAAGATATTTCTACATGGTTTCTTCTCCTTTTTTCCACATACAAGTCTGTACGAATAATGTTGTCTTGTTTGGTCTGCCTTTTAAGTAGAAAATGTACTGTTAGTATGATGGTCCTATGAAGAACCGGAGCGTGAATAAACATGTAGATCTTCAGTGACCACAAAACTCTAACTGCATGACAAGTATATGAAAAATCAGTTTTTTGTGTAAGCAACTTGTTGAAGGCCATTATAGCCAAGTTTTCATGGAAGCCATCTATTACATAAACCCATTGTATCATACCATAAAAGGCATTTTCTTGCTTTAAATTGAGGAGATGTTAAACCAGAGAGATAAAAAGAGAGAGATGTAAAATTGAAAAGCCTTTTAGTTTATCATCAAAGATGTGCTGTCAGCATTAAAATATTGCATTGACATGAGAGAAGGGTGAATGTTGTCCCCTGCATGTGAGGCGGTGAAGCACTGTTCCATTCAGCCTTTGTTCTCCTCTATAATAAAACAGGAATGAGACCCTGTTGGGCATGCATATTTAGACAGAACAAGCCTCTGATCTTTTTGCATACAGCTTTACACAAGAAGTGGGATCATTCACAGTCTATGGAGTCGATCCCAATGAAATGTCTGGCTAAGAGCTTATAGGGTCAGTCTAAACATTTAATCGCTAAACTGGTAAACTGTGTTCAAGTTCTGTAGCGGTCTGTCTGGAAGATCTGTCATGTGTGCTGTGCTCCATAGGATCAGGTCTACCTTACAAGTTTAGGCAGTAAGTGAAGAAACAGTTCAGAATGCCTGCAGATCTTGAAAGGTCTGATGGTACACATGAGATGAGTTTCTTTTTCTCTGCAGGAAGGCGAATACACTGAACTGTTATGTTTAGTGTTTCTTGTTGACATTACTGTTACCTTTTCTGAGTCAATAGGCTCTATAGTATGACCGGAGTCCTGAAAACCCTACCCTTTGCTGGAGAGAAACCATTGAATAATTAGAGCTGATTACAAACTGGATGATGATTTTGCATCTAAAAAATTAATCGTAGGACTCTCCTCTTCCCTTCTGTGTCCACCCTGTGTCCCCCCTCCATGTTTCCTATCTTTCTTTCCTTGTATTTTTTTAATGCTAGTTTTATTACTAAAAGTTAAGCTCACGCAGGTGGTCCTGTCAGGCTATAAAAGTGGTTGCTTGAGCAATATGAGAAGACTGCCTGAATAATGCTGGTTTTTACATTTAGGGCTGATCTTGCTTGGAAACCCTCAGGTAGGATGTATGCAAGAGAGCAATAAATTATACGTAACTTGCAAAACATTCTGGGATACACATGGGATACAAGACCAGTTGGCATCACAAATTTTCCCGTGAGGGGTATGTTTCTAAGGTATCTGGCAAATTGCTTCATCAATCTTTGCTGTTTACCCTTTAATAATGGTGATAGTTTACTTTACATGTTATTTCTTTGGGTAAAGCTTGTTGAACTGTCCCCAGGATCATGTAACCAGCTGCTGATGGAGTTCCATTTCCAGCCGTAACAGCTTTCCTGGCTTAAAAGTAAAATTTGAAACTTGCAGAGATAGAAATTTCTGGCCTGCACATTCACTTTAAATGGTTGCTTTAATTAATAACATGCTTAAATTAATAACGTATATTCTGTGGCCCATGAGCTTGTGTTAAAAACCTATTTTTGTGTTCCTACATTTTTACTCTCAGTGCAGGTTATATTTCTAAAAATAGATTCTTTGTGGAAGAAGCTCCTGGACATTTCTGAATAAATGCTGAAAATAATGGGAAATTAAGAAACTGTGTTGATGGAGTGGTCTTGCAAAGTAGAATAGCTTGGACGACTGAAAAATCAAGGATAGTAGTTCGCAGATACAGAAAGTCCATGAAACTGGTAACAATAGCAGACCTCGCTACTTTGCTTTTATGCACAGTGTCTTGTCTTGATTGTAGGTACATGAAGAGGTACTGTTGCAGTTGCCTGACTGTGGTGGAGCCTGAGAGATACAGATTAGTTTTGAAGCTGACGCCCAACAGAAAATCAAGAGACATTCTGAAACATAACTATCCTGGGGAGGGGGGAATCCATTTTTAGTTTGTTTTTAAGGCAGCAGTATTTTGGTTTTGGACAAAAAGATAATAAAACAAGGCCTGGATTTTTTTCTCCTTGAGAGGTGTGTGTGTGTGTGTGTATATGTGTGTGTATATTAAAAAAAAAAAGCATATATATGTATATAAAATTTTTATGTAAAATGCTATAATAGCAAAACTTGGACTTTAGCTGATGGTTTTGAAGGAAAACCTCTGAACATGGCTAGAACCAAGCAAAGTTTTCAGAAATAACAAATGTAGTGAAGTGGACGGTGATGTGTAAAGTACCACAAATTTTGGGTCACATAAATTTATTATTATGGTTGAATCTTTAGCCCTATAAGTATGTAAACACACAAAACTAGTAATGCTTTTGAAATTAAACTTCGTAAACCATTCCATTCCAGATTGGTTACAAAATATTAAACTCTATCCCTGTAAAAGCAGGAATTTAGTAAAAGAACATGGACTTATCTTTAGCACTAGAAATCTGAGTAGCGTCCGTATAATATTGTGCCTGCTATTTAAATAATCCATGAATTAGTCACACATCAGTTTAACGTTGCTCTATTCAAAACTTCACACTGAACTGCAAACACTGAATCCCATAAATGCTTTTCCCAAAAGCTAATATGAGAAGCCTTACCACTTTTTTTTTTTTAAAAAAAAGGTAAAAAAGGAAAACAAAAAACCCCTGCAAAATCAGCAAAATAGTGAAAGGTTTGTTAAGAATATTTTGAACTGGTTTTAAATTTTTATATGCCTGCATTAATCTCAGCTTTCAGTAAAGTGCTGTTGTCGCATTATGTACTCCATTACTTGGGATTTAGATCCGATACTGATTTGATGTGGAAAATGCAGAGATAACTCTTTCCCAGGAAATAAAAGGGTAGGGTTTTTTTTCCTTGTCATCTGCTCTTCGTGTGTAAGATTGCTATGGCCACAAAGCAGCAGTTACACCATTTACCTAACCAAATCCTGTAGCTCTGTGATTGTGTCTGGTCTGACACAAGTAGTCTCATGAGCCATGGCAAGCAAAAAAGAGTTGCAGGTCTGTGCCAGCTATTCATAAAGCCAGTTCTCTTGCCAAGTGCTGCAAAGATCAGTTCTTCTTTCACTCTGTTTAGTGGCTGTGGTTGCATTCCATGTACGTTCTGCGTGAGGATCTCTTTATAGCATCAAAATCATCCTAATGACTTCGGAACACCTGCTCCATCATCAGATAATCATCATAATAGAGTATGTTAAGTTTCAGGCTTCATGAGGTGCCCTGAAAGGTGTACATCTCATAATTAATGTCTGTGACATAAAATCTGTAAAGCACGACAGATACAATAATGGGTATTTATCTTTTTTTGAGCTGGTACTATTGTACCCTGCTCTACCTCCTAAGCAGCCCTTCCCTGAAGAGTTTAAATGACAAAGGCCAGAAGCAGAGTCAAGGACACCTGTCTTAACCTCGCGGTCTCAGGAACTCACAGTGAACAAACAGCATCCTTGTCATCTTTGCAGAATAAAACATGGCATGAGTGTCTTGGTTTGGTGCTTTGTTTTTTTTTAAATTTTAGAGTTAAACCTGGTGTTTCAGTGTAATTTCAGGCTTGTTACAAGGACAAAGTTGCGGTGTTTTAGTTTTCCTTTTTTTAGAATTTAATGATTTGACTTTCTTCTGGAAGTAACAGGCATTATAATCTCAGTGTCACCCACTGTAACAGTGCCTGTACTGTATCTCCTGCTAATGATAAAATACTCTGTGTATACTTGACTATTGTATTAATGACAAACTTCTGACTATTGAAACATATACCTCTCTTGATTTGAGGTTGTAGTTCACCTAGTAGTTGACATGTGCATGTGAAATTGGAGTTAATCCTCTCTTTGGAAGATGTGGTAACACAAGACTGTTCTTAGTTGGCCTGCAAAACCATATTTCACTGGGCTGTGTGTCTTTTCTTCCCTTCCTCAGCTGTATGCCTGAAAGACCAAGGTTTTAAAGCTATACATAACCTCAGACAAGTAGTTTAAAAAACAAACAAATAAATAAAAAAGAAAAGACTGTGATCAAGCCATCAGCTGTGTATAATGATTGTGGACAGAGAGAACCCATCTTGGTGCCTGCTGAAGTCATCGGGAACCTTTTCCTTGACCCTGTGAATGAGTGATCCTGGTTATACTACTTTGGACCTTTTCTCAGAACATGCCTCTGACCAAGGAGTCCCTGCTAGTGTATCCCATGGGAAACAGAAACACAGCAAATGTTTCTGGAAATCATTTTCCCCTTAAAGATCCCAAGGGGTCTTTTTTATTAAACAAAGCTGGAAGGATAGAAGTTGACATTTAATCTCTGCATGCGTTGGCTAGGCTTAGATAGATAGTGGCGCTCAGCTCTTCTTGGTAGTGTGTTGGTGTTGACTTCTTTGACCTGACTACTGTAATCAGCTGTTCCCACAGCAGAGACCCACCACGTACATCTTAATAACAAGCCTCCTGTGGAGAAGCAGGGGTTGAGTGTTCTTAAGTAATGCATTTAATCTCTGCATAAATCTGAAGTTCTGTAGATAAACATTTCAGCTAAAGAGCATGTTAAGCTCCAGTTCTGTACTCTCCTTGTGCAAACAGAGGATTCTCTCAATCTGCTTCATGAGGCATGTGTGGTGTTCCTTGTTAGCGTGGTCACAGGTCCAATGCTAAGCTGTTAAATAATTTAATTGGTTTTGTTTGTTCATAACACTGTATTCTCATCTATCCTTCTTCCTGCTGCTCATTTCTAATTTCCAACAGCCAATAGCACAGGATTTGAAGGACATCTTTGTCTCTTTGTTATGCTAGATGAAGGTTTAAAAAAAATAATATTTTTCCCAAACAGTATATTGGGAAGTTTTGGTGTGCAGTAGGGTAGTTGTTTGAAGAATTTTGTGAGGTTGCTTACTAGAGATTTAGTTCTGAATCTCAAAGTGCTTAAGAACAACCAAGCTGAATTCACGGCAGGAAAAAATTCTAGAGAAAGTGTATTGGCAAGTGGTACTGTGGTGGTTGAGTGTGGTTCCTATGCCTTCCTATACAGAAGAATATAGGCAGATAGGGAATAAGTGAGAAGCTGAGATGGAAAGGAATGCAGGAACTGATCAGAAAGGATGTGGAAATAAGAGGAAAGGGAAGGTTTATCAGTTCCTCTCTGTGGAGCAATGGAAAAATGAAAGAAATGGCAGATACAGAAGAGCAGATGCAGAAGATGATAAATACATCTGCTTGGGAAAGGCAAAATACTACATAAACTGAGATGGCTAGGATAAGACTGAAACTGATTGAAACAATTTGATGTCATTTAGCCTAAGCCTGTGGTTAGTGTAAGTCAAAGTATTTAGTCTGGAAAAAGCAGGTATGCTGCTATACTGCAGAGCAGCCCATTGTCAGGGCCCATTTTCAGAAGATAAAATAGACTGTGCTGTGCTAAAAAGGCATTTTACACATTGCTTAATATTTCAATGTCTTTGTATTGCGAATACTATTAAGCCTGCTTTTTCTCTTTTGTTTAGACCCTTCTGCAGAAACAAAAGAACAGCCAAGAATTACGAGCGGTTTGACATGCATTTCAGTTATTATATTATTATTACTGTGTTATTCAGTATTTTTAAACAATATGTAATTTTCTTTGTATTGTGGTACATACGTAGAAATTCTCTGAATAACACAGATTTTAAAGATGGAATACAGTTTATAATTTCCTCACAATGTCAAATATAAACCAGTTACTCTCAGCAGTAAGAAAATGTTTTTTTTGGCACTAGAACATGTCTGTTAAATTTTCTCTAATGTAGACCACCTGCTATTCCAATGTATCTGTATTTTTGCTAGATACACCTGATATGTGGAGGAAATGTGCTTGTGTAGCGTGGTGTGACATTGCAAACTCGAGCTTCCTTTCTTTCAAAACTGCTGTTTGAGATGCAGTTGTTTCTTGGCAATGTTTGAATGAATCTGTATTTTTTCAGGAACGTGGGATACTGGGAAACACACCTAAAGTAGCAGTGATATTTCTTGTGAGGTTAGCTGTTCTTGTCCAGTGCTCACATTATTTTAACAAGTTTCTTTTTTGTTTTGGAAACCCTATAAATACGACTATACTGGGGGGAGGTGAAGGTGGGGGGATGATTTAATTTTTCTCTACCATGTTGACAATTATTTTTCTTTGTGGGTTAGGTCTACAGTCCAGACATCACAAAAGTAACTACTGTAGGACAAGGCTAGTGAACACTACAGTAAAGTAAGAATATGGAGACTTGAGCAAATTTCTGGGGTGTTCAAGATTATATGTTCCAGTTGCAAGTCCTAATCTTGGATTATGGCAAAATGTTACCTCAGAGTGGACTTACATGTGTTTCTAGTCTTGAAAGGCTCCAGAGTTCAAATAACCTAAACCATTCACCTACACTAGGGCAAAACTTCTGGCTGAAGCATTTATATGCAAGAGTACACATCTAAACATCTAAAATTTTCCTTAAAAAAGGTTATGTTTCCATAGTATGACTATTCTTTCAAAGCACTAGTTGCTATTGAGGATGTCATGTTGTTGCTTTATATTTATACTGTTGGGCTTGTTTTCTACGGAGCCTGTGGTATGTATAAGAAGACATTTGATAACCCACAAATATAGGCAATTATGATGCCTTCTGCCAGCTTTTCTGGTGGAACATTGTCAGTCACAACAGAATTTTAAATACACATTTTTAAAACTGTAAGAATTGAAGCTTGTTCAGCCTAGAGAAGACAAGACTGAGGGGGGATCTCATCAATACTTACAAATATTTAAAGGGTGGGTGTCAAGAGGATGGGACCGGACTCTTCTCAGTGGTGCCCAGTGACAGAACAAGGGGCGATGGGCACAAGTTGGAACACAGGAAGTTCCATTTAAACATGAGAAAAAGCTTCTTTACTGTGAGGGTGACAGAGCAGTGGAACAGGCTGCCCAGAGAGGTTTTGGAGTCTCCTTCTCTGCAGACATTCAAAACCTGCCTGGACGCAGTCCTGTGCCCCCTGCTCTAGGTGTACCTGCTCAAGCAGGGGGGTTGGACGAGATGATCTCCAGAGGTCCCTTCCAACCCCTACCATTCTGTGATTCTGTGATTGCTCAGTCCTAATGCCATACATTCATTTCCATGTGAAGTCAACTGATAAATTTATATTTGCATAGTTAAGGAAATATGAATGAGATAATGATGTTTTATGATACTTTTTTCTTCTTAACACATTTTTACTCATAGCTAAGAAAAATGTATGTGTACTGGGTTTTTCAGTTAATTATTGGAAAAGCAAGTTAGTTGCTTTAAGAGCAAGTTCAAAAAAGTGACTGAATTCACTAAGCGCAGGATTAGGTGTTGGGATGGTGGCAACAAAAGTTCACGTAAAAGGCCTACTTTGATCCCATTAGATGCCATTTAGAACAGTAATGCTGATAAAGTTTCAGAGTTAAGAACTAATTCATGAAAATTTCTTTTTCTCTGAGCAAAACACTGATAGGTTATGCATATGCAAGGCTGGGTTTTTTTAACTGAAGTATAGCACGCTATTAATGATGACCTCACAACTTTTTGGTAGGAAGATCTTACATTTTTAAATTTAATCTTTTAATATCTGGGGCTGGTAGATAATCTGTACTTTTAAATGGGAATACATTTTTAAAATAGTTTGGGATTTTATTCCAACATGACTCATGTTCATATGACCAGAGTATTTAATAATTCCTAGTGTAACCTCATATTTGAGATATTTATGCCCATTCCTCATCTAAATAGGAGGGTGGTGTATGTTTCCCACAGCCATATTAAAATAGTGGTCCTTAAATAAAAATCTGTACCACTTTGTAAGAACTAATGCAACCTTCCACTATCAGGTGACAGTGTTCCCTCTTACTGCTGAAGATAACAGAAGCAAACTCAGGGGCTGGAGGGTTAAGTGAAAGTGCATGCGCGCGCGCGTGTGTGTGTGTGTGTGTGTGCGCAAATGCATCACCTATCTGGCAGGAGAAGCAGAGAAAGAATAGCTTTCACAGCATGAAATCTGATGTATCCTCTGGATATTTGTCCTTTCCTAGGCCAAATTCGCAGCTCTTTGTTAGAAACTGTGTGTGTAGCATGGCTATGTGGATCAAACAGTCTCTATGGCTAAGCCAGGAGTCAGAATAAGTATCTTTGGTTGTAGTTGTTTGGGGTTTGTTTCTATGATGATTTTTTTTCTTTTTTGAGTACTGTCTGGGGAATTCCTGTTGTCCAGTGTAGGATGTCAACTATGTACAAATTGTATTTAGAACAGAACTCTGTGCATGTTCACTTCATTTTGCAGTGGGTCTTTAATGGAAAGATAACTCAAACAGCCCTACAAATTTGTACCCCTTAAAAGCATTAACTAATTTAGGTAAATTGACTGGAATAGGAAGAATACCAGTAGGGCGAAAGGGAAAAAATAAATTATTTTTGTTTGTATTGTGGATTCTTGGGTTTTAAATGTGCAGTCTCCACATGTATTCCTAGAGCCTTTACCTTAAATTAAAGCTTGTTTGGGGCAGGGATTGTCCATGATGCCTTTCAGAATGTATCCTCATTCTCATCCTGGCATAGAGCAGTAGAAAAAGTATTCCTAGTCAGACAGTTCCTCACTGTTTCTGTGATTGGACATTCTGTATCTCAATATTGAATGCTCTACAGTTGTAAATTTTAGTGGTTAAAAAGTAGCTTATTCATATAGAAGCGAGGAATTTGATGCCCCAGATTGTGCAGTTTAGAAGGGACAATCTGTTTCATAAATTGATCAAGCTCCATCTTTAAAGCCATTGGGATTTTTTGTTTGTTTTGGGTTTTTTGTCTCTGAAATTCCTATTAGAAGATTATAGGAGATGGAAGGTATAGAGGAGTAGGGGCATAAGGAAGTACAGTAAAATTTTGCTGCTGAGCTGAGTTTATTTCATGAAATATTTGAATTAGGAGGCAATTCAAATTCAGTAGTCCTGACTTCAGTTCACTTGAACCTGAGAAGGGCAAGGCTGAAGCACAGTGGTAATATTGTGTTATGGTTTCTTGATATTGTTATCTTCATCAGAAAAAGAGGTGGAAAATGTGTGCTGTAAATTATGAAGACCACGAAAACAAAACTACACTAGAATAAAAAGTGAAGAATTTCTCTGAATATTTGTTCATAGGCAGATTAAAAAAATTAATACCAAAAAGCCAAGAATCAAGAAATATGGTTAGAAGATAACATCATTACTTTGATACCACTGGAACATGGAAATTCAGTCCAAGGAAGAACTAGTAAAAATAGTGGTGTCAGAAAGGACTGTGAGGAGTGAAGTGAAAAACCTGTGAGGCCATGTGTTAGCAGAGACAGACTCTTTCAACTTACTGTATGAAAACCAGAGATGCTGGGCAGTTGCAACTTCCCTTCTCTAAAGTATAGGACTCCAGTGAGCTTGGTTTTGGAGCTAGATGCTGTTATGACTTGGATAAAGCTCAAAGGAAAGTTGCAGAGTTATTTATAGGGAATTATGAGCTGAATACATATATTTTAGCTAAGCAGTACCTAAGGCAAATGTAATAAACCTTAAAACAATTGAAATTGCTTAAGTTCTAAGGAAAAAGAAAATTTATTTAGGTGGGTGTGAGAAGAAATGGTAGCTAGACAGACAGGCATTCAAAGAGGGGGAAAAAAAAAGAGAAAAATCCGATTATGAGGAGTAAAGTGCAATTTGAAAAAAATGTGTGAAATTATATGGTAGTTTTCTGAGTGAAGTGGAAAATCTATTCACTGGAGGAATTTGAAGCTGCACATGCTTTTCATCTTCTACTTTTTCTCCCTGCTTTCATTTTGCCTGAAAAAAAAAATGAGGGCAACTCTGTTGTTCTGCCCTCTGAACTTGCCAAGGGACAAGTTCAGTTGTCTATCTCAAAATGTAATGATGTATTAATATTTGGCACTTGACTTTCTAAGTCTGCAGAATAATGCATAGCTATTTAAAAAGGCCCAGAGAACTTAAGAGATCTTAAACAAATGTAGTTCACCCTGTCAGTGTTCAGCAGCCTGAAAAGGGACAGTTTATCCAGTTCATCTTCTAACTCCACCTGGGAAGAACTGAGATTGGTGAGTGGCAGACTGAAGATGCATGTCTTGCGTTGGGCTATCTGGGTTCAGTGGCCTTGCCTGACCTTAAAACCTCCTTGATTTCCCCTCCCACTCCCATTGATTTTGAAACAGTTTTTATTATTAAAATTGAAGCTAATCTACATGAGTGCACTTCAAAGTTCTCTCTGTTTAGGGAAAAATTGGACTGGTCACTACAAGCGGTTTTAATTTGTGCAGTAGCTCTGTGAAAGATTTAAGCTTCCCTACTTGCATGTTTGTTCCCACAACACTGCTTTCTCCTGCTGCGTGCGCTGCTCAGAATTGGTCCTGAGTCAGCTAGTGGATCAACAGACCATTCTTGGTTTAGTTTTGTAACGTAGGTTTGTTTTAACCCTTCTGATTAGCATTGCAAGGTTTGTCTGTTGAAAGTTCCTGGGGAACTGCAGTAGGAGAATAGCAATTAAGGGAGCGGCAAACAAGCAAAAAAGCTTACACAAATGTATATTTAAATGGAGAAAATTATCATTTTTCTCAGGGTTGCCTCTTACTGTTTGGAGGTTGAGGAAGTCTTACACTATTAAATTTTTTTTAAATAATTTTCAAGAATTTTAAGCGGATGGTGAAAGTTGTGAATGCTTCTTTTTTTTTTTTTTTTTTTTTTTTTTTTTTTTTTTTTAATTTTCCTTCCCCAAGAGTGATTTGAAATGAAGACTGTAATGTGACCTTAAAGAGAATTTTTCCCCTTGTAATGTAGTGGACTATGCATCAGCTTTCTCTTTTTATCAACTGTTGCTTTCAGTGAAGCTGCTGATAATCATTTAAGATAGGACAGGAGTATGTAATCTGAGCAATTACTGGTTTATGTGCTTCCCTTGAGATTCTAGTTAATAGTCAGCATTACCTAGCTTTCTACATTTGTATAAATTTTAGAATGCAGAGTGTGAGACAGTCTTCATGAAAGCAAACCCATATGCATTTATGAAGAGTCTTTTGAATGCTGTATTACATCATCTGTTCTAAGACCGATGTTTTAGCCATTATCATCCTAAAGAAAGCAGAGTGGAGAAAACCTAAAATATACCATGTTTATTAAACACAGTTCAGAATGGTATTTGCACGTACAGTGTAGGCAGTACAGGCAGCTGAGCATATGTTAACCCATCCCTTCTAGAGATTTGATAAAAGATGCTGTAGAATATAAGATGGCCAAATATTAAAAAAAGAAAATCAGTAGCAACAAGACACAGTATCTGAAGAACCAACAGCTTTACTTGCAATAAAGGTCACATCTGCGACCACAGTGCTCTGGTCCCTAGGGCACTATGGAAGATTTACAACTTTCTGTTTACTTTATGTCACTCTTAATGTTAAGATACAGTTAATTAGAAAAATGCAAAATACTATGTTGTTGCTCTTAATATTCATCTTTGTTTCATGATAGGACTCATCCAGTTTTCATAAAAATAACATAAGATTGAGCCATTATACTTGTCGCTGCAATTTCAGTAGTCGTCAGCTGATAGTGCTGGGACTATGCATGATCTGAGCAAGCAGGACATCATCTTTTTCATGGGAAAACAGCAGCAGAGAGAACTTAGTGGTGTTCAACCTCTGTCCATGAGCACTGAACCAAGTGCATTTGAACCACTTGTTGAATGTAGTTACGCTAACATTCACATCACGAGAAATCTTGTCTTAGAAACTGGCTACTGACAATCCCATCTTCTAACCTGTAAGATGATTTCAGGAATGTTTGAAATCTCAATTCATATACTTATTTTGTGAAAGCTCAGCAGTAGCTGAACTGATGTGTACAAACACATTTTTCAGAAGTGATAGGATAAATTGCTGCACATTTAAAATCTGGTTAAGAAAGGCTTAGCCCCTTCTCCTACACCAAAAATATTTTAAAATTATAAATATATGCATTATTTTCTATAAAGCATTATATACAGCTATTAAAAGCAAAATCCTTAAAATAAAAACATGAAATAATATAGCTAGCATAAAAAGCTAAGGTAGGTGTGCATTAGAATTTAGAGTCATTATCTGTACTTATAATATGATTCTCCTACTGTCTGCTAAGTAAGCTGAAGCTTTCAATAAAGAAATTTGTGTCAGTATCCTAGTGAAGATTCCCTGTGTAGGAAACTTCCTTGCAAAACCTGTGCCTATAATAGCAACTGTTGATATTTAGATATTTAGATTGTCCTTCCCCCCCCTCCCCCTTTCTGTTTTTCAAGAGTAGTTGAGTTCATGGTCATTTGGAATAAATTCTGATGTGGTTGTTCTGTTATTTCAGCACTCAAATATGCACAGGGGATATTTGTATTCCTCTTTTGTGCAATGCTGTCTTTAGTTGCCTGTCCAAGAATATTACAATAAGAGTTTCTTGGATGCTATCAAGTAGTAAGTAAGTAGTAGAGTACATGTATTGGATTAATTTAGTTGTGTGCTTTTTGGACTTATGAGCTGTTAACTGGTGGAGAAAAGACGTAATTTTGCATTTAAAGCTGTGTGTGATTTACATTATTGCTTGTGCTACATGTGCGAGCACATACGTGGATTCAAATCTATCTACAAATTAATGGTTCTCTATTTTTGAAATGTGAAGTTTTCTAAACTGGGTGGTAAATAATACTAAGATAGTTTGTGACTAGAACTAGGAGGTTTTGGTGACTGTTTTGACATTACAGTCAGCAAAAGTATTCTGAACGTTTTCAATCACAAAGCTTTTTTAATAATTTTATCAGATGTTCAGATTCTGATAATGCTAATTAATAATTGTGAAGATGTTATTGTAAGGGAATATTTTGTGAAATAGGTATTTAAATCATGACACAAACTTCCTGTGCATAAACCATACTGTTTCATTTTCAAGACTTAAGTTTTTGTGTGTTTTATACTAACTGTAAGTGGAATTATTCACTACAGGTTTTTTTCCTGTTTTTAAGTTGGATCTGGTTACTCTCTTGTTCTGAATCTCTTTGAGACTTAAGAAGTGTCTCAGGCTTATTTAAAGACAGTCTTTTCAAAAGCCTTTTGGAAAAAAAGTCCACAATCTCAAAAAGGAAGGGATTAGATGTCATTAAGGGGTCAGTGGACCATTCAAATTTAATTTGAACAATTTCAGGTTAAACCTACCTTTTATCAGTAAAATGCTTAGGTACGCTGAGACTGACTTGTAAGACAAACATGAGTGATTATAGCAAAGGAGCAGTTACTGAAGTCAACACTGAAGTGACATCTGCGTTCCTCAAACTTCAAAGAAAAACCTTTGTCCTCCTCTCCAAGATTCAATAACTGTAAATCAACCCATCTTTCCTATATTTTTCTCACCAACTGCTCACCATGTTTAATTATCATGCAGCTGAGTTTAAGAAAGTTACCTTACTTCTTACCTTTTCCATTTAGAAATATGTGATGGTTGTGTGCAGTTTGGGTAAAACCTGGATTGTTGTGAATGGCTCCTTCTGTTTTAGAATATATAGAATTTGAGAAAATATTTTGAAATATAAATGTAACACTTAAAAATATAAAATTCTTAGTGTCTCTCTCTCTCTCTAAATATATTTGTGATTCTAAGGAAAAAAATTGTGGTCTTGCAGATTTTTTTAATACAAAGGTATTAGAGGGGATGAGCTGATACTTGTATGTGAAAACAGAAACACTTGGTCTTCTTGATACTTAGTTCTGCTGGTAATGCTGTAACCCTCATCATTGATAAGTCTGCAGAAAAACTATATTTTTCTTTCTGTACATGAGACTGGCAGTAATTTTTAAGCTGTGTCTTCAGTTGGTTGAGGGGGGCAGGGAGGGGATGTGTTTTCAGCTTCCCAAAAGACTATTTGGTTTTATAAAATATTTCCTGTAGATTTTCAGGTTTCATGATTTTAATGTAGATTTTACAACTAATTCCTGAATATATTTATAGATGGTAAGCTAAGCATAGGAGGTAACAGACTTCAGATACAGCTTAAGATACTGTACTTCGTAATACTGGAAGTTACATTGATTTGACCAGTGAATGCGACTGAAAGATCGGTGGCCTCAGGGAACTGGAGGGACGTTGCCAGGATGAGGGGGTGTGTGTGAAACACACCTCTCCCTTGAGAAATTGCATCCTTTAAGGAGGAGCATTTCTTCAAATGTAGATGAAATAAAATGAATAAGCAATGTGACTGATAACGAAACAGTCTGGGCTATAAGCAGGTCAGTCAAGAACCCAATGTGGAAACAAGCTGTTTGAAAGGCATTGTATTAAGGACTTTATGTGAAGCTATATAGTTCAAAACTGATAATGCAACTCTAAACCTTCTAGTGATACTGTATTTCTGTTCTTTGATTCATCTGTAACAACCCTGTTTCAGCTACAGTGCCTGACCCAAGCAGTCAGTTCGGAATGTTTTCCAGTGTATTTGTTTTCTCTTCAGACTTAAATGTTTTGCAGATATGCTCTTTATTTCTTATTTTGGAAAGTTCTGCAATATAAATTCACTTTTTTACATAATGCTTTCTTTGTCTGATGTGTGGTAAGCGACATAGCAGCAGTGAGGCCACAGCTCTTAAATTAAAAGTTGTATGTCACAAATCATGCTGATGGGTTATATTAGGGGAATAAGCGCATATTTTAATATACACCCACAAACAGCTCTTCCTGAGAAATTTGAAAACTGCCTTTCAGGTAGGTTAGAAACCACCTAAATGAAGATGCAATGATTGCGACTAATTGCATTTTTTGTGACAGAACTTTTTTGGTTTTCTTTCTTAGGTTCCACCAATTTTTTGCTGTAACTGAGGATAAAGGCGGGGGGGGGGGGGGGGGGGGAACACAACACTCAACGTTTTCCAAATTACTTATACGTATGTGGTGGCTAGAACAAGGCACACTTCCTGAGATTTCTTTCTTCAGGGATTCTTTTAGGAGTTTACAGATATTTGGGGATGATGAGGAAAATTGCAAATACATGGTCTAGTGACTTGGCTTTCTGTTGCATGTCTTTCAAAGAGCTAATGAGAACATTTTTTCTTCAGAGTGGTGCCTTGCAGACAGAGGAGGTAGAGCTTTCTGAAGCTATGTTACTGACTTAGCTTGAGGATGCGAGAGTTCTGGGCTCTGGCTGGAGGCAGTGGATGTGACTGGAATGCCCTTGAGGCCAGAATTACGATCCCTAACTCTGGCCTTCCCTGTTAAATTTAGACAACAGCTTAGTTTGATCCTCTAATTAGTATCTGAGATGGGCGAGTTTACTGCTTGAAGAACACGCAGTAACGTAGTTATTGCTTATGGTGGAAAGAAGGACTTCAGTAGTTCAGGCTAAGAATGGATGTTTGTGGTCAGGGTGCACAGGCTTGATGCATTTGAAAATGGCATGCTGATCCTTACTGGCCGTACGGAAGATGTTTATATTCAGTGGCATTGGATGTGTTTATACCAAATCTGAACTTGGTGCTTCTTATAACTGTTTAAATTAGAAAGTAAAATAATACATTAACATTCGAAATAACATTTGCTTTCTTCAGACTCTGGTTTCGCTGACTTCTTAGGGACATGTAGATAATATTCTTTAAGAGGAAAAATCTCCTTTTAAGGAGACAAGAAAAAATGAGAAAGCACTATTTCCCATGCATGTTGGCAAAGTTAGGTCTCTTCAGTGTAGCTGGATGGCAGAAGGGTTTTTGGGGTGTTTGGGGTTTTTTGTTTTGCTTTAAAACAATGTGAATCTATGGAGCGCTTCAGTAGGGTTGCAAGGGCTTTATTTCTACCCTGTGCAGTGGCATCTGGAGTCTCAGGACCAGGATTTTCTGCATGGGCTAGTTTCCCCTTCTGAGAAGTTCATACAGGGCTCGGTATGCTCAACTACTGGAGCAGACCTAGCCTGTTCTGTATAAAAGGACCTCGTGTATTCCTGAGAATACTTTGAACCCAGGCTCAAATATTAAGTTTGCACAGGAGACCACCACCCCTATTAGTCAAACACTTGTTGAAAGAGAAGAGTTAAGATTGTTTGTTGTCACCCTTCCCCCATTCGGAGGAGGATCTGAAATATCCTTATCTTCAAAGCTTGGAATAGATTTGAGGCAAACTCTCTGAAGCGCTGTATTTCCATCTGTGCTCCTCTTCAACACCTGCATTCCTCACGTTACTACCAATTGCTTGGTGCTGCAGTAGTAAAACTGCAGAGGTTGCAGGCCTGTGGGATTTATTTTTAATAGGCTTGGAATTAAATAATTTATTTTAAACAACTGTTGGTTAAAAATACTATAAATATTGATCCAGGGCCATCTGCCTGAAATTAATAGGCTATAAATAAAGTGGTTTTTTAAACAGATGTTTCTTAGCCTACAGTCTCTCTAGATAGTTTTTAGGAACTTTTCATGTAATGGCAGCTAAATGTCAGTGAAGGAAGCCAAAGTCATGTGTATCGCATTTTGTTTGTAAATTGTATCTCAATTTCTTGTCAACACTGGATGTATTTTTGTGGTTAAGTAATGTGGTTTTTTTATCATAGGCAGCAGGAAATATTTAGTTAGTTATCTGCATCAAACTGAAAAAGAACAGGCACTGTGTCTGCCCTGCCCGGGTAAAAATAGGACCAATCAATTATTTCTTTACTGTTCCTGATCTCCTTTCTCACCAGAAGCAGCAGCTTAGGGCCTTGACCTTTCAGGAATGATATCCTATATGAAACTTAGCAATGGTTGGATGCCCCGTGTGGCATATGAGGCAGCCTTATATGCAAGTTACCTTATTTTTTTCCTGAAAGGGAGAAGGCTGGAAGAAGTGGTGGTCCTGCCCCTCATTTTTTGCCATGGTAGCCTACTATTCAGAGTATTTATCCAAGAATGAGGGAGATACTTCTGAGCCCTTCTCAGCTGCTTTTGCATCCCAGAAGATACCAGACTATATACAAATGGGAATAGCAGCACTCCTCATCCTCCCCCTTCCTGAGAATGTGATCCAGGCAATAAAGAATGCAACGTTACAGCACCTGGAGGGACAGCAAAGAAGAAGGAGCTCTGCTGGGGCAAGTACGGAAGGCAGTCCTGAGCAAGGATAAAGAAAACACTCTTTGAAGGGAGTGTTTACGGAGTTTGTATTAAAAACTTAGTAGGCTTCTAACTTTTGTGTTTAAACATCCTGTGTTCATGTTAGAAAGCTTAGACTGCAAGATATTTCTTTCAAGGTATTCTTTTGGAGTCTTGGAGAGTGTCTGGTCATACGGGTTGGGTAGACTAAGCTGTAGCCTGTGTCAGGAGTATCAAAATGCAAATTCTTGATTTATTACTGCTAGCAACATAGTATTTTGTCATGTTTTAAATATTTAAATTACTTCACTGCATTTATTGTTCTAAAAAATTTCATAGTGTGCAGATTGGGCAAATCAGATTTTTGATAAATTGAGACTAGATTGATATGTGTGCCTTGGAGGAACTGCAACATGACTAGACAGTTATGTCTCTAACTGATGCAGTTTAGATGATGTTATTTACTAACTCAATACTTATCAGTTTTCTGCATTTTCCCGTGTTATTGTGCCGAATTATACTGATTAAGGACAAGGTACTCTTTAATTACAATTTGATCCGAAGCAATTACTAATGTAAAAACCAATATCAGTCTTATCCATTATGTTAGTCTGTCATTTAGGATAATGTTTTTGATGATGGAAATGTGGAATACTGGAAGAAATTAAAATAAAAACCTGCAAATATGCATGTAACTTCCTTTTCTGTAAAACATGAGCATAGGCATGTTCAGAGGTCTGTATAGGCCAGTGTTCCCTGTCTGAGCGGTGGCCAAAGGTAAACAGATTGGTAAACACATGAGAGAGTAAGCATATACTATCCGTGAATTCTCCCCCAGGCTGCAGTCATCTTCAGAGGCTTCATGAGTCAGAGGCAGTTTCTGTGCATAGTGGACTTCTATTTTGATAACGTCCGGCTTCCCCTTCAATCTGTGTATATTTTCAGTATTCACAGTATTCTCTTGTAAAAATGTTTACGGGTTAGCCATGTATTTTTGTAAAGAATTATTTTATTTTCTTTTAAGCCCGCTACCTGCTGGTTGCACTTGCGGTTCCTCAGCGGTTGGACCTCTCCCCACTCACCTTTCTCAGTGAACCTGTGCTATGACAGAGGCCTGTGAAACTACCTGTTTGTCTTGCCTTTTCCAGGCTGAAGAACTGTTGATTATTTACTTGTTCCTTGCATAGAAGCTATTCCCTAGCTTTTTCATTCTTCTTGCCATTTCTAAACCTTTTTGTGGCATCGAAGCACACTGGTAAGACAGGAGCCATAGCAGACTCTGGCTCCCACCTGGGGGTTTAGAGCCTCAGGACAAGCCACCATGTATGCTCCTCATGTGGGCTGAATGTAGCCCTTATACTGGTGTGGTGGGTTGACCCTGGCTGGCTGCCAGGTGCCCACCAAGCTGCTCTGTCACTCCCCTCCTCAGCTGGACAGGGGGAGAGAAATGCAAAAGGCTGTGGGTCAAGATAAGGACAGGGAGAGATCACTCACGAATCACTGTCGCATGTAAAACAGACTCGACTTGGGGAAATTAGTTTGATTTATTGCCAATCAAAATCACAGTAGGATAATGAGAAAAAAACCTAAGTCTTCCCCACCCCTTCCTTCTTCCCAGGCTCAACTTCACTCCCAATTTCTCTACCTCCTCCCCTCCAGCGGCACAGGGGGATGGGGAATGGGGGTTGCGCTCAGTTCATCACACGTTGTTTCTGCCACTCTTTCCTCCTCACGCTCTTCCCCTGCTCCAGCATGAGGTCCTTCCCATGGGAGACAGTCCTCCATGAACTTCTCCAATGTGAGTCCTTCCCACAGGCTGCAGTTCTTCACAAACTGCTCCAGCGTGGGTCCCCCACGGGGTCACAAGTCCTGCCAGCAAACCTGCTCCAGCCTGGGCTCCTCTCTCCACGGGTCCTGCCAGGAGCCTGCGCCAGTGTGGGCTTCCCATGGGGTCACAGCCTCCTTCGGGCATCCACCTGCTGCAGTGTGGGGTCCTCCACAGGCTGCAGGTGGATGGAGATCTGCTGCACCGTTAACCTCCATGGGCTGCAGGGGAACAGCCTGGTCTTCACCGTGGGCTGCAGGGGAATCTCTGCTCCGGTGCATGGAGCACCTCCTCCCCTCCTTCTTCACTGACCTTCGGGTCTGCAGAGCTGTTCCTCTCACATATTCCCGCTCCTCTCCCGAGCTGCAGTTGCTGTTGCACAGCAACTTTACCCTCTTCTTAACTATGTTATCTCAGAGGCGCTACTGCCATTGCTGATGGGTTCGGCCTTGGCCAGCAGCAGGTCCATCTTGGATCCGGCTGGCATTGGCTGTCGGACACAGGGGAAGCTTCTAGCAGCTTGTCACAGAAGCCACCCCTGCAGCGCCCCCCCCCCCCCCCCCCAACCATGCCACAAAAACCAAATACAACTGATAAAGACCATGGCTGTAGAAACGGGAGTACTTGAGGGACACGAATCCTGCCATCCTCTTAGCTGCTGATGCAGTGTTCCTGTGTCTGGCCCTGCTCTGCAGAATTTTGGTTGCTTCCAGCTTAACCTTAGAAGTGACTGACCTAGTGTGGCCCTTGGTGGGGTTGGCGGGGAAGCATTCCTGGCATATTTTTTTTTCTACAGACTTATTTGTCAATCTGGTTGGGCATGCAGATATAAGTGAATGGTTTTTGTGGGTTGTTGGGAAGGAATGTGAGGTTAGTGAAAGTTAATTTAAGAGGTTTGATTTGTGGAACAGCAGATGGAGGTGCTGTGAAGAGTAAATGTAGGAGTAAAGGTCCTTGAAAGCTTCCTGCTTAACTTGGGTGAGAATGGCTGAAGGACTGTGGTGGTAATTCTGCAAAGGGAAATCCTTATGTTCACAACACACGTTTTAAAAAGTGGAGTGCTTGAACAGTTTGTGCGGACTGTCGTGTGGATGTGTTGGCTGGTCCATTTTTGCAGTCATCCATAGCAGAAAATTTGGTGGAAACGTTTTAACTGCAGTGCTGGTCGCAGGAGCAGTGATCACAGCATGGGTTTTGGGGAAGCATGTTCGAAGTTAGAATCATTAACCTCATTTGGCCATCCCACTGAAGGACAGCTTGAATAGCACTGTACTTTGTAGTGCTGCGAAATTGGAGTTTCTGTCACTTTTCTCAGCCCTTTCACTAATACAGTATGAATGCATTGAATGTCTGTGGGACGACAGATGCCTTCCTGCTATCATCCTTTAAAGTTACCTCACTTTTTCTTTTTTATGACCAATTTGATTTCAAGGAAGCAGAAATTTAACAAAAGCTTATTGAACAGAATTAAACTCTTCATGTGTTTAATGAAGCGTAGTTTACTATAGCTGCCTCCCTAAGCCAGTTTGTTTTGTCTACCTTTTGGAGTGCTACCCTGAAAGAAATCTAACACTTTGCAGTTTCCTGTTATTCATTTCGTTTAACTTTGGCTATAAATTACCTTTGGCTCTATTACAAAGCTTTCAGAAGATAATCAGAAGAAAACAAGAGTCAGGAAGAAGTAATACTGATTTGTTTTTATTCTATAAATCTGCTGTACTGCCAGCTAGCTGGGCACAGCGTAGGAAAAGAGATGAATCCAAAGAGCGATACTATTTCTGGTTGGCAGTGGACAGGAGTTAATTTAGTATGGTCAGTCTAGAGGACTTCCCCAACCGCTACCACAAAGTCCTCCAAGTTAGCAAAGAGAATCTTTGTTACTTTCTACTTTAATTGCTGTTTTCATTTTTCTTAAGCCCTGTTTTCCGTATTTTCAGTGCCTTTGGGAAGTCACATGATTACTGATTTATTGATTATTCCTACCATTGCCTAGAGAATTATAAAGTTTGTGGCACCGTACAATTTCTTTACAATTTATCATTGTTATCTAAGGACCCATTCTTGTAGAAATTAACCTGTGAAAGTAGTGTTGTAACAGTTGCTGGCAGTAAATGTTTGTGATGGTAGGCATTAAATTAGATATGATATAAGTGATTGGAGGAACTAAGATAAATGGAATGAGACAGAGAAGATAAGTTGAAGAAACTGATCGAGTCATCGAGTTTTGTAGATGTTTCACTTAGAATCTACTGGATTTGTACAGACAGTTTGGTCACTGCTAGAGGCTATATGAAATAAGTTAATATCCGCCTGTAATGTCACTTTCCAATTTCTCAACAAAAATTTGAGCATAAAAAGATGACAGCTTACACAAACTAAGTTTTTTATTATTTTTTTCCCCATTTCAGCTCAAGAAGCTGCACACCTAATGAGACAACACAGAGAAACAGAGCTCTTTTGTCTCCTTTCATATGCTTTCAGATGCAACCAGATGATCTCTCTTTGCACTCAGGCCCAGTAAATGCAAAAGCCATGTAGAGAATGAGCAGAAAAATATGACAATTTAAAAATAAGGAAAAGCATGATTAGCTCACATTACATTAAAAAAAAAAATCACTAATAAATTTGTTCTTTTGGGTGGAATTGGAGTGCTGACAGGAAAGGCCAAGTTAGGTATATTAGTTTCTTCTGCAGTCTTACTGAATACCCATTTATACAACCACCCTTTAGAGAGTGTCTTAGTATTGTTATGTAGGTAGGAGTCCTGGCTGGTGGAACTGATACAATCGTCCTTTTGTTTCATTAAAACATTTCTATAGCACATACATTTATGAATTCAATACAGTGTGGAACTTGTCCTCTTTGTCCTAGCTGCAAATGTTTGATGAATGTGTCTGCATCAGTTTCAAGCAGCATGCTCTGGGACGTAGTCAGTGCAAGGAGCACTTAATTTCTTGCAACTCGAAGTCTATCATTTCCAGAGAAAGAGTTGTATTCTTAAGAGGATATCTTTTTGGCACACTTTCAGAATAACTTTATAACCCTGATGAGTGTGTCAGTTGGCAAAACTAGTCACAATTCCGAATCAAAGCATGTTATTTATTTAAATATTCTGTGGGGTTTAATCTTGAGGCTTCTGTTCACTTTTATGTTGAATGTACATAGCAAAACCTGTGTTTGAAATTACAGAAATGTATTCCTGAGTTTATAAAAGAAAAATTTTGTGGGTACACATTTTCTTACACTTGTCTTTCTTCATTGTGCATAAATTCTCTTCTACCTTGTAAAATTTGTGAAGCAGATTTGATCATTTCAAAGCTGTTGCATTTTGTTAATAATTTTTTTGGTAGTTTCTTTACTGTTTAGGAGAACTTTACAGAATAACTTGCAAGACGTCCATGTGTGTTGCTGCATGAGATAGCATCACCTTAAATGGGAATGATTTTCTTGAATTTTAGTTTAAAAAGTTGGCTTTCTATGACACATCTCTTTCTAAATTTCTCAGTATTTGGTCCTATTGTAACTCCTGTTTGTGCAAAATTAAGCATAATGCTGTTAATACAGGAAATACCATTCCACTGTCATTCACATATCATAAGCAACACCTGCCTTTCTTACCAGAGGGGCAGGTATATTTACTAATTCCTTCATATACAGGATTATACAGTATCCCCCTAAAGTATGAAAGTCAAGTCTTTCCCTCTCACAAAGTCTGAGGGAGGGATTTAGGGAAAAAAATCAGCCCTAATCTTTGCTGGGAATGAGAAAAACTTCAATTTATAGTAAACAACCTTATAATTAATTTTTTAAAATGTCATAATTCCTGAGATTTCTAAAAAGTACTTATATATTTGTTTGTGTTTTTTCCTTAAGGAGTCTTTACACTTTAAGGGTAAGTTCTATAAATTTTTTTAGATGTAAGTACTCAATGTCGTTACTAGAAAGGCTTAAACTGGAGGCTAGTTATAACATCCATGCTGATGTTAACATTTTGTATATGGTACATGTGTGCATGCTTTATCAAAAGGAACTTTCATATCCTTAGTTTATTGGCAAAAGCTGAATCAAAGTTGTTGCATAGAGTTATAGAGCAGGAGAGCGTTGGATCCCAACTTTTAAAAGAAGGTGGCCCTAAATTTTTTGCTTAAAGTGGTGGGTTGGGTTTTTTTTAATTACTTTTAAAAACAAAACAAAACAATCCTTTTTTTTTGGGGGGGGGAAACTGGACTTGAGGTTTTTTGATAAGTATAGTTCTGCTAAAGGCTTTGGTTTTCTTTCATGAACATATAATTGTTCCAGCAGATTGTCCTTAGTATGGGCAAAAGTTGTGAGATTTTATAATTTTTTTTTTAATGTAAGTAATACTGTTCCATGCATCAGAAAGTGCTTTGCTTTCCATTCTACTCAGTCTGCCTGTGGAATGAGAAGTGGGAATGCTCCACCCCATTCCTGAAAAGAAACTGCATTTGACTGTTGCTGGTGCATATCATTAATACATAGGCATACATTTTCTATGTATATACAGCAATTACAACTTTTTATTGCTGATAAGGATAAAAGAATCAGTACGCATGGTACATGGCCTTTTCAGTACCTTGACTTTTGGGATCCACTGTGTAAGTCCTTTTATGTGGGTTTTAGATTTGCCTGTTAGAAAATGTGTCTTGTTCTTTTTGTAGTGAAGTTATTCTAATATTTCAGGATAACACATAAGTTATCAACAAGTTTTATGTTTTGTTGTATTGTTTTGTGTGAAGCAATTATATAATTTGAAGTTGAAACCATTCTAAACTTTACGGGATTAGTGTCAAAGGTAATCTAGACTCTATACTCATCTTAAACATATTTTTAGCAGTAGTTCTGCACACACAAAAAAGTAGCATTTCTGGATGGTTCTTTGTATTCTGGATTACCCTCAGCAGCGCAGGTAGTTGTCAGAAAAGAGTACACAGGAAAAGCACACAAGAAAAGATCTGGTCTCACTTACTTAACCACCAAATGCTGCAGATCTTTGTCCTTGTGCCTGGAGCAGTGAGTTTGTTAGGAGCCAGCCTGCATCTGCCTGGAAGTAACGGTAAGACGTGCTGCAGAATGGAGATGAAGAACAGACTTCAAGTGCAACCATGCTTGAGGTTCTGTTTGGAGCATTTGGAGTCTGAAAAAATCAGCTGGGTTTCATTAATGGGTATGGCAAGTCCATTTGCAGTCTTCGGATTTGCAATTCAACTGCCTTCCGGCTTCACTGAATCATAGCGAAGCTGTTGCACGCCAGTTATCGTGGAGTCACACAGTAACTTGGTCTGGAGGTCACCTCATCCAGCCTCCTCCTCGCAGTTAGGTGAGGCTGCTCACGGTCTTACCCAGCTGAATTTTGAAAGTGTCTAAGGATGGAGATTTGCAGCCTGGCTGGGAGCCTGTCCCAGTGCTTGGCGGCTCTGTGTGAAGATTCGTCATCCCCATGTTCAGTCAGACCTGTGCTTGCCAGCTTTTGTCCTATTATTTTTGCCCTGAGTCACTGTGTCCCCTGTGACCCCACCTTGAGGTGGTGGAAGACTGCTATGAGATGCATCCTTAGCTTTTGCTTCTCCAGGTTAAACAACCCAGGCCCTTCAGTCTTTCCTCCTGCATCGTTTGCTGCGAACACTTGAGCACTTTGGGCGGCCCTCCACTGAACCGCCTCCGGTTTGTCCGCATCTCTCATGCTGGGCGCAGGTCTGGGTGCAGCCTCAGGGGTGGTCAGTTCCATCACCTGATGGCTTGTGCAGCCGGCTGTGTGTTTAGCCCTCGGTGCCGCAGGGGTGCACTGCTGACTCGTTCATTTTGCTGCCCACCAGGGCCCCCAGGGCCTCCCCGGCCAAGCTGCCCGCTCCTCGGCGGCCGCCCCCAGGTGCCCTGGGCCCGGCAGGCCGCTGCGTTTCCCTGGGCTGACCCTCCACAGGCTCCCGAGGGGCCGCTCCTGTAGCCTGCGGAGGGCCCTCTGCGCAGCAGCCTTGCCCTCCAGCCTGTCCACGGTGTCACCCTTTTTCTTCTCACTTTCAGGCATATTGAGTTTGCGCTGCTTCCTTTTGCCTAGGTTACTGGTAAACACATTACGCAGCATCAGCCCCGATATGAACTCCTTCAAACCACTGACTGCTACCTTTTGAGCTTGATGGTCCAGCCAGTTTTTCATGCACCTTGTAGTCCGCCCACCCAGTCTGTATCTCCTCAGCTTGGCTACGAGGAGAAGTGATGGGGTATTTGATGTTGGGGAGTGTTGAAAGCCTTGATAAAGTCAAGGTAGATGAAATGGGCTGCTGTCTGCTCATCCACAGAGCCAGCCATCTCATCAAAGATGATGGGTTGCTCAAGAGCAAATAAGTGGTGGCTTCTGTATGTCACCTACTTGCTCTTCTTGTGCCTGGAGGTAGTTTCTGTAAGGACTTGCTCTGTTTGCTGCCTGGGAATTGAACTGAGACTGACAGCTGCTCCGGGGATCCTCCTCCTCACCGATTTTTTCAGCATAACAATCTTAATGTTGTTTCTGATCGCAGCTGAAGTTTGACCTGATAGTTTCAAAGGGTCTCCATAGTGATTCCAGTGCTTTGTTCCCGAGTGTGCCTTCGTGCTTGTTGCAGATGCAGTTTTATCAGTTGCTATTGTGAACTCTTCTCTCAGCTTCTCATGGTTTTGGTTTTGGTTTTGGTTTTGGTTTTTTTTAGAGATGACTGTTCTAATTAACTTTGTTGTTGTTTCATTTTTCTGCTACTTTCTAAAATCACTAATACACCAGCAACAGTAGTCCTAGCACTGTTTCTCAAGGGACTACGTTGATTGTGTCTTAATTTAAAAAAAAAAACAAAACAAAACAAAACCAAGAAAAAACCCAACCCAAACCAAACAAAACACCCTCAAAATACATACCTGCCCTTCAATTTCTCTATTTTACCAGTTATTAATCTTTGGGGAAACTGCTTCTGACCTAAGGCACTCTTATAAATGTCATCTAAAAATAATAAAAAATAAAGGCTTCTACATAAATTCTATTAAAACAAAAATGTCCATTAAAAACACTTTACTCATTTATGTGCATGCTTTTCATGTAGTTATAAATTTACTTGGATGATTTCATTGACCTTTGTGGTACTAACTGCAGTCTTTAACATTAAGCACATGAATAAGTGTTTTCAAAATTGAGGTTGTAAATAATAAGCTGTTTCACAGGCAGAAATGTGTCTCATTGATGTGGGTCTTTGTTTATTTGTTTTGAGGGATTCTGTAAATTTACAGTTCACATAAATAACTTATTAAAGTCTCCATTAACATACCAAGGCATTGCAACACTGTTTTCTTATTTCAGAATGATGAAAATTGAGTGCAGAATAATCTTCAAAGAACAAAAACCTGCACTGCCTTTTGCTCATGCCGACTTTAGAGAAATAAGGCCTGCAAATGAGGATCCCTTACTAAATACCAGACTTCCCCCAGCTGCTGCATGCCTCGATATTAATTTATTTCAGTACCTTTCAAAGGCATTGTTGGGTGTTTTATATAAATAAGTGAAACATTTCCAGTAATGCTTGATATTTTTGGTCTAACTGTTCTATGTCTCTGTTTTGGTCTCCTCTTAATTGTTATCTCATACTGGAGATGTTACATTACTGATTTGCCTCTAAAGAGTCTGATGTTGGGCTGCCGGTGGAAGCGCAATCTGCCTCGTGTTCTGCTGGCCATTTTGGGAAATGGCAGTTGTGTTCATGTGCAGCCTCCTGGAGACCATATGTTAGAAGATATTTTCATGTTGTTCAGCTAGCTTGCTAATTCTGATCTTGACTGTTAATCTATGCTGTTTTATAAATGCCCACCAGAAACTTGAGCAAAGTAGAGTTAGGAATGTTGAAATAAGATCAGCAGATTTTGTAGCAATGAGAGCATAATTGCTGGAAGGTCAAACTAAACTTTTCACTCGAGTTGAAGGGGAAAGAGGAGGAGGAGGAGGAGGAATAGGAGGGGAACTCTTTCACAGCAAATGTTGTTATTAACCGTTCTTTTTGTTGCCCTCTCTTTGTATAACAAGCTCATTAAAAAATAATTGCTAATTAATGACTTGTATATCAGGTGCACTCAAATTCTTAATCTGTATATTTATGTACTGATTCTCAAAGATAATATCCAACATGATGTCAGTCCTTAGGATGGGGTAGTAGTAGCCAACACGGTTATTAGCTAGCAGTCTTAAAAAAATTAAGTAATTGACCAGACCTCCCAAGAAAACAACCTAAAATCAAGTGCTGCAGCTCTAACACCTCGCATTCATTCTGCCAGCCCAGTTCCAGTTCCAACAAAGTGGATTATACTGTTATTTCCTTTTGTATTGAGAAGAGAGGAGAACAACTATGAAAGTGCCTCCTTTACATAGGTTATTAATATCCATTCAGTTATGTCCTGATGTGTTGAAAACTGAGATCTGTGCTGCTTTTACTGCAAATTCCTGCAGTGCTTAAATTCTGGCATTAGACTCTGACACTCAGGTATTTCTACACAGTATTTCTGATAGCCTTTGGAGAATCTGTTGTACGGAATTGGATGTTTTTCCTTAAAGTAGGTAGAATAAGGTGTTCTTATGTAAAACTAGAAGCTCTGTTGGCATTAACTTGAATGATCAAAAAGTTGAATTTTTCAGAGTTGGAACTGGCAAGACAAGGTTGGGATGCATATGATATGCAAGATCTAATTTTCAGTTGTGTATTTGTTTAGAATTTTAGTATAGATACAGTATTGATTTTAACTTATTCTGCCACCTAACTACATATTAATTTCATTTGAAGGCTGGAGGCTTATTAGACAAAACCGTCTGCTTTTTGTCACCTCTAAGCACGTAACTTTTTGTAGTGGAAATACTGCTTTGGTCAGAAGTAGGATTTCTTATGGAAAATAACAAATTTTTAATGCCATTGAGCCAGCCAGTAGGACCAGGACTACAAGAACTTCTGAATAATGCCATCTGGTGCTCCTGAAGTCTGCCTCAGAAGTATTTGGCAGTTGACTTCATCAAGTCATTATGTCTTTCTCAAATCAGTAGAGTGGAAGAAAATTGGGCTTCTTCCAACATTCTGTCTTTCAGCTTGGAAACAGTATTTCTAGCTGTTGCTTTTTGTCCAGAACTAGTAAAGTAGGATAAAACTTTGTCAGATGTGCCTGCCACTCTGGTAGAAGCTTGGCAAATATTTAAAGATGGATTTTTAAATTTTTTTTCCCCTTGAACATGGTGACATGCACAATAAATTATGGTCTTTGCAAGTGGAACACCATCTGAACATACTGTGAAAAAAACCTTGTAGTGTAAATCTGTTACTGGCTTTGGTAACTTTCACTCAGAAACAAGATTAGGAGAGGAGGTGGTGGTAGTTCCCTTCCCTTTGCCTTAACAGACTTGCATGGGATTTCAGAAACTGATCAGGTCCTAGACTGAGGAGATTTTCCCAGGATTTTTAAACATCTCCACTTTCCCATGAGGAAGGTAGCCCTTTGATGCTGATAGAAGTGCATAATGCTTAGCTCTCGTTCAAGCAGGAGCCCAAGCGCTCAGTGCCTCCCTTAGCATGCTTTAGGCAGTGCCCTCCCCTGTGGGGAAGAACCGCTCTTCAAAACGATTTGCTTTTCTCCACGGCCTTTTACTTAGCATGGGTGTACTGGGGGCCTGTGGGCTTTGCAATGCTTAAACTTGCATGAGTCAAGTGGGCAATGCAAGATTGCTCATTGCAGGTTTGCATCACAGTGTTCACTCTCGTATCCCGTTTCTGATGCGCCTGGAGTCCCTGCGGGCAGGGAGCTGGTCTGCCTAACTCCCCATAGAGTCTGGGCACATGTGGCAATTGCAGAATGAGTTGGCTGAGGCTGGATCCAGAGTAGAACAGTACTATGGGGTTTAGAGCTAGAGCTTGTTTATCATCCGTGGTCCAAGAAAGAAATTTTTCTTTTTTCCCTCCCCTCACATTTAGGGTACTTTTGAACTTGTGCTTTTTTGTGACTTGAAAGCTCAAAACAGATGAATTACTCCAGTATGCTTACTCTTGGAAGCTTCAGCTGCTGCGGAGCAAATGCCAGCCTGCCTGCTGATGGGCACATCTGTTATATTTTATCTGTTTTGTAATCCAAATCTTTCTGAGCCCATTTCTGTCCATATACAGTGAATCCAGTTGCGCCATTAGCGTTTGAGTACAGATGGCAAGTGTGCTCATAATAACGTTCCTGACTGTAACTTGGATTCTGTGAGACAGAAGTTGACTCTTACCATTTGTGAGCCGTGCAAACAGAGAATTATTTTATTTCATTAGACTTATGCTGGGCTTCAGGCAGATGTAGTTTGAAAAAATAGTTTTACTCTGAAGACTTTTTTTTTTGAAGATGCTGCTAATTCAGCCTTTCTGATATTCCTGAGGAGCGCATCCCACTAGACTTAATCATTATGAATAATGTGTTATTCTGAGAATGGTCCCCAGGGAGATGGCAGAAACTGTCTCTTCATGCGTCAGCTAGATCTTGGTGAGAGTTGTAAGTTGCAAGAATGATTACAGAAATCGGAGACCTCACAAACAGTAGTGAGAATAAATACTGGGGTAGTATTTAGACTAGAGAAGCTCTCTGATATTTTATACAGACTTTTTTTTAAAAGCGTATTTACATAATACAGCTATCAAAAATTATGAATATTTACATATAGTCTGACAGAAAAAAAGGAGGTAACAGCAGGATGTTAGAGTCCTACTAGGTTACCCCCATTAGAGGATAGGAGCAGCACCAGTGCAGAACAGGACATAAGTATCCTATAATTAATCTTGGAAGTTTGGGAGTTAGGGGTTTTTCTGTTGGGAACTATTTAAAAAAAAATACAAGCGATCTCTTTATCCTATAGTACTGCAGCCAAAAGAGAAATTATATTTGCTATATGAAGTATCTACTGAGATTAATTTGTCACTAGCAACAGACATTAGTTAACACTGTAAGCGCCACTATGATTCTGACTAAATACCACTTGTTAAGTTTGGTTTAATTACTATAGTAGTAATTATGTATATTACAGGCTTCAGCACAGAAGTGACTGATTATATGTCTCTTACAGAGCAGACAAAAAGTGAAAATAAAATAGTTAATTATGATGTAGACTTTTCATAGCTTGCACAGCTGTACTAAGAGAATGAAGACAGCTGCAAGAATAAGCTTTAAAAATAGTTTGTTTAGCTTGCCTGTTCCCTAACTACAGACACGTGGTAGCCTGTCCTTCTGGAAGGAGGCACCTGGTACCAAAACGTTTCATCTTTGTGTATCTCCAAAAAGCACTCACAGCACCTTCTCGGTGGCGGCAGAAGTACCCAGATAGTGTTAAGTTGAATTAAATGAAGAAATGGTAAACACCTGTACACATGCAAGTAGTAATCTTCCGTTTTGATACTGTAAGGCATCTATGCTAATATTTCTTATTCTTAGAAATAGTTTTGTTTCTCTACGTTTTTAGACTTGTCGGTAATAGTGATGGTTACACAGAAGGAGGAAAGAAGGTGAACTTGTGGGGAAAAATGTCTAAAAAAACACCTTTCTGAAACAAAGACACAGTGAATAAACTTTGGAGTGTTATTGTTTTATGAGCCATAACTTGAAGTTGTTTATGATAGGCAAAGGCATTTTGATCTATATTCTGCTGTTGACTAGATTTTTATCTTTCTAGAGAGATGAAAGTAGCTTAAATGAATCTGCTAAAAGAATGGAAAGCAACTTGAGAGGTTTTTATTTTGGAAAACAAGGTTAATCTGCAGAAGGTAGAACTCTCCCTTTGCATAAGTTGGTTAAAGAAAAAAGGCCTTTAACCTCTGCTCTTAAATGTGAATATCTGTGGTTTTCCTTGCTTTCTGCAGAAAACTTTTAATTTGTCCATATAAGTGGAAAACAAATGTAGTGAGAGTTATACCTAAATTTTAAAGCACTCTTACAAATCAGAAATCTTTCAACTTGTAAAAATGATTAATTACCTATTAAAAGGTTTGTATTTATTTTCTTATTGATTCATGGGAGGAGGGAGGGAAGAGGGAAAAATGATCGGTGAAAAAATTTTATTTTTTTTTTCCAAAAAGGAAGGAGAGACTTTTTTCCAGAACTGACTTTTTTTTCCTCATTCACTTCAACATTTTTCAAAATTAAAAGGAGGGGGAAAGCATAAACATCATGAAATAAGAAGAAAGTGTAAAGCATTATCTCTGATATGTAAGAAATTTAAAATCCTACTTTTGGAAATGCAAGTGGAAAGTATGAGTAATGGGATATGAAAGAGTATAATTTAGGGAGAAAAAAGGCCTTTCATTTAGGTTGCATGTACTGAAAAGTTTCACCGCTTCTTAGCACTCCTGTCAGTGACTGACTGCAGTTGATACTGAACATTATGTCATGTAAAATAGCATTTTGTTGTCAAAAATGAAGAATCAAAAAGCCCAGAATAACGAGGAGTGAAAATGGTAAGATAGTTTTTGCCAGTTAAAATTGGTAAATAATCATGAATACAGAATTTTATGAATGTTAAGTTTTCACACTTCTACTGTTTTTTCTGAAACACAATCATCAGTAAACCATTACTCTACAAACTAAACTGGTGCCCATTTTGATAACCTCACATATTTTACTGTAATGTATAAGGTATAATCTAGTCTATAATCAATTACATTAAGCTATCAGTTAGTACTTGTGAAGCAGTGTCCTGGAAGGGCACTACCCAGTTTCGCTGCTGTGGTGGGAAAACTGAGAACTCTCAATACCCGTAGAATAGTTTTCCCAGTAGAAAATCTTTGCAATCAACTGTTGTTGCAGACCCAAACAAACCCAGTAAAATTATGATCTGACAAAGTAAAAAAGAAAGAGCGTGAGACAAGTTACATCTGTGTTCCTTGCACAGTCCTACTGCGTGGAGACTGTGGAAATGAGAAACTGTAGGTGGTTATTACCCCGGCTGTTCAGCACTGCACTGTCAGCCTCTTTTTGTGCTCTGTGACACACATTATTCTTCTTAATTCATCGGAAGCATTTCTTTTTTCTTATGTCCCCGGTGATCAGGAGATATATACCTATCAAAGTTTTTTTTTTTAGTTCTCTGTCTGATCTTAGTCGCTCTTAGAGCAGTAAGATACTACAGTACTCCATTTGTAGAAATGCTTTCAGTATTTTCTTCCTGTAATCTTAGAGCAATTCTGAGTACTCAGAACTTCTCTGCAGCCTCATACTGAGTAACTGGTTTACCGTTTCTTGCATTCACGCTCACACCTTTATTATTCAGCTGTGTCAGACTGAGCTCAGCTGCTTATTTATGCTAAAATTCTGCAAGACCACCCCACAGTAAAAAATGGGAACTGGTGATACAGAGTTAGGCAGCGAGCTGTTGTTGTGTTACGGAGAGTCCCTGCACGATATCTCGCTCAGAATTGCTCCTGGGCGCTAAGTGTGCTGCAGGCAGGTAGGTGATCCTTCCTGAGCTAGAATTTACCCAGAACTGGATGCATTTCCCAGGCACAGTACATCCCCACAGGCATCCTCCCAAGCAAGATTATTTGGAATTATGTATAGGATGTTTTTATGTGTGCATATATATATGTATACCTGTGAATGAAAATGGATATATGTAATTAAAAAGAAAAAGAATATCTTTTGATTTGGTGAAAGTAACTTGCTGGGTTCTGCATCATAAATGGCAGAAAATATTTACTGGTTGCTTCCCTTCCTTTCCTTGCAAAGACACCAGTCTTGAGAACAAGTCTGGTACGATGGCTAATGTTTAAAATTTGACAACCTTGTAGGTTTTTAAAAAGAGGATCCCATAGTGCCTTCCAAGATGAAATTGCTTAATCGAAAGTGGACATTGTTTCTTTTTCTTCCATCTTTGATGGCAATAGAATTATGACAGTATCATTTTGTGTGTGAGTGTGGAGAAAAAGATTGGAATACTTTTTTGCTATCTAGATACAGACTGTTTAATATACCAGGTTTAACAGGATCATCTCATAATTTGTCATCAGTTTACCTTCTAATTCAGTGTTGGACAAATACAGTTTTTCATTATATAACATGTATGCAAACACTGATATTTGATACTTCATATCCAACTTCACAAATCTGGTATTTGCATGAGACTAGAATAAAACCCATCCATGTCTGTACTTTTGGTTTTTTTCTTCTTCTCTCTATAGACTGTGCTTAATATGGTGGTATTCTATGTACATATTAGTGCTTGAGTTTCATTTATTTTTGTTTCATTTGTTTTTTCTACTGTGATTTATCAGTATTTCCACTTAGTTTACCTAAAAAGTGCATTGTGAACAGAAAGAATATAATTTTGTGCGACAGAATGGGAGAAAAATTAGGGCTTTTATTTTCATTGATGAACTAGGACTGCAGATTTAGATAAGACTGACAAACCTTGGAAGAGAACAGGTAATCAGCTCATATAGTGCTGTTATGTATGTGTGGATCAAAATGAAAAAGTAAAATATAAGGAATAATGAATTTATAGGGGAAAAAAATGAGGCTGATATACAAAATAGTACATTTTGTCACTGAATGAATAACTTGATAACCAACTGGTATCCACATTTAAGTCAAGAACTGAGTTTGGCTGGGGGTTCTTTTTGACTTTTGTTAATGAGCATAGCAGCTGACTTAATTTTTTTTCAGTGAACTGATCTCACAGACATTGACAGTATAAGCATTTTCTGTGTATGAGTAAAAGCACTGGAGGCTTAGATAGAAGCACATATTTGCAGCTGATTTACATAACATCTGGATTTCATCCACGTTACCAGCTGTAATGTACATGGAATAAAAGAGGGAAAGAGCAGATGAGAAGGATTCCAGTAGATTGTGTCATCGAATGACTACGGCTAATTTAAACATTCAGGTAGTAATAGTGGTACAGTACTTTGAATTTAAAGGGGGGGGGAGCAAACAACTACCTGCTCTCACCTCCCAGTAATAATAACAAAGGAAGATTTAATGAATTTCTGATGTTGAAGTAATAGTAAAATCTAGACTTTAACGGTGAACTGTTTGGTGCACTTAAAAAAAGCTGTTTAATGTGTTTTCTTTAGTTTTGGAGGTCATTAAATATTTTAGGTTAATTTTTGCTTTGACATAAGATAAATTTCGTAGTACTAAAGATGTGAGATTTTGTTATGTTAGCAATCTAAGACTAGTCTTCTAGTCCAGACTGGTTGGTAATATGAGCCTGGTGAAAAGATAATTACATGCTCTGTTGAAAAAGGGGATGGTTCCCATAATCTTTCAGGATTTATCTCCATGAGTAGATAGACACAGCAAGTATTTATCATAAGTTGCTTTTTTTTTATTTACATTTACACAAAATGCCCTTAAACTTGTTTTAACTCCTGCCTTCTTGCATTGAGACACAATTATTTGTGCTGGTAACTAGAAGTTGAATAAATATTATTAAAATAAAATTTATAACACAAATAAGGAAGTGGCTTTTTCTCTCCTCTTACAGTAACTGTAAAAGTTAACGCTTTAGAGGACAAATTAAACAAGGCCCTGGGCTATTTAATTGGGAATTGCTGAGAAGTGTTGCTTAATATTTATGTGGCATTATTTTCCAGTAGCACTAACGGGGAAAAAAAAGTTGCCCTGTGAAGAGTATTATTAGAATAGGAAACCTGGACAGATATAACTAAATGCCATTGGTGGGTCTGAGAATATTGTCTTAATGAACGACTTTGGGCTGAGCTGTGAGTAGATGTCCAGTTTTGCCGACTTCTCATCCCTGGTGATCCCGTCCTGCACCGGGCGTTAGAGCTGGAGGGATATTTGCTGGGGGAAGAGCGCATGTGTCTGTGAGTAGGGGAGTGTTTTTGTTATCAGCTTGAATTTTAACAGCAATTGCAAGGAAAGCAAGTGATTTTGCAAATGGATAAAGCAGGTTTACTGTCGTCTGCAGGATGTACCAGAAAATGGAATGAAACCCAATTTTCCGACTCTTGGGGGTTGGAGGGAGTTGTATGTGAAAAAATGCCAAAATAAAGAAAGAAACTGTGCTTCCAGCCCCTTTATTAATCTATACTATTTTTACTTTACAAAGGTTACTTTGTTTCAATTGGGCTTTTGCCTAACATTTTCCTAGACAAGTCTCTAGAAGTAGTAAGGATAATAAGCAACACTGGACAAAGTGCAAATGCAGACCCTTGTGGAAACTTCCAGTCCTTGTGGGAAGTCTCCCGAAGGAAATCCTATCAGTACAGCAAGCATCTGAAATGCCCTAATATACATTCGTTCTTCTGTCTGTTATCTCACAGTTAAGTACCATTCTTCTAATACATTAGATGGTTACCATGTGCTTGAGGAAAACGGCACCCAGAATAGCTGATTCGCTCTGTGCTTGAGAGAATGAATACCCATATAAATGGGGTGTTCCGGTTACTCCACTTCGACCAGCAAACTTAAAGAAATTGCTTTTTACGAGCATATGAAAAGGAAGATATTGACGGGGATATTAGTGGCTTTCTGGTGGTGTGCATATATGGTATTGCAAAGAGATGGGAACTACTTTAAAGCTGGAAGTCCCCTAGTGCAACTGGTGCCAGGCTTGACCCTAATAACGATGACATGAGAAAGCAGCACCAGCAGCACTGCTCCGGGGCAGACTCGCCTCCCTCACCCTGGGGAAGGGCCCCACTGTTGGGATTCTCAGAGCAGCAGTAAACCCTGGTAGAACGGTGGAGCAAATGGGAAATTAAACTTGAGGGAGGTGAGAAGGACACTCTCTGTGCTCCTGATTCATGGAGTCGCTCGGGCTCCTGGCAGTGAGATCTTCACCCATTCTTTTTGTCACTCTTAATGTCCACTTAACATCTCTCAAAGTCCCTGCTGAACTGTAGCATGTTTTTTATGTTTCCACACCAAGACAGTGGAATGATTAGGCTGGTTAATGCTGATCTGAGGATATCCTTGGACTGTAATTTGAAAAATCCTGGGGAATGTGCCAGTCTGAATCTGGCCACATTTTTAATTTCTACTCTTAATTGTTTTTTCTGCTAGTAATGATTCTAACGGTATGGACTCATTTTAACACGGCTGTTAGCATTGTTGATTTCATGTATGCCTCTGATATTTGATATATTTCACATCCATCTCTTCTGAAGTGGGCACAAAGACTTTCATCTTTATTAGTTTTAGGCCTGCAGCTGGTCTTCAAAGATATCAGAAACAGTTTCTGCTCTCCCCTTCCAATTTGGGAAAACAAGAATCTTCCAAAGGCAAATCTGCATTCCCATGAGCTGAGAGTGTGTGATCACTTTAGCCTTCATCAGATTTGGCCAGTTTCAAAATGAGATGATGACTTTTGTTGTTGTTCTTTTAATTATTTTCTCACTTTCACTTGTGCTGTGAACTCCCTGGATCTTGCAAGTAGATTTGATGTTACTTCCAGAAGAGCACTTAGCAGTAATTAGACATGCCATAAAAATTGAAAAGATTAGGATGAGATCCTATTCCAAGAAAACTTTTTTTTTTTTGTAAACCATAGAGTGAAATCTGAAGACTTTACAGACCACAGAGCTACTTCGGCTGAACTGTGAAGTAACAAATATTCTTAATTGATGGAAGAGCTTAAAGATTTTTTTTCATCAGTTCTTCAATAAATGCTTGTATATAGATGCATGTGGTTTGTCTTTGCAGCAATGCAACTCATAACACCTCCTGTTCTTTGTCCAAGAATGTTTAAATAGATTAGGTGAAAGTTCTGTACATAGGGATTTTTTTTCCACTTTGTAGATTCTAATAATAATAAAAACTATCAGTTCTTTGTGTATCAGCATGTGTATCCTACTGCAGCATAGGCCATGAAGAGTTAGTCTAATTGCTTTTAATAGAAAGCAAACTCCAGTTCTCACTAGAATAATATTTTGGTGGAAATGGGATTTGAAACCAGAATAAAGTTAGTACTATATGAAGGAAAGTATATCTGTTAGCAAGTCTGTTTTTACTAGCTTTAAAAGAGAAGTCCTATTTTAAAGTGAAATATGGGGTTTTTTTCATCCTTTGTGGTTCAGCCTTTCTTCTTTTAATAGTGACACCTCAACTTAAGGGTTATTTTGAAAACTTTTCTCACTGCAGAGGAACTTGGCAGTGAAAACAACCGTTTCAGTAACATTTAGTTCTATGTAAATAGGTAATACCATAAAATACAAATCCTCCTCCTCTTTCTGCTCTTCACCCTCTCATGCCCTAAGGCTTGCTGAAGACCTACACCTAAGTGAGGTGAACTTAAGACATCTCTGGATTTAAAAAATTACCCTGAACCTTGCATGATTTTTTTTTTTGAGCATCCTCAGGAAAATTGCATGTAATGCCCATGTTTTAAAATAATCTTCTGAGAAAATAATGTTGTCAGAAGCTAACTTCATCATTCTGTCACTACACAAACAAATTGTGTTAATTTAAATTGCAACCAGCAAGGGGCAAATCAATTACTTCCCTCAAATCTGGTCCGTGAGTCCTTAAACAGTAAAATTGCCCGTCATCAAGACAGGTTTACCAAGGACATTATCTAACTTGTCTGCTTTTGCAGAAGACCAAGACTATTCACTCTACTTAGTTCCTGAAATAATATTAAAATGTTAATACATGGTATTAGAAAAAAACAAACCAATAAAACCAACAAGACACACACACCCCCCCAAGGGAAAAAAAAAAAAAAATCAAAAAAACCCAACAAAAACAAAAATCCCCAAAACCCATGTTCTCAGTTGAAGTTGATTTTCACTCAGGAATCTCTGCTCTTTTATTCAGCTTCAGAGTGGAGGCAGTCAACATTTGGCATCCAGCACTTCATATTTCTTTGCAGCAGTGAGGCTTTGATGTGCAGATAATACTTTACCTGTGGCATATTGTAATCTTAACTTCAAGCTTTCAGTTTCAAACAGCTGCTATAGCACTTTGGACCTTTTACGTTTTTTTTTAATTGTGCAAGATTTTCATAAAATAGACTTCAGCTAAGGTGCCTAGAAATAAGAAGATAAGATTAACTTGGCTAGAAATTTCAGTAAGCACTGAAGTAACAAATTTCAGATTCATCTTAAACTTTCTGTGTGTATAGAATTTTTTTTTCATGCAATGCTATAGTGGACTAAGTAAACAAAATTATGGACCATTAAAGTTTTTAGACACTGATATTACTGAAAATCTAGAGAGGGGAACTGATTAGATATGAAAAATATTTACTTTCTTATTCAGCCATCACGTGCTTGAGATATGCACGTTTAGCTATTGTAGACCATTTATCACCAAGTGATTCAAACGCCCCGTTAATTGTGGTACTGGATTAGATTTTGTTTTTTGTTTTGTTCATTCTAATTTACATGAGAGCCTAAGCTTGAGGGCTTGATGTTCCTATCTTGTTTGTTTTGCAATTGAATTACCGGCTTCACCTACTGGTGTTGAAACTGTTGATGAATGCCTTGTGTTGGGAACACAATGGAATTCTTAGACATAAAATTATAAATGAAATGTTCATCAAGAAGTGTTTTTTATAAAAGCTGTTCTCTTCTGTATGGTAACCTGCTGCTATGCCCTGAAAAAATGCAGTGCCTTAATATAAGGCACAATTTCAATTCGTTGAAATTGCTACAGTTTTATTCTATTTTAAAGTATATATTTCTCTTACAATTACAGCATGGGGATTAACAGTCGTCATTCTATAGTGATTCCAAGTGTAACTAGGGCAAAAATCCTTTTTATTTTACTTGTTTTAGTAGATAGAGCCCTGGGATTTAATTTCTTCCTTACCTTGAGACTCATGCGATGTGATGTGAACTTCGAATTGAACTTGTCCAAAGTACAGTTAACAAATGCAGTTCTGTGCCTGTGAAATTAATAGTTCCACCTTCCACCTCAAGGAGTTCAAGCGGGGATATAGGCTCAGCCATAACAGGCATCCAAAACGCCTTCCAAAAAGTGTGTGAAGAGACTGGAAGTGATTTTCATCAAATATCCTGACTGAGCATACAGCTGACCTAGGATAAATTATCAGTGAAGCAGCCAGTGGACAGATGGGCTTCCAATATCCATATTGGGCAAGAGAGCACTACTGAGGTGTGTCACTATTTGTTCTACCATTGAATATTAAACCAAAGCCACATTGTCTAAACTGAAGCCAGTCCCCTCAGGGCAGTCATCAAGCTGCTAAGGCTAAGGGTCTGACTTCGTTTTATACTGTTTACTTGTTCTGCAGAAGAGCAGGGGAATTGTGCAAAATGCATTTTAACCATTGATTTCACCCCAACCCTCCCATATGGGTATATATGTTTTCCAAAGAATTTGAAGAATGCTGAAGAATGTTAGGGATGGTTTGGCAAGGGTTAAAGTTTAAAAAAAGGTAAAGTGACAGATCTGGCAGAATACTGATCTTGTTACTTAAACGTGATCCTGAATAAGACTGTGGATAAGACTGTTGTGGAAAGCAGCATACCTGGCACGCTGGATTTCACAGTAGCTTTTGATGTGATGCTGTGATCGAGCAAATTATGTTAAAGGAACACATCTCTGTACAGCATTGCAAGAGCCTTAGGAACACGACAGATAGTTCCCTTGGGTAGTTCTAAAAAGGTTGACAAATGGGAAACTTATCTGATACTAGGGATATTGGAGTCACTTAAGGGTTTCAAGTCTCACTTTTCATTTTACAGCTATGGAGCTTTTTCAGATGATCCCATGTAAGGCTTCTTGATCTTGGGTTAAACGTAACTCTATAAGAAGATTATGATATTAAAGGTAGACACAAAAAAAAGTCAGAAGATCTAGTGATAAAAGCTGGAGCTTCATGTGTGAAAAAAGTAATAAATTATATGTGAATAAAAAAAATCATAAGTTAGTGTGTGAAATAACATGAACAATGGCAGCACTGGCGAATGAAGCCTAAATCAGTATACCAGTAGGTTTCTGAAGACCACAACACTGCATGTAATCTTTTCAGTGGCATAAGTTGTGACTGTGATGGTCCTCAGGGCCCTGCTGTTAGTCTTCCTCAAGTACACCTGCTATACTAGATTAGCAAAAGGGTCTTTTGGAAGTGGTTTTTCTTAAAATGGGCTACTGTATTGCACATACCATAGGACGTAGGTCTTTTTTATGGCTGCTCTAGTATGCCTTTATGGTCTGTCTTTGGAAAAATAGAAATGTGAGAGTAAAATAAGGATAAACTGTGTAGAAATGTGAGAAGATTGTTCACCTGACTTCCATGATGAAGTATCTGGTGTCAGTAAAGGCTGAAATGTCAGGTAGGCTCATACCACTTGCAATTAACTGAAAATGGCATGTATTTTACTTATCTAAAGTTAGAGAGAATGGCAAGAGTTCTCTCATGGAAGCTATAAATTTTCCTATCCTAAGAAAATTCTCATCAGTTATTCTAAATATTGATTGTTTGTCAGTGGTCTGTCTACAAAAGATATCTGTGGTGTTCATGTACATGTGAGTTCAATAACCAGGAGGATCAGAGATACATGTTAACAGAAGTTGTAAAAAGTCTTAGTCCTCCATATGGTGATTTTATACTGTACAAAACCTTCTCATTTGCTCCTCACAGAAAGATCATATATTGTAGCTGGACTTGTGATTCCTTTCTGAATTGCTTCTAGACATGCTAGTCCTCTTCTGGAAGAGTACTTTTCTAGAGTGTTGCATGATTTAATCTTCCATGAAAAGATACCAGAAATGAGTGTTTCAAGTTTGATTTTGTGCTGAGTTCTGTGTGCTTGAAGTTATTCCAGTTCAATAAGGGTTGCATTGCATTCATCTCTGCAGATCAGTATTGATATTGCATGATCACTTTCTGCCAAATCATCTTCTAGCAATCAAATTTTAATTACATGAAGGTATTATATTCTTCCAAAAGCTGTGTTTTAGCAGGCTAACACCGTCTAAAATCTTTTTTGCTTTAATGGATATTAAAGATGTAATGGTTTTTTTTGTTTCTGAATTTTGAAGTATAGTGTAGTCCAGTTCAGAAAATACATAAACAGATGCCAAATAATTTCTTTATAGTACTTTCTTTCTTTCTCTTGCCTTTTTAACATAAGGATATGCTGGAGGTACATTTTCTGTATAGGTAATGCAAGCCTGAGGCAGCTTTAAGCTGGCTTTTGGATTTTCCAGTAGCAATGGTATTTCTGTACCAAGAGTTTGGCACAAAATTTGTAGTTTGCTTAGGACCCTCTGCATTTTTGACAGTGAACTGAGTGCCGCATTTTGTTCATCGTTATAGTTGTTCTTGCTCTATAGTTAAAACCAGCCCTACATGTGCTACAGTCACACCTTCAATTGTAGTGTACAAAACCCTTAAATCTTTGGTTTTCTTTTATGTCTCCTCTTACATAACTTCATCACTGTAATTTTCTGACTAAAAATGTTAACCAGAGTTATATTTTCATATAGCTAAGTAGTAACGCTTTTCAAAATTGTCTTGAACAACACTTTATTTTCAGAACTTGAAATATGACTGATCTCCATAAACGTTTGAATTGCTATCATTATAGCACTCTACTGGGTGAAAAATTAAAAAAATAAAATCCACACAAATAGCAAAACAATGGAAAAAGCAAACCAAAATATTTCAGGGCTGGTATTTCTAAAGATTAGGGAACTGTTTTTATTCCCCCCCCCCCCCCTTGAAACATGATTAGGACAGGATTATATTTTTCATTCTTAATAATACCTAAAATGAGATGTAGCTGTTTAACACATACTGTATCCGTAGAGTCTATTTATTCAGACTGAATTCCACATGGACCATGGATAATCTTTTTCCCAAATGTTTACTAGTATCTGCTCTTAACAAGTGCTGCACAATATAAACTGAAGGAACCATAAAGAAAAGGGGCATAATAAAATTAAGCCTTGCTTTTCAACAAAGTCTGACTTAAGATCAAGAAGTGAAATTTTCAAACGGGCCAGATTTTAAAGAATTTTTCTGTAAAGGACATGAATCACATGCATTTAAAAGCATACAGGGAGCTATAGCTAGTATTACAAAATGAGATACAAGTAGGTTTTAAGAGATAGTCTTGAAACTAGTGCTTTTAACTGAGATAAAAGGAGATCCGGGTTCATTTCATCGTTTCGTTGAAGTTATCTTCTTGCACTTGTAACCACTCTGTGCTATGCACAGTCTGGAATATCAGGGTAATACTGCTCTGTTTCCCTGTCCCTTCCTACCTTGGCTGGTATGTACAGACTTCCAAGACAGACTGACTGATACTGTGTGGGCATGTGTGTGGTCTCTAGTACTAACAAAGCTACTTTTGGGTATAGCTTGTAAGTGCTGTCGTAATAAAATTGAAAACAAATTGGAAGTTCTCTGTTTGAGTATTTATATGTGATGTTTTTCACGTTCACTTGAGTTTCTGTTGTTGCCATAGATAACTATTTTTAGTTATTATTTCTGTTAATGTTTGTTTAGCTTTTAAGTTTTTAGTTAAATTTTTTCAAAGCTTTGCTAAATCAGTTTCCCATGGGGGAAAAAATACTTATTTTGTGTAACAGAAGAATTGGAAAGATTACATATTTGAAAATATTCGCTAACTTTTTTCCACCCAAACCTCCCAGCCACATAAGATTTTAAAAATATATTTTTTCCTTCATGAAGTAAATAAATAACTTTGTTATCTCTTAGTGGGTATAAATATCTCTAGTTGGGCAACCCTTTTCCTGGTTTACTGTTCTTGCTTCCTGGTCTCTCTCAGCATTAAATTTTGCATCATGTCTTTTCTATTGACAATGTTTTTCATGTATAGTAAGTTGTACTTTTCCATTGAGACTTACAATTCCTCCTATCCCAGACAGTTTTAATCATGTGTTTGTTAAAACCTGGGTAAATAGCTTTCAAAAGCCTGTCCTTTTCTGAGCTTCATTATCATTGAGGGCTACTCATTTTACCTGTTTGTTATTAAATAAGAGTAAACCTCCTGCTGTTCTGGTCTTCCACAAGATACACCTGGAAAATTATCCATTGCTGTATACTGTTAGGCTTTGTTTCAACTTTGACAGTTTTCTGTAGCTATTCACATCATTTTATATAGAGGGACTTGTGAGTGCAGAATATATAAAACACTTCCCCCTTCCGCACAGGAAGAGAAAATAGGATACAGAAAATATCAAAAATGTTATGTAGTGGATTGATGCTCTGGAATATAGCAGAAAAGGAAGATGTTAAGGGGGTCATCTTGTAGGAGGATGAGGAAGTGGAAGAAGAGGTTTTGTTGTAGGAAGATGAGGAAGTTGCGATGAAAAACCTCATGCTGTTGATGGGTGAAGGTCAGGTATTTAGGCTGATTGTGTCTATTCTCTGCCCTTGATGCTATTGATCATGGAGCTGTTCACTATCTGCCAATCCTTGAAAAGGCAGGAGGAGTGATTAGTTCAGAATGGTGGTTTTCTCCTTTTTTTTTTCCTTTTCCTCTCCTCACTTTCTCTCCTCTCCTTTCCACTCTTTCTCCCTCCGTCCCTCCCCCGCCAAGGAACTAAAAAAATAGTTTGAGTAGTTACGCATTTTGTTATGGCGGCTTCTTGTCATCCAGATACTACTTGGGCCTTTAGAGACCATATTGTAAATGTAAATGAATTGTAAATGATTTAAGGTGAAGAAAAATAGGGGTATAAACAGCTGTTCTTTTGCTGTGCATACAACAGGTATTTTTGGTTCTATCTCATTTGTCCTGGCTGGTGAACTTTGAATGATTCTTCTACTCTGATACAGTAATGGCATATAGATGAGAGTGAAATGCCTAGCTGTTATCCAAACCATATATGATTAATGAAGAATAGAAAATAAAAATTATTCTTATCTCGAAGAATATTTCTTCAGAAAATAACATTAAAAATTAAAAGTTTGTGCATTGGTGATAGCCTGATGTGCTTTCTTCTTGCTTACGAATCACAGATGGGGAATCAGATTAGGTTCTCAGTGTTTTATTCTGCCTGTATTTGGCAAGGAGACTCTTTTATATCCAGTCTGTAATCTTTTCAATATGTGTGCTGTTACAATTATCAATACTTTTGCATTTCTGTGTAGCCATGCACCTACAAATAATTCTGTTCTTACTGGAATTAACTATGATATAGTGTCTATAAAACTTCCACAGCACTTTTTGCTGGAAGTGTTATATCCTTGCTTCTTCGTGTGTACCTCTAGCACAATGCATGATTCTGGGTTAATTCATGAAATATCTGAATAGTTTTGGGCTGGGGGAAGAGGCCAGAATTTTCTTCCCCTAAGTGATGCCTTATCTGTCTGAGATGACTCAGGTCACTCAAGCTAGCAGTTTAACGGAAGAGGACAGAGATAGGGAGCAGTCCTTGGCTAGAGTCTGTATGTTATGTGATGGCTACTTACTGTAAAATATTGTTATCGGAGGGGGAAAAAAAGAGGCAATAACAAATGGGAAAAAATATTATCAAAAGGACCAGCTTGACATTTGTTTTATCCGTAAGAGAAAAGAAGGATGTTGCTATAATAAGTTTAACTGCTAATTGTCATATTGCAGAGCTTTTTGTTAATTTTTGAATGACTGGAATGTATTCTTATATGAATATGCAACACACTAATAATTCTGTTCTTCTCAGGATAATTATTGGCCTATGACTGAAAAAAGCAGATTGTATTATTATCAGTCCATTAGAAAATAATTATTTCAACAGCTTTATGTATTTAATATAGAAGAAATTCCTTTCATGTTCAAGTCAGCAGGAGCTTTAATATTGATTCCAGTGCAGCCAACACTTTACCTGTGGACATTGGAATAAATGCTTATTGAAACACTCTAGAATAATTAGATCTTAGAGCATGTGATAACACCAAAAAGTTACCTCATCTAACATTTAGCAAAAGGAATTCTTTATCTTGGCTAAAGTGTAGTATTTATCTAGTTTTAAAAGATATTGAGAAGTTCAGGACCAAGATCGCCTTCCAAAAGAGTTCGGTCTGAAAACAGATCTCAATAGAGGTTACTTTTATTGCAAGAAGATTTACCGTGCACAAAAAAGCCCTGTTTAATTGCCATCCTCTTCTTTGAGCAGAAGCCAGAGTACTAGGCAAAGGCCTGGCAGAATACTTGAAGGTTATAAAGCATAAACTTGTAAAGTAAAAGTATAAACTCATTTTTGTTTCTTGATGCAATTTGGAATCAAAGAAGGTTTGTTAGTGTATGATTAGTCATGATTATCTTCTGCAAGACGTTAAGTCATGCAGCTGTTTGGAAACTTTATTAAATCTTTTACTACAGTTCCATGCTCTGTTCTCCAATGATGTGTCTTCCCCCCCTCCCCCTTTCTTTTTCTTCCTTTTGTCCTTCCTTGTTGGGCCAACTGCCAAAACTCAGGGTTCCTGAAGATCGATTAGAAAGCTTTTGCTTCTCTGCTCACTTCATCTGTGTGCAGTCCTCCACATAATGTTCTTTACATAACTGCTGGCTAAAGGTCTTTCTGCTGAAGCTAAATAGTATATGATATTCAGTGCCTAAGGTAACAGTACAAGTTTGAACTCAAAATAGTAACTGAAGTAAAAAGGAATAGGTTAAACTGTAGGATTTAAAAAAACAAATACAGTCCTCTATACATTCATCTTGAATTGTGTGAACTGGAATTTTTTTACATGCCTTTTCAAGTGTGAGGTAAGTATGTGTCAGAGGAAGGAGTAATCTAAACAAGATGTAATATTTCTCCTATGTGTTTCTAATTTGTTACTTTACATCCATATAATACTTTATATGTTTGTATTTGTTACATTTGCTAATTTAGGTAATAAGTACTTGTGTAATTAAGCAGATTTCTAGTTAGAAGTTGAATTTATCATGTTGTGATAGTTGAAAGTTCATATGTGTATATGATATGTGCGTGTGGGTGTATTACAGGTATGTGCACTTCTCTCTATATTTCTTACTAATACCTGAAGAATCATGTCAAGATTTCAAACATCTGTATCAAAGCATAGTAGCTACTCAAAATGGAAAATCCACAGAAGGCTAGATGTGTCTCAGAGATTTAACCCAGAAAAGCCACAAACCACACCACTTAGGAAAGCTATCTTAGGAGATAGATACAGCAAGCCTGTGTGAAGTTTTCTTTGCTCACCACTTGAAAAGGTGATGATGAAAACAAACCCTGTGTGCTTCAAAAGCATTTCTTGTGGTACTTGAGGCATAATGGTTTGGAAGAACAGACTGCGTGTTAGGTAGGTTGAAAATGGGCTGGACTGCCAGGCTTGAAGGCTCAGCATCTAGTTGGTGGCAGACAGTGAGGAAGCTGGACTTGATGATGAGAATGCAAAAACTAAAGAATTGTTTAGTCTGGGGAAGAGAAGGCTATGGAGCAGTCTAATAGCAGGCCCCCAATTGCCTGAAGAGCCATTGCAAGGGTGACCAATTCCTGGTAGCAGCGCAGCGTGAAAAAACAAAGCAAACCCCAAAACACCCATGGCTAAAAATTGCAGCTTGAGGGGTTCAGATTGGACGTTAAGAAAAACGTCTTAGCTAGGGAGATAGTACAGCACTGGAACAGGTTACCCCAAGGCCCTGTGGAGTCCTCATCCACAGGGGTTTTTGAGTGTCGGCTAGAAAATGCCAACCCTCAAACAGGTGACCTGCTGTGGGGTGAGCAGGAATAGTAACCCAAGCAGGAGCTGGGACTGGAGGTCTCCAGAGGTCCCTTCAAAGCAGCATTCGTATGACTTTGAGTGGCTTTGCCTTGATAGCCACTTTACATACCAACGATATCAAACAAAGCTATTTGTCTTCAATTTTCTGCCAGTAACAGACCATTTTCCAGCTTTTCCTTTGTACCCAGCCAAAGAGTTAAATTTCATTTTGACTCTTACATTCAGATAATAGCTAAGAAGTGCCTGGAGGCAACTGAACCAGAGACAGAGGACAGAAAGAGGTACCCCTGTACGCCTTGAGTTACTACTGTTGAAAGTAGGCTTACTGCTTTTTGAAAGTCTGGAGAGAGAGGAAGAAATGGCATGTTATGTTACATTTCAAAGAATTTATTCTACAAAGTCTCAGTTTCTGTACATATGTGGAATGTTGTAAAAATTATATGGGAATGTTGTCAGGAAATCCTTTCGATTACTTTAATTAAAAAAACCTGCTTCCCTCTAAAGTTCTGTGGTAACGAACAAGTAGTTACTGTCATCTTTTGTTTCTGAGTTTTAAAGCAGAGGACTCACACATACTGCAACTTTACTGTATATCTGAAGAAGCTCTAATATTAATTGGTAAATATTTAGAGTTGACACTTTTCTTATGTTTGAATTTGGCTTTTTTTTCTTTAAAGCAGTGATAGCCGCAAGTGAGCTAATGCTGTTTCTGAAGGCCTAAAAGTTGATTAAGAGCTATTTAATAAAATACACCAAATAAGATATTAACAGTGTGTGATTAGCAGTACTCTCATGTTGTCCTGTTGTGAAATTAGTGGAGGTTTAGCAAAGAGTTTTAAAAATCAATTTTACCAGTACTGTGTGATCTCTTAAGTGGATCAGCCCTTAAGTGAATCTGTGCCAAGGCTGTTACTCCACCCATGGTGCTCCTCTCTTCTGCTGCAGCTCCTCATCTGTCTCCTGAACCGTATGTGATTTGTCTGACCCTCGCTAAAATGTCGTGATTACGATGTACTAAGAAAATGGTATTTGCTATATTTAAAAAGTGTCAGCGCTGATCTTTGTGAAATGTGTTGTGCCCATGGGGGAAGAGACCTACTTTGAAGTAGGCAGGAATGAGCTTGTCTAGTCGGAGGGTTTAATTTCAGTTTACAGTGGCATCTGCTGATCTGTTTGGCGATACCGTGGTTTTTCATCTGCGTTACCATGTTGGTGGGAGGGTTAGGCACTGCCGTGCTTTCAGAATGCCTGGAATCTTGTAATTTTTCTTTCTACATTGATAGATATATAAATCTGGTGATAGCATCTTGTACCACATCAAAGACAACTGGAGCGACTCATTCTTCAACTTCAGGCTCTGTTAAGTGTCCTTTCCTAATAAGCGTAACTGTGTCATATCCCTGGGTCAGCTTAGGGATTTTTCCCATCTAGTGTGCCCTGTTTCCAGGACTTTCTCCTGCGGGTGATGTCAGTTGCCCATCTTCTGATTAAGCTTTTTACTGAAGATGCAAATACATTTATTGTTTTGGTCCTTGTCTGTCCCCATTTCCCTTGTGTGGTATTGTTGCCCTCTAGCTGAGATGGTGCCTTGCCTACCTCAGTCCTTGCCTAAACTGATTCTTCAGGGTTGTTCAATGTTGTCTGTACAGTAATAATATTTTTTTTTCTTTTTGGGGAGGGGGGGAGTATGGTTGTTAATACAAAGGGAGACAGATCACGGTAGCAATGTATATAGCTTTGGAGTTATACAGCTGACCGCTGTAAATCTGACTGAACTTGTTACTCCCTTTTAAGTGTAACTTGGACTGATTTATCCCTAAAATAAAGCCAGGAATTGCAAAGTCATTCCATAAAGAATAGAGACTGTAGTCTCATCTTAGCCATGCTTGGGTAGCTGTGCTCTTCATACAATTTCCTCCAAAGAAATGGTCAGAACATACATGAACTCAGGAGGGAAAGGCTAGCTTTTTGTGGTACAATGGTACGATTTATGTAGAAAGGATATAAAGGAATATTGCGGCTTATCTGAAGACAAATAACAAGCTTCATTCCCCAGTGACAGCAATTACTTGCCTTTGTAGTCATACAAAATAATTCTTTTGTAAGAGAAGAAATTCCACTGTGCGAGAGCAAATATTTGAAATGGAGCGAGTGTTGTGTGGGGGAATTTGATATGTTCATGGAACACTGTTGTGTGCTAAAGTAAATAGGTATTTTTCCTCTACAAATGGAGGAGCTGAAGACACCGGAGATACTGCAACTTCTGTTCACTAGATTGCAATATGCCTTTTCTTTCCTTTGTCCCTTTTTATTGACTTCTCATTTGGTATGCCTGGACTATTTACAGTCCTAACTTGCTGTTGTTATCATTGTTCTGATGATACAAAAGAAAACACTTTCTTAATGTGTTGTGAAATATAACATGGTTTGTAATCCTCTGTGTGCTTTTAAAGACAAAACAAACCACTGACTGTAGTGTCGTCAGACACCACACGTTGACATGTTTGTCTGAAATGGTGGTCCTTTGCATACTTTGGAAATAGCACTCTGGTGTACTAATCTCTGGGAAAGTAATTTTTATTATTGTTGGCTCCCTTCTTTAGTGTGCAGCTCTCAGCTGACATACTATACATTATAGAAAAATGCTTGTGACTCAGCTAACAAAAGCCCAATGAAGTGTCTAAATTAGGAATCTGTTTCTTGTGCCTCTTTGTGCTTTTTTTTTACTTATTACTGCATGCTGTCCTGTCTTATTTGTACACAAGACAGTCAGTCCTCTGCAAGGCAAAACCGCACTCCATCAGTTTTATACAAGCAGCAATTCCACTTAAAAAGAAAATATACCATTTCCATACCACAAGTAGAAGGCACCAGTCCATCAGAATAGAAGGCAAAAGTCCATCAGACTTTAAATTACGTTTAAGTATAAATTAATTCTTTTAAAATAGCAATGCTGTTTCTATGGCCTTCTTTTCTTGCAGTACATTCATTTAGCTGTCTGCCTTTACATGTAGCTATAATAAGGTACAATTGCAGTGTATGTTTTCATTGTAGACTGAATTATGTCTTACATAACTTCAAATGAATGTTCATCATAATGCTGGTTATAAAACCATCAGAAAAATAACACAATATATCTAACTGCAAGAGACAATAACTTTCCAGTACAAAACTACAAGCTTATTTTGTTACTAAAGTTATTAATAGGTAGCTGAGAATTCCTATGATTTACTGACTGAAATGTCAAACCTGACTGTATACAGGCTTTTAGAAAAAGCCAAAGACAGTAAAAGCCATGTGCCATAGCATAAGGAGGGTTTTTTCATTAGATGGAATTAAATTTTCTAGTTTAGAGATCTCATCATTGTATGTCACAATGCTAAGATATATTGGGATTAGGTCAGTGCCTGTTTTTTGCAGCTAAATACCCCATATGAGCTGATTCCAGCTGCTGAATGTGAATTCCTATGAATATTGGGCGCTTGAGAATGAGGTTTTTTGAGTTACTGTGAAAAGAGTTGTTGGGGCTCTGAAAGGCACAGCTGCTGCTCACTGATGGAGTCCTTTCCTTTCCTTTTGGTAATTCCTTGCAGTTATGAATTCATAACCTGAAGAGGTCTTTTCAGTAGTTTCAGGGTTAGTGTGTGCTTTAAAAATCAAATGCAGTTAGCTTATTTCTTTTGAATTCCTTTGTTGCCGCACTGTAAAACATTCATTTAATTTTACATGTGTTTCGTCTAGCAATGCTGTGAAGAATTTTGAGGAATGCCCTCAATTGAGGCTTGTCAGTAAATGCCTACTTTCTTACACTTGGTCATTCTCCCAAGTTTCCCAAGCTTGTCCCAATTTCATTCCTGTATGGAGATAACTGTGTTCTGATACAGCCCTCAGGAAGGAGGCAGCCATCAAAATCCTTATCACTGGACTCAAATGTAGAACGGTCTCCTTTAACAAGAAACAAATTTAAGTGATCCCTTCTGTGGTAGGTGTGAGCAGACCTCTCCCTGTACCCTCGTGTGATCTCTGTGCACTCTTCAGTGATAAAGAACTGAAACCATCCGCAGGCTGCATGATGTAGTCCCTTGGGCTGCTGGGCTTCTGTGAGGAGTCGTCTTGCATTCGAGAGTTTGCAGTCACATTTCTCTTATCTCCACTTCAACTTCTGTTCTGCTTTCTGAACGGCAGTTGAGGCTTGGGTTTGAATAACTTTTGCCAGCAAAGTAATACTTATCACTTTTGGGTTGTTGTTACTACGTAGATTTTCCAAGCAGAAATTCCTTGCAAGATGAAGAAAAGCAAACAAAACAGAAGTATTTTATCTGTGCATACTAGACAAGCACTTCAGGAAAAGCAGAAGAAATGAGTATTGATGCATATGTTTTCTCTCTTTACTATAGGTGTGCAGGATCCTCAGCATGAGAAGATAATTACTGTGACTACTAATGGAAGTATTCACAGCCCCAAGTTTCCACACACATACCCACGCAATACTGTACTAGTGTGGAGATTAGTAGCAGTAGATGAAAATGTATGGATACAGCTTACTTTTGATGAAAGATTTGGGCTTGAGGACCCAGAAGATGACATTTGCAAGTAAGTTACTTTAACTTCAGAAAGTCTGAGGGAGGTGTGGGGGATGGAACAAAAGTGTTGCTCAAGTTTTGCAAAAATGTGACACTGCATGTCAATATATATATAAAATGCATCTTTTAAAATATTAGTTTATGATTTTCTTTTGCAGTGTTAGAGAAGGATTTTATGCTTGAAAGCTTTGGGGTCCCCCTATTTTCTGTCTGCATTTAGTATCTGGGCACAGATACATTATGATACAAAAATGTGAAATATTTAATCTCTCTCTCAAATAAAAGTTTTGACACCTGGGAAAATATTCTTGTCAGAATGTTACAGGAATGAATATCTAATTTTTACAAAGAAAATTTGGGTAAGCAAGTTACCTGAAGTGGAATTCAGGTCACAACACAAAGTACAACATCCTTGTTAAACAAAACAAAACAAAACAAACCCAACCCAAACCAAACCAAACCCAAACAAACCACCCTACTGCACAATATTTTAATGGCCTTTAATGGTCAAGTTCTCAGTTTTCTATGAAAAACAGCACTTACAGTATTGTATTAATTGACATTCCTCAACGGTATTTTTTTTTTTCCCAACTTCAGTAAGTATTCTGCCTGCTCAGTCACCGGCACAGGCTTCTGTAGGACCTGTGGAATCTGTATTTCCTTCCTATGATTCGCAACCGAAGGCTTCGGAGCTTGGGAGAGAAACAACTGTGACATAACAGGCATTAGGACGGATGTAGTTCTAAACCAAGCCATCTGATTGATCATGATTTTGGGTATTTTGTGAGGCAGTAGGGTCTGACATTATATATGCTTCCTGTGGGTGGGTGAAAGGGGAGAGTTCCTAAACTCCTGTATCCTGTATCTGTCTGCCATCATAGCAGCACATCGTAAAAAAAAAACCCAATGTGTAAATAGTGGTACTTTGTCTGTAACTCTTTTCAGTAAATTAAGTAACAGATAAAATATGTCATTTGAATGGCATATCCTTTGATGTGTTCCTGGAGAGGTACTTCACATGAGATTTATTTTTTTTTTCCCAAAGTATTTTTTTGTTCTGTTTGGGGTTTTATTTTTGAGTATCTTGTATACACATTTGATTCTTACTTTCAGTTTTTTTAATTAACGGATATTCAGTTGTTTTTATATCTTGAATCAACTTTTGATAATAAATTTGAATTTCTTAGAGGTTACTTTTGCACTTAATTTGGGAGCTGAGGTTCATAACAGATGGACAGATACCTTTCTTTCATAATTCTGAAGGGAGTAATTGTCAAGGCCATGTCAAGTATAATTAAAATACTAAGTACTATAAACATATGTTTGCTCAGATGAGTGCACTCCCTTTGCACAATAATTCTTTTCTTTAAATGAAAACTTAGCTTGCTTTTTCTTTTCTTTGCATATGGCAGAGTGAAGTGGCAAGTGAAAGAAAATCCAGGTAGGGTGACTCATTCGTCCACTTGCAAAGAAAAAAGTAAGATAAGTTAAAATATTTTTAATATTATAACTAGAATAATATTTTAATGGGAGTACATTTATTTTAAGTAAACAATGTGCTGAATACAAGAGTACTGGTCAAATTAAGAAACAGTAATAAGTCACTCATAATCTTTAGTTGGTTGTAATCTTATCGTGCTCGTATTTGTGCAGGGGTACCAGGAAGTTGTATGAATGCAATTCCTGATATGTGCACTTTTGAGGACCTATTGGGCTTTTTGGCTTTGAAGATATGACCCTCAGAAAAAGAGAGTTATATTGTTGTTTTTAACCAAAAGAAAAAGCATAGCTAGGTTCCTATGAAATTTAAATTCAGTAACAAACTTAAAGAAAAAGAAAGTGTACCTTGTTTGATATGAAGGGAGTATAAATAATTGACAAGTTGAGGGAATAACTAAAACACAGAGAGTTTAATTATGTAAAAGAATTCTACACAGGCCAAGTAAGTTACTGGTTATCAGAATAATATCTCTTTATAAGTAATGTCTTGCATTTCTTCTCTCTTACAGTTCCTAATAAAATGATATAATCTTTTTTCCAGTACCTTCTGTAGAAAAGCTAAAGGTTTTTATTGACTGCATCCCATACTATTTATTACTCCACTGTGTTTCTGCCATCTTGAAACACACAAATCAGTATTGTTGCTGTAGAGTACTCAATGGTTTCTCCAAAGGCAAGTTCATACGACAAAGGACAGAATAAAATATGATGTGAAATTTAATGTAGTATAACTCTATACCTTACAGTGACCTGATCCTTTAGTTCTGACCTGTGACTGAAACGAAGTAAAAACTGCAGCCTGGGAACGTTAGACTTTCTATGCAAGTGTACAGTTTGTACCAGGATATCTTTCTCCCCCTTCTATAGTGTATGAGAAGACCTTATGAGTTACCTGCAGTGGTCACTGTCAGAGTTATAAGTTCCTCTGCCTGCTTCTTAAGCTGCCTGTTCTGTGCAATGCCCGAGCTTTCTCCATCATCGCTGTAGGCTGCAGTGCCCTGTAGCGTCAGCTCACTGTGTCGATGACAGAATATGCTGCAGAATATTAGTTTAAGATAATTAACAGCTTTTAAATCTCATAGTAATTCAAATATTGCTCACACATAGGAAAAAAATAAAACAAAAACATAGCCAGCTATATAAGACTTTTTTGCTTAACATAGTTGTATAACAGGAAAACAACGGTAGTGGTGAGTAAGAAATGTCCTAGATGTATCCTGAAGCTATGGCAAGTTTTTGCCTGTATCTGGCTGACCTGACCTCCGCACTTGGATTTCTCCTAAGTCAGTTCTGACATTTGAAGCTATTCTGTGAAGTCTTTTCATCTAGAACAAATATCACATTTTACAGATGCATTGAAGGTACCAGTCTCCACTTTAAACACTTTCCTGAATCTGAATTTTTTCCACCCTGTTTTTACTTGCGATTCAACTTACAGTATTTACTAAGGTAGAGCATTTGCATTACAGTAAATCTGTTTATGACCAGCCATCCTGACCCAGTCTCACCTGGAACAGCATTAACATGCATAGTCCTAATTGTTGTGCTAGTTCTCACCAGTCTTAAGCATGATTGCTGTGTTCTGTATGTTTTGGAAACAAAGTTTAAATTGTAGGGTTTTTAGAATAAACTTCTGATACTTTGCCTGTATTTCTCCAGGTGACTTTTGTCCTGATTTTACAATTGCGATGTACTTAAGTTTCTGCAGTTGATCTCTGCATTGCTTAAAATACAGCTTTTTTTTTTTTTTTTTTACAATAGTTCTACTTCATCTGCACTACATCCTTTCTATGGGCAAAATGTGAAGAATCCCACTGTGTCCTTTCCAAAGTGAACACAAACTCCAATTTATGTGGAAACTAGATCCATGCATGTCTCAGAAGAGATTTAGGTTATTTGGTTGATAATATGGATATATAATTCTGTGGAATATTGCAGTAATTTCGGCCTTGTGCACTTTGTTTGATTTCAGTTGCGACTTGCAAAAGAAAAAGGTTGCGAATAAAAAAATCCCCCAGCAAACCAAACAAACGTAAAAGGAGGAGGATGCAATCTCCTGGCTGTTTGTGCAGTACTGTTCAGATGACAGAACTGGCAGTGAATTTTCCTTGCATAGGTGAATTTCTAGCTAACAGATATACTAGATTTACATTCAGTATGTCCACCCTTTCTGATGAAGAAAAGAAGCAGCTTTTGTTCTGCTGATATGATAGCTAATATGACAGGTCATTACTTTCATGATGCTAGCCCCTCAATGCTGTATTAATCATGAGGCCATTAGACTTCTGTGCCTGACAGCCCCTACCATTGGGGAGATGCCATAACTCTCCTTGACCAGGAGGGACTGATTTTTGCTCAGTTGTTGCTTGTTGTCCAAAATTGTTGCTTTCTCTCTCTGAGAATATGCAGTCATAAAAGCTTTGTGATAAAGTCCTCTGTGACAGGAAGACACAGATTTAGCTTTCTTCCAGGAAAATCATGGATGCTACAGTTGCCTTTAACAGGCAGTCTGATGTTGTGAGTAGGTTGTACACTGGAGCATTACAACACAAGGCTGCAATAGGAAAAGAGAAAAACAAACAAACAAAACAAAAAAAAAAAAAAAAAAACCAACAACTTTCTTATGTTAGTAGCATGTGCCAAACTCGCTCTCTCCCTGTGCATGGAATGGCTCTAGTTGTTCGTTTTAGTGGTGATTGCAGCTGTTCTTTCTAATCATCAGATGATTACAGTCTGTTTGACTTTTATTATATATAATAAAACGCAGAAATGTGTCACAAGTCCAAAGTGCAATTACTGTAGGTAAGATGATAAGGATAAGATACATGAGTAAAAGAATGTAGAACCAACTGATAGTTGAATAATAGATGCCATTTGACGATCATCTTCATTTTAGGATAGCTATATTAATTTCTGACTCTCTTCAGTCCTCTAATAATTTAAAGTATGTACTATAGTCTCCTTTGTGTGTGGTGTTTTGGTTTTCTTTGGGGGGGAACAGGGGGGCTTTTAGCAGCTGCATACGTGGATCTGTTCATATAGTTACATAAGTGAAGCATTTACCTATAATGTTTTGAAAGAACGCCCAAAGCTTGTCTAGCTAATATGTGCAATATATAGAACTTTTGCTTAAAGAAAATTAATTAAGCTGAAGGCAGCTGTCAGTGCTAACATGGGGTAAAATCTATGTGAGTAGTATTCTGACTCTTATTCCTCTTCACATCAAATTAAATGCTTAACTCTTAATACTGGGAATGTTCTTCCTCTCAGGGTTCTTAGGATGATGCTTCAAGATACAGAGCCTACCTCCCTTTTCCCTAATGTTTCTGTAAGCTGCTTGCCTTCGCTTCAGGTCTGTTGTGACTAAACTGTGCCCAAGCTATTCCCTTCCATTCAGAAAACGTCAAGGTTCTGTGGGAGAAACTAATCCAACCAGCTTCAACAGTCATATGTGTTCCTAGTGAATACATTGTTAGGAAATTGTTGACAAGGGTTAAAAAATTAGAAGATTTAGCTCAGTCTGACAAGACTGAAACAAGTGTATTAAGAAGAAACATATAAACACTGTCTTTAGTCAGTGGCTATGAAGAAGCAAAATATTTGCTTAGCTGTCTTTTTTGTTGACATAAATTGTGTTAAATGCATACTATGCAGTGATTGTGTTTACCATAACTTATTAAGAGGCTACACGTTTTGTTATGTAATTTTATAAAGAGATCTTTCTCTGTAATATAAGACACAATAAGTAACTTGCACCACATGCAGCTTCCTTTTCTTGTAATTACTACAAATCTGTACGTCTAGAATGTGGAGTAAATTATGGATCCGTAAGTGCAACTCCAAAGTGCTTCAGTGAAAAAGAGGACAGATATTTGTTTGGCCCTTTGTCATGGAAGCACCTTATGGCATCAACAGAGTGCATGCATGAAAGAAGAATTCCAGCATCTTTTTCTTCTAGAAAGATGAAATTCCACCTCCCTATCCCCCACACTGAGGAAAAAATGTTTTGCCTTGAGTGCATTGTAGAGGCAATATTGATGTATGTGCGAAGAACATACTAATATCAAGCACGGATTCAGAAAAAAATATAACTTTTCACATAAAGTATTAACTCTGGGGCTTTTGAGGTCAGTGAGTTCCTTATCAAGGTCTAGTTCCCAAGAAAATTGTTTTCTGGACAACTGATGGGCTGTCCTTACTGTCAGACAGTCTTAAATGCTTCTGGTGGACTGTGATTACAGAGGGTGAAGTTATCTCTTGGGTAAGTACAAAGTTCAAGTTGGCTTTGAATAACTGGACAAAGACCTTTAAATGAACTCTGTATTTAAAGAGGAACTGGTGCAGACAATGTTCATGGTGACTCACATCACTAAGCAGCTGGGCTACAGGGATTTGCCTTTTTTTTTTCCTCTTTTATTCCACACCACCACCACCCCCCCATTCTGAAGATGCAGGGGGTTGCTGCTGCCACCTCTATTCCAAAATTCAGAAAACTGAGGAGTCCCCCAAAATTTCTAAGGCTTCAAACTGGGGGGAGGGGGTAGGGGGTGGAGCTTGGCACCAAAACCCACAGACCCTGAGAACAGAGATGAATGTTATAGTGAAGACCAGTCGTTAAAGCTCTTTTCTTACAGCTGTTGCCTTAGAATTTTGGTGTGTTCAATTTTAGCCACCTGTTTTTAATGAGATGCTAAGATGCTACACATATAGGTGGGCTGGGCTCTGTTTAGGTAATTCTACGTATCAGTGATACTTAAGTGTCTCTTTCATCATTGGCTATAACTTTTTCAGCAAAAGTGAAGTCATACTAAAGTTAAAATTTATTATAGCTCTGTTCTGCTAGTCAGACTGATCTGGATAGGATTGATTCCATTAATAGATGGAATTATAAAAAGCATATGTACTCTCATTCCTCAAATACAATTTCTTTTTTACGTTTTTTTTTGTTTGTCCCTCCCCCCCATAAATTACTTGTTAATCATTTTTATTCAAAGTCTGAAAGGGGGTCATATAATTTAAATGGCTGGGATGAGTTCTAGCATTCAAGTGTCTTAGATTAATTGAAATAATGATAGCAAAGGATTATTATGGAATAGCTAATTTAAGCTGCAGTCCTTGGTAACAACATTGATGTTTTACCAGTGGCAGGAAGGTGGCATTTTATGAGCAGTGTGTAGAAAATGCCTCGAAACTTGTGTTAAAGCAACTGGTGGAGTAACTGCTTCTGGTGTTTGTGGGGCCGGTTTTTTTTTTTTGTTGTTGTTGTTTTCAGTTGCTTAATCCATTTGCAAGACAACTGAATGGTAATACTAGTTCAAGAGAAATTTAAATGCTGAATGGATTTAAATGGAGGATAAGAGTGGGGGATGGGGATCAGAGTTTTTAAGAAGTTAGGTTAGTTTAGGACCAAAGTCCTTTGGTTATCTCAAAATTGTTCTTTTACATATAAAGGAAAAAGATTAATACTCTAAAGATTATTTCTTTCATGTGAGTTGAGATGTAACAATATTGTTTGAATTTAATGAATGCAGAAGACTCCGATAGACTCATGCATCCTGCTTTCCTGTGTTTTGAAGAAAGAAGAGTGGTTTTTCACATCAGAAGTAACTGGATCTGTTTCTTTTCTGTTCTGATTTCATTGAACTCAAGTGTGTTTCCTTGTATTTTTTTTTTAATTTTATTTTATTAAGAAAGCTCTTTCTTTTGGATTTTCCATGATTCCAGAAAAAAATGACTCTTTGATTATCAGATAATATTTCAAACACTAACTTATCTTTCAGCTGGTCCCATTCTGCTGGTTTAGCTACTGTCCCTAGTTCACACTGTGGCAGAGTTGTGTACTGTGTCCAGCAGCATACACATTCCTTTGGGTTCTCTACTGCTTATTGAAAGTTGCTTAATACCATTCTCATGATAACAGTTTTGTAAATGTGACAAAGCAGATATCGCAGGCAGTAAAAGAAGATAAAAAATTAGAAACCCAAAACACAGTACAGTTATAACTAAGACTACCCTGTAACACACGTTTCTTAAGCTTCAAAAAGAGTAAACTCAGTTCTGCAAGAAGGGTTTATAGCTACAATACTGTAGTCTTTAAGCAAATCAGAGTGCAACATGAAAAAGGGAAAGAGAAGGAGATGCTTCTCTGAGTGGAATGGGAGGACAGCATAGCCTACACGATGCGATCAGGACATGCTGCACAAACTTAGGGGCTATCACTGCCTTCTTGCCCACCCACCCTACCCTCCTTTGCAGTAAATCCAGCATTCATTTTTGGTATCCACTGTTGCTAGAGGACACTGTAATAGATATTATTTTGCAAGTAATTTAAAATCTATTTTCACAGCCCAGATGAGTGTTAGGAGAGTGATTGCTGATGAGTGGGCAGTTGACATAATCCCTTACTCCTTTTTCACACTGGAGACTACATTCGTTGGCTTAAAAAACATTTTAGGCTCCTTAAAAGTCCTTCCTGGTCCTCTCAATCTCAGGCAAGCTGTTTGAATAAAGTAAACTATGTCCACAGTATCAAAATATTTTTGTAAACGGTCCTAATCCTAATTTATTGCTTCTAAAATTGTTTCATGTTACCATAGTTGGCTGTGTTTCTAATGGTGTAGACTGAGGTTATTTACTTTGCAAATCAGTGTGGCACTGCTGGGTTTTGCTTCTGTCTAGGGTGCTCTGGGAACAGTTGTTATTGATGGAGTTCCCCTGCTCCCGCCCCACCACTTAAAAGATAGAAGTACATGTGTATTATAAATGGGCACAAAAACACGCTGTGAGCCATCACCACCTGAGCTCAGGGATGCTACAGACCCTGTAGCCACCTGCGGTTTCTGGTGTGGCTCTTAAGTCCTGATGTCAAGAGAAATGTGAGCTGCAAAGGCAGAGCCGGCAGCATAATCTAAAGTTACCCTGTGTAGTGTTTATATATTCCAGTTTATACACAGCATGCACTCCCTCCCTGATATTTTCTGGTTACTGAAAGTCTAAGTACAGTAAAGCCCATAGGCTCACCGTCAGGGTTATAAGCAGCTTTCTCCTGTTTAATCAGCAGGAGTAGCAGACATACCAAGTGTCCTGTTTCTAGACAGACAGTTGTGCTTCTTCACCTGTTACGCAGCTTTTCTTCTTTTTCTTCCTCCCCTTGTCCTCTTCCTTTCCTCTCTCCCTCTCACTACATGCTGTGGTCGCTTCTTTATGTGTATCATCAAATTTTTAACAATGTTGCTCATATGAAATTGTAATTAGATACCATTACCGGCAAATATTGTCAGTCAGACAAATCAGTAACAGTCCTGTCTTGCACTTGATGCTGCTCCATTAGGATGAAGTAGAAGTGAAATGTAGTGCAATTTACATTAATCTGTTCTCATCTGATCATCAGGATATCTGTGTAGATGCATGTGCGTGAGAAATTGCAAAAGGGAAGATTACTTATTATAAAAAACGTTAGATAGTCATGTGGGAGTGTCCTAGGGGTTTTATAAGGTAAAATAAATAGGTCTTTCCCTTTTCTGACAGTAACACGAGAACAGGGAGACCAGTAAACTAGCAGCAATTGTTAAGAAGTACTGTTTCAGACTAGCCTTTGATTCATATGCTGTGGCTGGATTAAAAATAGGTCTGCATGATTTTATGACCATTAACTTATAACTAGGTAAACTGAAGTGAGAGGAAACTCCTTACACTTTTAGGTGAAAACTGATCTCCTGCTAGGGTTGGGAACACATTTTTTCTGCCTCATGCAATGTTATGCGACTGCTCAGTTACACTATAGGGATTTTTCACTTTCTGTTCAAGTAGCAATTACTAGCCTGTCCTGAAGCAGGATATTGGACTTCATGACAAATGGTCTGTCCTGGATTGGTAAATCCTGTGTGCTAGTCTGGCAGCCAAGAGACCATATGTTATTGTATCACTGAACTAAAGAAATAAGTGTTTTTCATTTAAATAAACAAAGATAGACCCCCCCATCTCCATTAAGGCAGGCAGGAAGGAGGGAAAAGGAAGAGGGGAAACCTGACCAGGCGTATAATGCTGCTGTGTCATCAGAGGGTGCTTGAGGGAAAGGGCTGCTGCCTACACTGCCCTGGGTGAATCTTCACATGCTAAAAATGCCCTTTAGGAATTTTTTTGTTGTTCTCTTCTAAAATATGCTTTTGAATATTATTAGGAAATTGCTTAACCAGCAGTTGTCACATTGTTGACTGGTGCTGTAGCTACATTCCAGGGTGTAAGGATTGTATAAAAAGAATGAATTACCGTTTGGGATACTAGAATAAATATTTAAAATGCTACTTGAAAAACATGGTAAAAACATGATTATGGATTCACAGAAGCTGGAACAGATACACTGACCACTGTGAACAGTGTGAGTAGAAATAGGAATTTTTATAGTAGATTAGAAAGAAGGCTTTACAACCTTGGCTGTTGATGAAAACACTGAGCTCCTGTAATGTTTTTGGTTTTGTACAAAATATTGATCTGTACAGTAGGAACATGTGATTTATTATGATCGTTGTAATTCCCAGGATAGAATATACCAGAGTTTACAGAGAAGTACTGGGAAAAAGTTGGTAAGGCATTTCATTCTCCAAAATCTGGAGAGTGTAGTACTGTATGGTGTAGGATACATATGGAGCTGGTACACTGGGGGAATGGGCTGCCTCTCTATGAAAGGAAACATGCTTTGGAGAGTATAGTCTCCAGTGCAGTGGGAGCCTGAATTCTGATGGCCATTTTCATGTGGTTTTGTACCATACATACATAATAATAATAAATTGTATGAGTATTCCTTGGGGGGGGGGGTGTGTGTGTGAAGATTAGGAGTACTAGTGTGCAGCACAATAAGAATACTCTGTCTTAGTACCGTTTTTGTTACATTCATTATTATCTCAACTCATAACTTCTGCAGCATACTAAAGAAATCTGTGATCCATGCGTGAAGTGAGTAGCAGAAAGCAGACAGGTTGGAGGTGAAACAATACACAAAAATGTTTCATGTAGATGTTATCCATTTTTTAGTCCTTGAAAAATAACCTTTCCAAGTGACTTAGTTTTGTGGAATTTTTTTTTTACTCATGTATTTTATATGGCTATGAGAGAATCTATAGTCAAATAGGTAAGCGTAGCATAGTAACCCTGAGCGATGAAAACTCATGGAGACTTACTCCCCATGGAACTTCTTCCTTTGGATTTTAAGATGAAGGCCAAGGTAAGTAAATGGACTGAGGCATTATTTGCAAGCTGATTCACATGTGCTAGTATGTTTTTTCCAAGCTCTCCAATATTCCCAAATTCATCTTTGTCTTTGGTATATGGTACTAGTACTGCTGATCTGAAATTTCATATACTTTTCTGGTTTGTATCTCTGTTCTACTTATAACATGCCATTTTTAGACCAAACTTAATCCTTATTTAAAGAGAGCTAAACATGTTTCTTATCCTGACTGGTGTTGGGAATACCTGCCATTCTTTGCTACAAAGAAGATAAGTATAGGTAGTTTCTAAGAAATGTGGCAATCAGCCTTTTAGAAGAAGGAGTTTGGGAAACGATCTTCTTTCCTTCTTACCTCTACTTTTGATCTGCAGGATTATAGTGTCTCTTTCTATAAGATTCTTATTCAAGTGCTTGAAATAATGTATCAATAGAAATTATACTGGTATAAATTAGTTCATAGCACAAGCTATCTAGGACTGTGTTCTGTGGTTGCTCTATTCCTGAAAATACTTATTTACATGCTTTATCCGTATCAGTAGTTCAACATATGCTTAAATAGTTCCAGTGTTGCTGTCTGAATATAGAACTGTTTTGCTTTAGAGCCTGAAGAACACTTACTAATGCATCTAGTTTACAATTTCTCATTCTTGTAGAAAAGTTAGTGCCCCTTCCTCCCCACAAGGCAGAAGTTACCTTCAGAGACTACGGGATATTCATGTGCTTAAGATGGAGATCCTTAAGTACTTACAGTGTGCCTAGGTACCAGTCATGATGATTTATTTCCTAGAGGTGTTTGTGTGTCAATTGACTAGTCATCAGGAAACAGATATGTTTTCAGCAATACCCAGTTTATCAATTGGCACTGAAACAAGCTTTTGATACAACAGAGGGTTTTGGGGAGGAGGGGGAGGAGATGCATTTCTTTAGAGTTGTTTTTGCATTAAGTGCTTTGACTCTAGTTCACCAGGTGACAAAAGCTACTACACAAGATGTACATGTCTCAGCTTCACATGATGCCTCAAATTTTCAGCAGATCCACAGAAAATGGAAATATATTTTCTAGTAGACTGGAGAGTGATAATGCAACGGTTAATTTCTCTAAATCAAACAACCAGAGCTTCCTTTTCTTTTCACCAAGTGTTCAAATGTTTGAAGAGTAGAATTTGGGGGTTTGAACTCTGTCTTGTTTTTCCCTTTCACTTGCAGTGTTGTAAATGTATATTTATGATCAAAGTGGCTGACAGTGAATGAAGGGGAAGAAAATTTAAATCTAAGGATTAAACTTTTTTTTAATGTATCCTAAATAACAAGGTAGAAATACGGAGAGAGTTCTGCGGTTGTGTTAGAAGCCTCAGGCTGTTACTAATCAGTATGAGGAAAGATTAAATAGAGAGAACCATGGCAACCATCTAACATTTGTGAATGAATCTGTGTTTCCATAAGGCAGTTCTTAATGTACAGAACTGCATATTCTAAAATAGATGTATTCAAGTAGGTTGGCGCAGAAACTACAATCCATATTTGGTGAATGGCAGTTAGAAATGTTCTCTGTTTATACCTTGAGATCTTTATTTCATGGAAAATGTAGACATGGCAGGATACTTGGGGTTTTTATGCTCATTTGCAGTATTGGCTGGAAGTGATGTCTATTGCTGGAAGTGATGTTTGTGTATAATTAAACATCATTTTCTGAGTACAAAAACCTGACCTCATCAGTTATTTATTTGGATTGTATCTGGGTATGCTGTTTCTTTCCAGGGACTGTTAAAACACAGTTATGTGTAGGATCAGCAGATACAGGTACTACTATGGAAATTTATTTCATTTCAAATCATTGTTGTTCCATCATCTTTCCTCTTTTTTTACGTTAAAACATCAAGCATGACAGACATTGTAGAACATAGCTCTTTTTTTTTTTTTAATTGTTGGATTATCTGTAATGATATCGAAAGGAGTTTCCTCTTATAGTGCAAGGCACTGCCAAGTCCTCCTAAAGAGGATGAATGCTAGGGGTGAATTGCCCAGTTCCTGAGGCTCACAGCATAAAGTCAAATGATTCTGGGTAACTTTTTTCAGAACTTCCTTTTGGAAGGACAAAATCCAGAGAGAATACTTTAAATATTTAAATTTTTTTTTAATCAGGTAGTCTTCTAAAAACAGTTTTCTTCCAGCATTCTGTCTTTACTGTCATTCAAAGTAGCCCCAGTCAAATGTTTCTTATAATGTTGGGCAGAATAATTTTTATTGAAATTTTACCCTGCATGGAGTATTTACTGGTGCTGGCACAGGGTTACCGTTTCAGCAAAGGTGCCTTCTCCCTTCCCTTCCTCCAGGAAACTTGCTTTCTGTGTCATTTGAGTTTCTTCTCTGCTGCCTGGCTGGCAAGTGGAGTTATTAATAGCTAACTTTTTACTGATGTGCGCACTGCTAGTGATTTGTGATTTCAAGATCTTTGTATCTGCTGGACTGAATGGAGGACTGGACTGAAAGGGCCAATATTTTCCAGTCTGAGGTTCCTGTAGATTGTGGTGTCTAGCAGCAAATACAAAACAGTATGAATTAAATTAATGCATTTGAAAAGCAAATAAATTAATTAAACAGCTGTTCTGAAGCTTGCAAACTTGGGTGGACAGGTGGTTGTGCTACCTGGCCTGGCCATAATGGAGGGAAAAAAAATACCAAAAGTAAGATTTCCTCTTACATAAACTAAAAAATAGTGCACAAGTACCTGCAGTTTCATTATTACCAATTGTTTGTTTTGTGTAATTTTGATTTTCATCTTACATGATGTGTCTTGTATCTCTGTGCCTTGGTCTTTGAGGAAAACTTACTTTAGTCTCAGCTAGAGGGGCAGTATTGGTAATAGAAAAGAAGAAAGTTCTCCACCTATTGAATGAATAGTGCAATACACTTCTTTTTACAACTGTTGCTACATCTTTAGGTTTTGTAGTTTGCCCGAAATCCACTTTTATTTCTCTAATCCAGCATGCCTCGCTCTCCTCTTCTGTCTTCTGCCTTCTTTCTTCTTGGGTTCCTCCCATGTTCCCCCTGCCCTTTGTCATAAGCTTTGTGTTCCTCTTGTCCTGTCATGCATTTTTGCTGGAGACTGTACGGTGCATTGGCATGTGTGGAATAACAAGGCTGGTTAAACGGATTGGGTCTGCCATTAGATACCAGAGATTTGAGTGCCTCTGTTGTGCACTGGTGTTCCCTTTTCCACCCAGATAAACATCAGTCTGCCCATCAGAGCATCACTGGAGAGCTGGGTTGACTGGAGGAGGCCTCCAGAATTTATTGCAAGTGAGGCACACAAGCTTTGTAAAATTGGCTTTACTTTCCTCTGTATGTAAATATAGTGTTTATTTCACAAAGAGCAATATGATTACTTACAGCTGTGATTTAAAAGTGATCTAAGAGGTGAAGACTATGTAAGGTGTCGCCAATACCATTACAGATTTGTCTATACAAATACACAGTTAAGTCAAATATGGAAACCCAAAATTTTGTTCCATAGGATATTTAAATATTTCAACAGCAAAAATGAAAATTATTTCAAATGGAGGTGGAAGAGGGAGAGGAAGTTTTCCTTTAGATTGGTGGTGTTAAAACTTTGTTTAGAAAAAGATCAAAATTATATTTTCATGATGACAGTTTTTAGTAATTTCCAATGTTTCCAAAATTGAAGCTGTCCAAATATAAACCATCTAAGTTCCATTTAATAACAGTTTGTCTGGTGAGCTGCCAGGGGACCTTGAATGCTTTTGGTCTGCAGCTGAGGTAGGTATTTTGGTGTGCTGTGCCAGCACCAGGAAAACCTTGGAATTAAACGTGCTTTAAAACAAGTTGGAACAGGAATATTACAGTGTCCCATGGGACACTATCAAAAAAAAGACAGGGTTTTTTATCAGCTTCCTATTTCTCCCTATAAATAAATAAATAATTGAAATGAATTCTTATCAAAGGGGGAAGGAAAAATACATTTCACCTTTTGCAAGCTGTTTTAATGAGTGTGCTAGATTTTTGTCTAGCACACATCTATATAGGATGGAATGGTCCAGCATCACGGACATGACAAAGTGTTTTACCTTATGGGTTTCTGCTTCTTACATTCACTGATATATTTGTGGAATTCCAAGGGCAGAGGGAAGCCACAAGAAGGTCACAAAACTACAAGCCAAGGTAAACACCCTGTCAGAGTATGTTTGGCAAATGACGGTGTAAACCACAGAAAAAATATCGAAAGGAGAGGAAAACCTATTCCCTTGGAAAATACATTTCCTGGTTGGAAAGGCATTGATGTTAAAAGTTGCTTACATTGCTTCCTTGCTCTTTTCCAATAAAATGTCTTTGTTCAGGTTGTTAATTCAATCCACAGTCCCAGGCACCTAGGCCATAGGGAAGAGGAATACCTGTTCTGGAATGGGTATAAGGGAGGGCATTTTGGGCATCATGACTAAAGGCAAAAGCATCTTTCATCCCAGGAAAGGAGACTGGACTACTCTTTGTCATAAATTTTACTTAGTAATATTTGAATAATATATTGAACATAGATACATCACCAGAGTATTTATTTAGTCGATGTCAAAGGGTTGTGTTTTCTCCTTTGTACACTGCACGAGAAAGACGGATTCTTTGTTTGGTTCAACTTGCATTTTAACATTTTTTTACTCCATTGCAGATGGAAAATAGCTTCTCAGTTCTTAGTTATTTATCCTAGTTTTCTTGCATTTCAAATACAAGCTTCTCTTGATGGAGGAATAATTTTGGATGGCTATGCTCTTGTTCCCGCTGCTCTTTAGTCCTGTGCTGTGAAGCTGCAGAATTATGGAGCACAATCTTGTAAATACTAAAGCATCTGAACCACTTTGTTTTGTTACTTTTCACAGCAAGTTCAGGCTTCAGTCCAGATGTGCAATGCAAAGAATTTCAGTTGCACAGAAGACTCTTTCGGCAGGCTCTTGCAGCACATTCAGCCTAGATAACTGACAGGAATTAAGTTACTGGCTGAAAATGTCATTATGTCCAGGAAGCATATGAGGGACTTTTTTTCTGTTGATGTAGACAGTATTTCTAAAGATTCCCCTTGCTGATGGTGAGATAACTATATTGTGCAGGAGCTACACCTACATTTGTGTCCAGCAGTAAGAAACTGATACTCATATCTCATATATTTGCTTTTGAAAACAAATTTTTGTCTACAGCACCAGTCTTGTTTGTTGAACAGAAATCCTCTATAGGACCCGGGAGAGATGTTGCAGAAAGGGGGTAATCATTATAAACCATGCCATATGTACTCTACGATGTTCCCATAAGAAAGTTACGTTCAATTGGCTTATAAAATAGGTTTTAGTAAATCCCTTAAGTAGTGATATTGGTAATTGTGTGCACTTCAGTGCAGTACTCGTGAGTGCTGTATAATGACTAGTGTTTCCAGATTGATCACTTGGAAGCAAGTGGATTTCTGATGATCAGAATGGTATTAGGGTAGGGGAAGGGTGACTGAGAAACCTCTCATTCAAGGTAATGCTGATAACACACAGAAAATTCAGATTTACTTTTTTTTATTAGAAATGATAGCTTGTTTAGAAATACCACATACAAAGATAAAGGAGAAAAGAATTGAATATAGAAGAAACACCCCGACAAACAGAATTATCTGGATCTGTCGTGTATCAGAAAGCTGAATTGCATTTGGGTTTTTCAGATTACTTTTCCCCCTCTATTTTACCTCTCAACTAATGGAATTAATTACCATTTATTTTAAGGGTCTAGGATTTAAACTGTGACATTTGAGTTTCTCTTTTACTTCAGGGGTACCAGAAGACCAAAGGGTGCAATAGAAACTACTCTGTAAGTTATGTAGAAGCACTAACACCTATGCTATGCCTGACCTCCCAGACATCTTAAGCTTATGTCAGTAAACATAATGGTTAACTTATTCACTCTTTACAAATCAGAAAAGTAGATAATTATTTCATATTCTTAACTAAAAAAATAAAAAAGGTTATCTTTAGAAATGTCGTAAGCTGTTCTTAAAACAAAAAAAGTTCATTCCTCAAAATCAGCTTTATAAATGTGTTGAGCCCTGAAGTCTTAGTACAACTAATGTACACATTGCCTTTGTAATAAGTTGTATACCTGATCATAACACTGGTGGATCAGTTAAAGGAGTTAGTGTTTGGGGGGAAAAAAGATGGTGATACAGTAATTAGTATCATAAGTTCAACAAAGATTTAAAACTGTGGTACATGGCAGTAATGGATTTTGAACACAGTTAATGAGTATATTCATTGCATTCATTTTTAATTAAGTGGAAAAAATACTGGTCCTTTAAATGGAGATAATAAATGTGCAAGTCAGTCTTGCACAAACATGCAACACAAGAATTTATTGCCTGCTGTCTAACTAGGGAACTGGGAATCATTATAAAGATTAGCTTTACTGAAAAAAAAATCCAGAAAAAGCTTTAGTAGAGAATGTTTATGAGGTAATAATTTTCACATTAAATATTGCTTGGCATATTTGGTAGAGTGTGTGTGCATGTCTTAAAATATGAATATTTGCTATCATCAGAGGTAGGACTGTTTGTACCCTCAAAAAGGATTCAATGCTATTTACCAATTTAGATTTATATGAGATGTATTTAGTATATGATCACATGTAAGAGAACATAAAAATATCAGAAATCTTGAAACTTTCTCAGAGGCGTGTTATGCTTGTGTTTAGAGTACAAGTTGTGGTTTAAAAGTAAAGCGGTGACTCGGAGAGCTGCAGCTGTGAACTTCCAAATGCTTGCCATACTTTAACTGATGCACTCTTGCCTTCCCGGACTACTGGGCCATGCTGTCGCTGGGGCTCGGAGGGTTTCAAGCAGGGGAAACCCAGCTGAAAAGCTTAGTGTTTATTCTGTCAGTGTGCAGCTGGGGAACTGACATGAAACAGGTTAAAGCACTGCAACCAGATGGACCTTCTAGAGCAGTGGCTTGCAGTGTTTTTATGACTTGGGACCGCCCTAAACATTTCCAGTGGAAGCAAGGACCTTTGTGTGGCGTATTGAAGCTTATTGATGACAGTTGACTGGTGTTTCTTAGTTACCTTTCATGGATCTATTTGAAGTTGTTCACAGATCCCCAGGGATACAAAGACCACACGTTAAAAACCAATTAAACTAAATCAAACTTATTATATTTCATTCTCTCAAAGCTCCCAACCCATATCTCTCTTGCCAATATTACCAAAATATCAGGCTCTTTCTGACATGGAGTATGTCTAGGTCTGCTCAACAAATGTCTCATTGGGATACACATCAACTCAAAATACGCTTCCAAGATTTCCTAAGCCACCTTAACCTTCAGGAGCTTATTCACCACTGGTATTACAGGAGGGCAAGTTTTCCGTACCAAAAAGCCCCTGAACTCTCACTGGTGACATGCAGTATGCTGCTAGTGATATTTTAGTTTGAGTTACTGTGCCGCGCTTAGGCAATTTCAATCTTTTTTTTCTCTGACTTTATTCTGCCCTATCCCACATGTTGTAATTGCTTCCCATAAAAGGAGCAAACGAAACCATACTCATGGGTCTTTTCAAAATGCTAACTCTGCTTTTATTTTTTTAACCTCACTGCATGATTTTATTATGTATTTAAGCCAGTAGCAACTTGGAAGCTAAGTTTAAAATAGCTGGCTTTGATAGCATACTTTTAGCTTTAAAAAAAAACCAAACCAATTGCAAACTGCAGAGTCAGTTTATTGATTAAAGCAGGAAGCTTATAGAAATTTTATCAGTAAATAAACATCTGATTTTCTTTTCTGTTCAGGTATGACTTTGTAGAAGTTGAAGAGCCTAGTGATGGCACTGTTTTAGGGCGCTGGTGTGGTTCCAGTAGTGTGCCAAGCAGACAAATCTCCAAAGGAAACCAGATCAGAATACGATTTGTGTCTGATGAATATTTTCCTTCTGAACCTGGATTCTGCATCCATTATACACTTCTTATGCCAGTAAGTAACATGTTTCAGATTGGAACATTTCAGGAAAACAAAATCTTTGAAGTGGTAGCTCAAAAGAATCTTTTAATAGTTTAGGATTAATTACTGTTTATTTCTTAACAACAATAATAATAATGAGCAATCTGTCTTCCAGAATTGTACATTTTGTTTCTGTTTTTTAACTAACTGTTCTTGTGGTTCTTGGATGGCTTTGGACTGGGAAGTTGTGGGCTCGGTTGTTTGTGTGGAAACTTCAATAAAATGTTTGCATTCCTAATACAGGACTGTGAAAAAAAAAATTTTTTTCTAGCTTTGAGAAGAAGAAAAATCAGCATAAGAATCAGCTGTGTGACATTGAAAGAACATTGGGAAGTTACAAAGAAGATTGAAGGAATTAATGTTTTTGTTAGTCAGCTGCTATTAGACGTACACAGCCAAATGATTATACCTAGTTCAAAACCAGAAAAGTTCTTATACTTCTGGATTGTTTTATTATAGGGACGAAGCAGGCAATGCATAATACTCAATTTCGACTGCATTTTCCCTGGACACTGTACTTCAGACTTTTCTTGAATGTTGCTTAGCACTTGTAAATTGTAGGTATTAAACAAGAGTCATTGTCTAAAATGTGACTATTTTCACTGTCAACAGATTTTTGTTACCTTTTTTCACCAAGTGAAAGACCTATGATAGCAAAACAGTGTTTATAGATTTTCAGGAATAAGATAATGTTCTGAAACATTAGAGTGGAACAGAACAGGGGTTGACTTGTTTTAGAATAGGTATTCCATGTTTAAAGAGAGTAAGGAGTATTTTTGTTTAATTCCTCATAATTCACTTTGTGAATCTCCTAAGCAGTCTTGTGGTCTGTGGTATTTGGTTGGTGGAAAATATCTGCAAGCTCAATAAAAAATTGATCAAAAGAATCCATGTTGTAAGCCCACTGACATGCGCTTCACTCAAAATGCATTTCTCTTGCTTATTGCTTTTGCTGTTTTTGCCTCTTCTCCCCATTTGCAAAACTTCAGTTACTGAGAAGCAGCAAAGAACAATTTCATGTATCTTTCAACAATACATAATCTTCTACGTAATTTATTTAGCATACTGGTGATGATGTCAGTGAAGTGTACACAAAGATATATATGTATGTTATTTTCTCTTGTTTTCCTATAAGTATTTTTAAATTTTTAGACCTAACTAAGAACTATTCCTAAAGTGATTAAAGGTTTGAACTGCCTATTTTACTCTTTCATGAGTTAGACCCTTTTGTTAGTAGAATAGTATGACCTGATAATGGTGAATTTTGAAATTAAATAAAACGTCAATCATTCTCCAAACCAACTTGAAATATCACCAGATTTAAACTTTTGTACACCTGAGGGCAGAATGTAATAAGTATGTTTACTTTTAGAAAAAGGTAAAAGAAAATCCCTAAATAGATGTATTTGTGGGCTGCTGCCAAATTTCATTGTTGCAGCTCCAGTATTACGTCCTACCTGCTACACACCTGACTTATGTATGATCCAATTCCTGTGGAATGGATTAAACAAAGGCACCTAAAAATACCAGAGTATAAGTATAATTATCTTGATGCCATGCTGCAAATGGACTGAGTTTATTCCTTGACAGTTGATGGGGAAAACTGGTTATAACACTTAAATTATCAACACTTACAAAACAATTCTTTAATCTTCAAAACATTTACATCACTGATTCAATAGACAGAAACAGAGCTGACATTGTAGGATGCATTTTTAGTTCCCCATTTTGCTCCATTAACAAAGCTCATATAGCATAGGAAGTATATGTACAAACTGTTTTAGAAACCAAGCATGTTATCTCTCACATACGTAACAGGCAAGAGCAGCCCCCTTCACATCATAGGAACTCAGAACTAGCCCCAAAATATGCCGTATAACAACTGCTTATTGGTTTGTGAGGATTAATTTCCAAATCTGGCTTTAAAAGGGCTGTGATTGTTTTCATCAAAAATTCTGTCTTAATAAGCCACACAAAATACAATTTCACATTTCAGGCTGCAGATTGTAAATGAAATCTGTATGGCTGAGTTTCAGCATTAGACCTGCTTCTCATACCTAAAGCAATTGAAAACTGATGCCAAAAAAATGTGTTTTTCTTTAAAACTATAATGCTATCTCATCCAACATCTCAAGACAAACTAAAACTTACAACCCCCCCTCCTCTCCCACCTCCCCACAAAAGAGATGTCAGCTATAGGAATGAGTATAAATTTTAAATAATTCTTGCAAAAACATAACTGATTCACTTAGTGATTCACTTCAATGAATTGGCCCTAAACAGTTAAATTTTTTTTTCCTCATTTTTTGACAAGAAGGGGAGGGGGAGATGCCTGGTAGTCTAGCAATGAGAGATTGTTTGGGGAGAAATGAAGCAAAACTGAAATAAAACAGTGCAAGCTTGTTTCTGTATTTGGAGGCCACACACAGAGAGGGGCACCGGACACATTTTCAGGTCCTTTAAAGAGCAAGAGAAATGGCTTTGTTTAAATCTGCTGTAATTTATTGTATATATATATTTTTACTTTGTATATTATATTTCAAACTAGCTTTTCACATGATGAATAGGGGGAGAATGGCTATTGATCTGATTACTTTACTTCAAAGATTTAGTCACTCAAAAGGCCTTGCAGCAGCTCCAATGTCAATAGATGCAACATCATTTTTTAGAAAGGTTTACCGTGGGATTGTAAGGCACTGCATAAAAGTCAGTGCACGTATGGTATACAAGCAGAATGCTCCCCGAGGAAAAACGTAAAGCTTTTCTTTGGATTCTAGCAAATTACAGTTTAATTTTTTGAATTTCTTCCATTTTAAATTGTGTATCCTGGGTGCATCTAGAACTTTCAATAATTCTGGTCTAACTCCACTTTTCTTTCCTCTGTTTTATAGTTGCAAGTTAATTTTGTCTGGAATACCGTAAAGTGGAGGGAAGTGTTGAAAAAGCTTATTCTTACTAAGAAAATGTAGTTTGTGTTATGTCAAAATTATTATGCCACTTTCAACACAGCTGTTATTCTTAGTCACTCTCTTCATGCTCTGCCCTGTCACTTAGTCTGTGCTTACTGGTGAGCTGCTTTATTCACTAAGGGCTGCTTAGCGGTTGTTCTGCATTTTGACTGTGCAGCTATGCATTTATTAAAAGTCCTGGTTTTGGCAGCACTATACCACCTAAACCCTCCTACAACTTTATTGCAAAAACAATCCATATTTCGTTTCTTTCCCCCTTCTCACTTGCCCCCAGTTACAGCTCTAATCCATGTAGTAGCCACATGTAATTGAGGGAAACCTTATAAACTCTTATAATATATGTTTAGGCTTCAGTCTTCCTAGTGACTTGTTTAGTTTAAATTATGTCAGTTACAAATTTGGCAGAGAAAACTTGATGTAATAAAGTCCATTGTTACTTGGGGAGTGGGTGAATGGGATACTTGATGCCTGAGGTGCCATTAAGGAATGCATGACTGATTGCCAAAGTAGTTATTAATTATTCAGGGTACTCAGAACAAAGCAGCTCCAGTTAAAGTTGAAGCTGGGGGTGACTGTATTCCCCTTCTTTTTTGGCATATGGTAGCATGTCATTTGTCATTGAAGATCATGCCAAAGATCTTTGCAAAGAACACACTTAACCCTCTTCTATGCAAGTGAAGATGAAGAGGAAAATCTGAGAAACTGCTTAGAGACTGACCTGGTTTAAAAGTGACTTGGCAGATGTTTCGTGATTTTGGTGCAGTACCTGTATGGCTACCTGGTTTTCAATCCAAGTGAGATTTTTTTTCTTCTGATGCAGAGATGCTGTTAGTAGTGCTCTTGCTACTAACAGTAATGAAGATTAAATTTAAGACTGTGAAGATAATCTGTTTAGGGCTATCTAATAATTATTGCTTTATTTCATCCAAATTTGCTAAGCTTTGCTCTTTTAGGGTTGAGCATGTTAATTTTGTTTGTGGAACCTTTTTAATTGAGCTTGTTTAATAAAAAAGGCAAATAAAATTTTAATACTAATAGAAAAAGTGCATACTAATAGAACAGAGAAAGGAAAGCTCTTACCTAGCATTCCATTCCTTTCAAAAGTCCACGGAGTTCAGTGATATCAGGTGTGTATCTCACATGTCAGTACCAAAGCCCAAGAGGGGCTTAACTTTGGCTGCAACAACTGAAAATCCAACCAGAAACATCATAAAGGACATTATTGATCTCCTACACAAAGGTTTTTAATACAGTCTCCTAAGAAGTAATCAAAAGATTTTGGAAATAACACAATTTGGGGGTTGTTTAAGCCAAGGTGGTATGAAACAGCAGGAGAGTGTCCAAGTGTTATTTAACGCTTTGCAATGCTACATGAAGTGAAAAAGGACTGCGAAAATCTTTCATATGATGGGAAGGACTCTTGAACAAAACCTCGGTGTTCAGAGTTTCCACTGATTAGGTAGAGTGAAACCTAAGCCCAGATAAATCAATAAACTCATAAAGATGCTCCAGCTTGCAAATGCAATCGTTTGATTTTTTTGTATGTGTGGCAAAAATTCACCGTAAATCAGAGAAGTTTTTGGACTAATTCTTTCCTCAGAGATTTCATTTTGCATTAAATTTGTGCTTGAGCCCTAAAGAAAAATTCCTTTTAAATTTCTTAAATGAGACATTAAAGAGCACCCCAAAATACATAGATAGGAGTGACATGCTTCAGGGTAATAGAAAAAGACTACAAACAGTACAAAACCAAGGATGGCTATTATCCATGAGACTACAATGAGAGGGGGGGGAAAAAACCCTTTGAAGCAGAAAGAACCTCTGAAAGATATTTCCTAATCAAATCATAAGATCTTGTTTTCCTGTGACCATATCTCTTTTTGTCACATAAACTTCATAAAGAATATAAAAATCAGTATATGTGAAGCAGACTTGCAGAGAGACAGGTCTAGAAATAAATCTAGCAAAATTGTTCTAGCAAAATTGTGGGCCTGCACAGAAGTCCATGGAAGTGTGTCCTTGACCTGCACAACCTGAGATGTCAGTGTGGATTTTCTGAGACTCTAAGAGGGAGAGAGGCATTTTTAACCAAATTGCTTGTCATTTAGTTCTTAAAAGGAATTAATATGCTTATATGTTAGCAAATTTTGTAGTCTGAAGGACTAGGTTCCTTTTCCTCCGACCAAAATTTGAATGTAGGTTCTCATGCATTATATGTAGTATATACAATTTCTTTTGTATTTTTCTGTGATGTTAGTTTTACGGTGGCTCAGGCTGAAAAGAATCACAAATCATTTCATTGTCTGTTTGTAGGACAAAGTAATTTTGTTTTCTTTGAAACTTTTTTAAGAAACTTTTTTAAAACAAGACTTTTTTTTTTACAAATTCGTTGCATATTTGACTAAAACTGAAATTCATAGATTTTTTTGAAGTTTATTGTATATCCCACCCAGTTTCACCATGGCAAAAGATATAAAAGTATTAGCTGATTTTCTTATTTCTAAATAATTAACAATAATTTCAAAAGTAAATGCAGTTATGTTACCACACCTCAAATGTCATGCTTTGGATTTTTTTCTATTCAACAAGTTCAGTAGAATCTCTTCCTGAAAATTTCAGGAGCGTTCAACAAGTAACATAACTGATTCTGGTTAGGGAACATTCACGTAAGTCTTAAAATTGTATTTTTGAAAGACGGTATTGAGGGGAAGTCAAAACAAGTGAGGTGGAGAAGAGCTTGTGAAAGCTGCTCTCCTTTTAGTTGTCGATAGCATTATGTATAAGTTAGATCACTCTGGCAACCTGTTTCAAGCACAAATTATTGCCATAAACAAGAGATGGGGTGCTGCAACTGTCAAGAAAAAACAGGCAGCCCTTTTTGCTCCTTTCTCCAAATTACGTCTTTGATCACATATTAACCCTCTCCTTCCACATGAAAGCAGATAGTAGGATGATTCAGTGCAAACAATGTTTACTCTCTTTAAATGCCCTGAAAAGTGAAAAAGTTTAGAAAACATATTGGAAAAGTATTTCAAATACATGAGACAATCTCTTTTCTTTAATTTCTGTAACTTACTAAGGACTTTTATTAGGTTTCCATTTAGTAATAGATATTTATATTGTCAGGGACTCTTTTTTACTATTTGGAAACTTTATTAGTGTGTCTCACAGGATTTTCATCGGAAGTTTATGTATGCATATTTAATTTGAAAATGAGTATTCCTTTTACATAGTCTGTCATTTACTTTATGGTAGTATTCTGCAACAAACTTTGCATATATAAGTTTTAATGTTGTGTGCTCTGTTGTTTTCAAAAAGTCTACAAGAGAGGTTAAAGATAGAAAGAAGACGGTTTCTGTCTTGTCTTGAATGATTTCAGAAGTCTCCTGGAATGGCATGACTCTGGGAGTGGTCTGGCTGGTGTATGTGCTATCTCAAGTAACATTATTTCTGTTTGGGAACGATTTGAAAGAACTATATTTTGCTAACTGATGAGAAAATAGAAAAAACAAATCCAGGAAGGATAGGAACGTGGAAAATCCAATCTGCATTAATGATGCAAGGAAGAGAATACGTGGTACAGGGGGAAGGTGGACCGGGGTGAATTACCAGCCTTGTGGATTACCACAGCAGTTACCTGTGGCTTTACTTTTGTCATTCAACTTGACTTAATAGACATTGAAGTTTACACCTGCTAATAAGCAGGGAACACATCTCTAATTAACATAACTTTCAACCATTACATTTTAATATTGTAGTCCTGAGTATATTCTGGGAGCCCTCATTATGAGAGTGTGTCCTTATAGTAAAACACAGTTAAATATTGAAGCTCAAGATTTAAAAATAAGTAAATGGCTTTTATTGCATCGTGACATCAGAGTTTGAAGGACATCTGAGATTGTGAGTTTTTTACTCAATGAAATGGCTACCATTATTCTAACTAACTGATAAACTTTTTTTTTTCAAGTAGTATTTGAGTCTTTTGGCTGTTGTTTTTTTTTTTTTTTTTAAGTTCACTCAAGAAGGACTGAATTAGGTCTAATCAGAGCAATTACACAGAATAAATTAACAAAAGGATAATACTGCCACTCTGTAACAATTATAAATATTAGCCTGAAATACATTATCCTCTACTTGTACCAACTTCCCTTTAATTGATATTCGAAGAGATTCTTTATTCCTTCTTGAAATCTCACTTCTAAAAGGGTTCTTTACAAATGAATGAGGATCAGATCAAGCTGGTTAGTCTTTATCAGTCAGTAGTAATACATTAAAGCATTTAATATGTGGTACGTATATTGACATGTGAATTTGAGAATTTGTTATTCAACAGAGTTAGCAGTAATGTCAAGTTAAAAGCATTTCCAGTTGCCTTCCCAGTTTCCCAAATGCCAGGCTGCCTTGAATCAAACGAAAGGTGGTCTAGCCTGCAACCAGTGGTAGTCATAAATGGATGGCAGGGAGCACTAGGAGGAGGTCAAGCAGATGTGGTTCTTCACCCCTCCTGTTCTCCCCCACTTAGCAGGTATTTTCTACAGAAGAGGGGGATTCTCTGAGCCTGTCTGCTTCATCTATTTAGTAGTCTGTAACAGAAGTTCCTTGCAAATTGTCCATGAACCCAGGTAAACTTCATGTCTTCACAACCTGCTTTGCTAAAATGAGATTGTATAGGCACCTCATGGAAAAGAAACTTCAAACCACTCCTTTACTTGAGAGGGATATGTATGTAAATAAAAACGTGTCACTCTTAAACTGTAAACTCACTGATCCTGTGTAATTGGAGCTGTTGGATGCTTCCTCAACTTAAAATTCCACAATGATGTCCAAATGTTCCTTTAGTATCTTAAAATTATTCTGTAGTCATGGTTCAAATATATTTGTTCAATCTTACTGATCATATCTATTCTAAAGAGTAGAGTGTCTCAGTTATTTGTGTGTGATTTTTTTTTTATTTAATCCTTTCTTAAATGTTATATAAGCTACTTTACACTTAATATGTTTGGTTAAAAAAAACCCAAAACCACCCCTACCCCCCAAAAAAAACACAAACAAAAAACAACCCCAACACCACCTTCCTGTTCTCCCAGGTCCCTTTAGCTCCACTGGTTCCTTTTTTTCTTTTTTTGGCTACCTTTATATTTATTTTTTATGTTTTAAGTATTACATAATTGTCTAGTTGACTATCCCTTTTCCAATTTCCAGGATCAACATGTTATTCACAGCTATTTGAGAAAGCACGGTGATGGCTTCTCTACAAATTCCAAAGCAAAGTGACTCTGTCCCATTCTCAAAGTAATCCCCTGTGTAACTGGCACAGTCCTAGATTTTTTGTGCTTTCATATACTGAGACGTTGTGTCTGACATGCTTGCTAGTGGAAAAAAAGGTAAGCAAATGTACATTTGATACTAGGTTTCAGGCAGCACGGTAATTTTCAGTTATGCTATTTTAGCTACATTCCTGTCGTGTCCCTATCCATTATGCATATCTTAATCATGCAGCAGTCCTATCCATTGCCTCACCCCAACAAAACAGGCAGTAACTAATTAGAGCGATGTGTACTGTGCTAATTTTTCTTACCATAATTCTAGTTAGAAAAGACGAAAAGAGGAACGAAAGGAGAGAATTTGGGACAGAACAGGTTACTCAGTGCAACTTCTCTCTCTCTCTCTCTCTTTTTTTTTTTTTAAACATATGGTCCCAATCTGAAAGACTCTTAAGAACAGCAGAATTGCTTGGAAAAAAGGGAATGATGGGTGCAGCTCTAGACATTTCAGATCAAATCAGCTGCGGAGCAGCTTCAGTAGGTGACTGATTGCACAGTCTAACTCCACAGACTGGTGGAAGCACCTCTTTAAATTCAGGAGAAAAATTCTTGACAGAGTAATAACACTGTATAGTAGCTTTAGGGTAAGAGTTTGCTTGTGGAAAGATTAACGTGGGGTACTGGTAGTGGTGTTAAAAGAAATCCTTTTGTTTCTGAAACAGGATAGATAATAAGCACTATGGGAATACCAAAATTTGCACCTGTCTTTTCTTCGCAGTACCTGGCCTCTGGTGTTACAGTTGGGGATTATGAGCTGTCGTTTGTTAGCTTCTCATAAGTACTCAAAACTTTTTTTAATGATGATGATGAAAGGTTTGGCTGAAGAAGCCAGGATTTTTGTTGAAAAGCTTTTGGTTTTGTTTTCATGGGAAAGTCTAGATAATCACAAAGCTGTTGCATCTGTTCTTTCAATTATCTGTGGCTAGGGTGGTAGAGAAGGAATTCAGGAGGGTTGCTTCCAGGTTCGCTCCTGATAGCTGGTGTATGTTGTTGAAAAAATGTAATTGTTTAAAAAACAAAATGAAATAAACAAAACCTGGCACGTGAAAATGGAGGGCAAGTTGTTTGGCAAAAGACATTTCCAGAGGCAGAATGCTTAGGCTGCTTGAGTATTCATTTCACCCTGCTTTTGAGCTAGACAATAAATCGTAGGAAGAAAAATAATAAGAATCATTTTTGAGGAGAAATAAAATGCTGGGCTTCAAATTGAAGGGAATGATTTAGTGTGTGAAAGACCGGGTTCAAAGGCACTTGAAAACTGGAGGTGTGATAGCAGATGGCACAGCCTTTGGAAGAAATTTTATATGTAATCCTACAGATATTATGAAGTTGGTGGTTCCTAATAGCCCTTCCCTTCCAGCTGCAAAAGGATTCCTTGGGGGAACTCCATAATAACTCTACCCTGACACCTCATACAGCAGTCCTCAGGTCTCATCTGAGTAAGTCTGTTAGGTGATTAGGGGAATTTCAGTGTAGTGGTGTAGATAATTAAATCAATCTGACGCTTTATTGTCCTGTATGTAGCCCTGGTGTCTTTTGGTGGTACTTAGCTTAAGAGTTTCTTGGTAGACATCTCTTGTTCTAAATGTTCTTCTAACAGTGCATCAAATACGCTTTAAACAGCATGACCATCTTTAACAAGACAGATGCTGTGCTAAGGTAATTTTCTTAGAAATCAGTATCCTCATGGTTTTGTGAATAGTTGGCGGAGCAAATACAATTTCTTAAATTTGAATTTTCAGATGTTTTATTTTCTATATTTTTCTTTTACTTATTGTGCCTTCATGTGAATGTAAAAAGGTAACTATTTTTGAAACTTCAAAATATCTAAAATTGTTTTGTAGACAAATTTTGCTAACTCTGCGCAACTGACCCTGAACTTCCCTGCTGGCTGACATGACCAAAATGACTAGGTACCCAAGGAGAGTAAGATAACTGAATTGAGCCAAATTGTCAAAGTTATTCGGTCACTATCTGTATTTCTTGGGGGAAATGGCCAAATGCCAAATAATTTTTAACTCGCTAACTGGCAGGACATTTAGCCACATGTATGTAGGCTTTTAATATGTAAGCTGTTAATAGGGTTGCCCTTGCTTATCTTCTGAAAATCACTCTGATCTTCTGAACTCCTCTGACTTGTGTGTGCATATTTGTCTTCGGGCTTTTCAGTGGGAGGTGTTCTGGGTAATCAAAAGTTAATAATAAAATACTTCCCGTTCTTGAGTCATCTGTGTAATGCATTTTGGCTTGGAATTCTTGTCTTTTAAAGACTGTATTTACTTTTTTTGCCTTTCTGCTTAAGAAAGTCATAAGCACCTTTCACATAGAAAAAAACCTTGCGATCAGGTGCCTAAAATAGCAGTACATCTTTTGATGCAACATAAATGTAGAATTAAGATTCATAAGAGTGTTTTGAAACTGTTTGCTGGTATAAAACACTTCAGAGTACAGTCTAGCTTTTCACCAAAAATCAAAGATAGATGGTCAAGTCAACAGTACAAAGGCAAATGAAAAAGTGTCAGAGGGTATGTCAGTTATGTTCCCAATTGTCATTAAGAATAAAAAAATGAGTTATGTTCACAGCTAGGTATTTACATGGATGAAAGACAACATAAAACTTGGAATAGTACTACTTTGCTAACAAAACATAACTAAAAATATTAGAACTTAAGGAACAAACCTGCAGATCTTTGATGTGATAGCAGTGATCAGATTGAATGTCTGATATTTTGCAAATGCGAGAGGCAGGTGAACCTGAACCTTGTGCAAAGGCCACTGTACAGAGGTGAAGCATGAGTGCAACTGTGGGCAACTGTCAACCCCACAGCAGCCTTCTGTTCTGCCGTAGTAAACCAAACTGTTCTGGTTACGTACTTCAGAGCAGCACTGTATTCCTATGTAATTTAAAGCCTAAGAACACCTTTGAGGTGATGTCATGACAGAGGAAGAGCAAAGTAAAATCAGCTGTTAGTTTTGCAAGCTACTAGCATGTATCTCTATGTAGTTAAGGAATGATTTATACATTTTCTTAGAATTAAGACTAAATGGAAGAAGACAAATTAACACCTAATGTTTGTGTGTAACAGTGCTAGTAAATAGCAAGGATGTTTTGCAGATTTTCATTTAGATAATAGGTCCGCTTACAGGGACTTTTGTGATTATTTTCTGAAACTGGGGTTGCTGTCCATTGTTTTAAGTAGGCACTCTCTATATTTTGTCATTTACTGCCTCCTTTTCTATGAACTATGTATCTCTTACTAGTGAATCTAATATTTTTAAAAGCTACACTGGGAAGGTGCTTCTTTAAATTGGAAAAGAGACTTGCCATGCTGTTAAAGAAGGGAAAAAAACCCAAATCATAAAATTTCCATGATAAGATTTGATATTTCATTACCTGAAACTGCTTACAAATTGTAGGGGAATTTGGAAAAATCAATAAACTAAAAACTGCCCAAGTGTGAACAGAACCAACTTTTCTCTGCAGGCTGTTTAAAAAAAGTTAATGATAATTTTTAAAACAATTATGTGAGCCTAAGGAGCATCATTAAGTAAACCATACAAAGGTATAATTTACAAAGCTAGTGCTATACAAAATGCCAGCAGATAATTTATAGATGGGGCTGGCCTAAATTTTGTGGTTAATACTTGGAAGAGTGGCAAAATACTAAGGTTATGTCATCATAAAAATCTGAAACCAGAGGAAAATCATTTTAACAACACAGTTTTAAGAAAAAATATTACTTTCCATTCTTAATTTTTCTTTAAAACTAATTCCCTAATAAAGTATCAGAGTATACTTACTAGTGAAAGACGCCCCACTGTCCTCTCTTTAATTAAATACTTAGAAAAAGTAATCTTCTAATCAAGCTGTGAGAGAATCCCCAAAGAGAACAGGGAAGAAACACATCTTGCACGGGGCACAGCATGTGAACTTTTGAGTATGGATATTTTATACCCTGCTCTGACTCTGTCATGTACAGTGTTCTGTCCCCAGTAACAGTCTGTCATAAGACATGGCTTCCTTGCAGTAAGGCACTTGTACCTTCAACTGATATTTTCTGCTGCAGAAAAAGGATGGCACCTCTTTTCGGTTTTCTGCTGTGTATTGAGGTTTAGAGGAGCAAGAAAAAATAATAGGTTGCCTGAGGGGGGTAACTGGCAATAGTTATAGTGCCAAATAGTCATGGTTGGATCATTCTGTTTACAAATGGTATTCCTGTGGTTTTTGTCATGAGAATAATTCTATTTTAAAGTTATTCTATCAATGCATCAACTTGGATTTATTGTTGCATGCAGTTTTAACGTTCCTTATTTCTATTCGTATAGTGATAAGCACACTATTGACACTGCAATAATAGATAACATTATACTTGCCAATTTATAGGCTTTTGAAATCTTTGGTTGTTTTGATTCTAGTTCTTTGTCACACAGACAGTGTGACTGGTGACAGTTTTAAAGAAACAGTTCCCATTGCCTTCAAAAGGAAATATTAGGTATTGGAGTCTGAAAAACAATGACTACATTATCAAAATAATGGCTGCATTATCAAAGTTTAAATAGATTATTGGGGGTTTTTTTCAAAAGTATATTGATAAATTAATTGGCAAATAATTGTTTCCCTATATGCATTTATTACACTGAGAATAATGTTCTGCTCAGTGAGATCTTATTTCACAGTTGCTACCTATTCCTCTAATTTCCTAATTGAGTGAATTATACACTATGGACCAATTTCAGCAATGACGTAAAGATTGCCCGGAAGAATTTAACTTTGATTGTAATTGGGTTAAAAACAGTATTGATGTTATCATTCTGAGATCACAGTCAGTGTTTATCTCAAAAAATTGGTTTAATAATCTGTAGGAGAAGTGGAATGGTGGCAGGAAAAAAAGAGGTGTCAGTATTTTAGTTGTTTACTAAAACGCCCTCATTTCTCAGAATTCTCTTTTACAACACAATAGTTGCTAAGGTAACCCTTCTCCAATACTAATATATTGTTTGAGGAGAGAACGTACCCTTAATTTTAAACAGCAAATGTCCTCTTCTGAATTTTTAACTGGGATGTAAACTTAGAAAAGGAATTTTTACTCATCTAAATTCAGCCAAATAATACAAAGTTTATGCTGAGGTGCTTGAAATGACAATTTGTCTCCCCTCCCATTCTACAAGTGGTTTCTGCTCACACATCCGAATTTGTTCATTTAAATCCTCATGTTTGTACAGTGGGGCTGCACAGATAATCTGAAAGATGCAAAACAGCTTCAAATTAAATAGTAAATAGTGGAAGAAAACTAAGAACATGCTAATACTATCTTCTTGGCAATTAGGTATCATAAACGTATAATAGTTTACAAAAACAGAAAAGATTCTCTCCAAATACTAGATTGACTCTTTCTCTGGTAAAGCATGGCAGTCATCACAGTCAATTTACCTGACTTGTTTGACATTGCTTCGTAAGTGTAATTTATGCAGTATATCTCAATTACATTTCATTTTTGGTTTTGAGAACCTTCAGAAAGGGTTTTTATTCTTACTTAAACAAACAGATCATCTCATAGGGCTTCACTGTGCAGGGCAGGTGGAAGAAATCCCACCAGAAGTAGTCATGCAGATCTCTTCAGTGAGTGTTCGTGACCAGTGTCTCCTTGCAAAGTTGTCCACCTCCCCCCCCCCCGCCCTTCTTTTTTCCCCTCTTCTGTAGCAGATTGTAATGTCTGTCCCTCATGCCCAGGAAAAAACTTACTAAGATATATACTGAGTGATCAATGCTTTTAAGTAATGCCTTTTTAATATCATCTTAATTCTTATTTGGTTTATTTGTGAAACAGTGCTTTGTCAAGCATTCAAAGGAGTATGGTTTTGAAGCACACTTTCTGATCAAAGGATAGACTTGTGGTTTACCAGTACCTTTCAGTCTAGTAGGCTAATGCAGAAAAAAATTTTGTGCAATGTTGGATTCAAGAGCATGAAAACAATGTCTGCAGTTCACAGAAAATCTTATTTTTTATGGGCTGGAAAATTCAGGTGGACCCAATGCCTCACACTTTGGCTCTTTATTTAAACTGATAATAAACCTCACATCTAACCACTTCCTAGATTGCAATGAATAGCAGGCTGTGAAACCACAATTAATTAAAGCTTAGAAAACCACAGGTTTTGATGTCTGTGTTTTGTAATTAGTTCCATATATTCTACATGAAATCATCAGAAACACCCAGTATTCCTGCATCAGTGAACAGGAAAATAAGAGACTGAGGGAGAAAATAATTTGAGTATAAACACAAGCAAAAAAGTATGTTTCAGTGTGTAAATATTCATTTTCAACTGGGTGTTAAAAACCCTATTATAAAAAGGGTACATGTGAGAATAGAATGAGCAATGCTTCTGCAGAAGGCTTTACAACTCTTAAAATTATGCGTTTGAAATAAAAAAAAAAAAAACTGCCTTTTTTAAATTTGTTAGGTAGAACGGTACTCTGTAAATGAGCTTAGTGCAGCGTTAGTGTGTGGCGCTTCCTTTCCTGTGCAGATCAATATTTTGTCTTTGTAGCTTTACAGTGTGGTGAATGTGCAAGAACAGAGAAGGAATGTGAAAGGAGATGCAGCTGCGTGCAAGCAGATGGACATCCCTTTAAGTCAGTGTGATAGTGCTAGCAGTTCTGGTTGCAGGATTGGGACCATAATCAATGCCTGAGCAGACTCATTTAAAACATTACAAGGAAGATTAATGGCCTGGTTGAGAACATAAGTCACCATGATTTTTCCATCATTTCTGTTACAGAGTGCCACCCTTACACATATTATGTTAGCAAGCCCTAATTAATGTAATTTAAAAAAAAAAAAAAAAAAAACCAAATCAAAAGACTTGATCTAGTTGACCGGACCGGTTAGAGGTAATTTTGGCCACTTCTTTGGACAGTGACAGTGTTATAACAAAAGCCCTTCCAGGCTTAATGGAAGTCAACTGATTTACTAGCAGTCTTCAAGAGAATGAGATTTGCTCTACAGCGTACTGGATTTGTAAATGCTATGGGTTTATTCCTTGGCAGATTTCATCTTTCCTTCTTTTCTTCTTTTTTTTTTTCACATGTGTCAAGGAAAGGGCTGAGAAGGAATTGCCTGTATAAAGGAAAACATTACGTATTTATGCATTATAATAAAAATAATTAGACTGTTTCAATGATTTTTTTTTTAATAACACCAAGAATCAGGCTGAGGCAGTTACTTGTAGAGGTGCCTTAAAATTCAACCTGTTCCATTTTAATAGATTTGTTCATGCTGTAAACAGCACAAAAATTCACGGGAGCCTACTAGAAATAGCATGAATTGGTCTGCTTTCAAACCGTCTTTGAAAGACCCATTTTAAATAGGGGCCATAGAGATTGAAAAAGTAGAGCATGGCAGAAATGCATCTACTTTTATTTTATAGCTGATGCTAAAACCATCTTCTTAAATGGGTTATATTACATACTATTTTGAGGCTTCAAAGAAATTGTAAATGATACTGCCAAAGCAACTACTGCTGCTCCTAAGGAACCAACTTTTATTAAAAACCCATGACTCCCTACTTTTCTTCATGAGAAAGTAGTTAAGTTAAAGTCCAAAATTGGAGTAGTTCCATTAATTTTCATATTCTCATGTGAGTTAAGGACTTGTGACATGTGACAAAAAAACCACTCCATATTCATCTACCAAATATTCTTCATTTAGGTGTACAGGCATGCAGTTATTGCTTTTTATTACATCATTAATAGAATTAATCTAAAGGGTTAAAATGTACAAATGGAGGTATGTACAAACGTACAAATCATGGAGTTAGAATTAATTTTTTTCTAGAATTCACCATTGTCCTCAGCATGATTTTACATGTTTTCTAGAAACAGTGAGGTTACCAGAGAAATTATGTGTAATGCAATCACAGAAACGCAAGATTGGAAGGGAACTCAGTAGGGTCTTTTCTGAGCCATTGTCCTGCTCTAAGCAGGGTGTAGATAGACCAAGCTCACTCTTGCTAGATATTTGTACTGTTCTTGAAGTTCAGGGACAAACATTTCAGAGATCTCTCCAGTCATCTGTTGCACTGCTTTACATAGTATGACATTTTTTTTCTAATATGTAACATAAATCTTTCCTGTCACTGATGGACTAGGCAACAGCTGATCATCTGATGCTCTCATTACATTTTTGTTATCGCATCTCCTGTCAGTCTAGTCTTGTCTAGGTTAAAGAAACTTGTATCACTCCATCTTTTATCATAGTTGGTGTTTTCCTTTCCTTCTTGCTTTTTCCTCTGAATATTCCCTTTCTCTCTGCCTAAATCTTACAAGTGCTAAAGATATATCTGAACACTGTATTTCAGCAAGACCTCTCTGGCAGCTCAGTAGTCTAGCTTTATGGTGCTGATCTGAATATATCTGAATGAGATTTGCCTTTTTCATAACAGGATCTCATTGTCTTCTATTCAGGTTTTGGTGCCCTGTAACACTGTTTATTCTACTTCAGGACTTCTGTACTTACGATTTTGCATTTATGCTTTTAATGTTTTACTCCTAAATGCAAGGGGGTTTTGGATTTTTTTTTTTTATTTCTCTTATTAAGCATACTTTCCCAATTAATTTTTTCTGTTAGTTGTTGTGTAATCACATAGACTATGCTTGTATGCATAATACATATGAAAGTATAATGAGGTAACATGAGATGGGAATTGAGAGATATAGATAGTGGAGAATATGTAGGTAGAAGTGATACAGCTGAACGTTAAGAGTATGTCAGGACAACATTATGGTTATCGGTATAGAGCTATAAAAGCTAGCTCACAAATTTTAAGTCTGGCTTGTTCAAATGGTGTGAGAATCTTTACATGGGCAATGTAGCCATAGTCTCTACCATGCTTTTTGGGTTGTGATGTGTATGTTACATACAAAGCAAACTTAAATATGACAAACAATACAAAATATTTTTCTTCACAAATCCTAAAATATGGTCAATCTCTAACGTGTTTGATGACACTAAGAACTGATACATGAGGACAGAGCTGAGGTTCCTTCCCTGCAAAGTAATGTTTTGTTCCAGGACTTTATACCTTTGAGGCAGGACAAGCTCTGATTTGCAGTGTCTGCTGTACAGGAATGTTGGGTGTGTTCCTTTTATTGTGATATGAAATGAACAGAACCTGTTGTGGAATGCAATTTAACATGTATACTGAAGGATCAAATGAAAACTGCATGTACTGTAGAAGTCATTTTCATCGTCCTTGCCAAAGACACTTTCCAGTTGTAATAAACAGTCATTCCTGGTGTTTAATGCTTGATGAACCTCCTGTGAACCTACTGGGATAAGTAAACATTTTCTTAACAACAGCTACCCATTTCTAACACCTAGAAGGAATTTAAAGAGCGTTTCCTTCCCTGACTCCAAACACTTGCTGTTGTTCCATTTGGTTAAGCTTTTTATAAGTATTCACGTATTTTGAGTAAAATGAGTAATTTAAAAAAAGGTCTGCAAACATGATGTCCTTTAATTATGGCTGACCACATCCCCTGTCATAGAAGAATGCACAAAAACTTTTTTCTATTCAGAACAGCTGCACTTATGTTGACTATTTATTCCTTATAAACTACTGTCTGTCAAGTAAGAACTAGAGCTTTGTGTACAGAACAAAAAAAAAAAATCTTTTTGTAAATCATAAATGTAACAGATGCAAGTGTGTTTCCTGTATGAATTTTGAGTATGTATATAAATGAAGAGATTATTAATCATGGTAACTCCATTTGCCAATAGGATTTGAGCAAACATTCATTGTACTACATCCATGTGCTCACTGCAGTCTGATTGTGGGAATCTCTTTTTGCATTGACTCATTTGTGCACTGAGGCTCTTATATCACTGCTTGTCCAATTGCAATGATATTCCTCCTTTTAGATGATAATTTCACATTTTAAGCATAATTCAGATTGTTCTAGTGCAAATCCTTCTCCTAACTGAAGTAAAAGCTATTCTACATTTCAGCCTACAACAGGTGTGTATACAGGACTTGCATAGTATCAAAGTTTCTGTGAAAGAAGTTAATCTGTGGTGGGATTTTTTTGGTTCTTCCTTTCTGCTAAACTTCAGCTAAATATTGGAGCCAGGGGTCTCTGTACACTAAATATGACTTTTGATCTTAACTGTAAAAAAATTTATTAGGCTCTCATTATAAAAACTGAGAAGAGAGATTCTCTTTCTTGCTCTCAGTATTTGATATATAATTCTTCATAAGGTTTCCCTTCGAGAAAGGGATTGCAGGTGTAACACAGCATTCATCAAAATAGGACATTCTAGAAAATATCATTTAATGGACAAAAATATATCAATTGCAATGCTACTTTACTATATATCAAGAAGAATTAATCAGATTCACCTCGCAGAACGAAGTGTTGGGTAGGGTATATAATGATATTTATACATCTACACATTTTTGCATTTAAGTTTATATCACAAAATGAAGGTAAAGGGTTTATTTACACCAGCATTTGAAAAACACTTCTTATTCAGCTGTCTACTTATACATGCGTTCAAGTGTCTTTGGATATCCATGAAAGAATATTTTAGTGCAAAGTGTTGTTATTACTGTTATAAACATTCATGAAGTACCCTACTGCCTTAATAACAAGCACAATTCAAGTACAAAACAAAAAACAAGTTACCTCAAGAGCGTATAGTTGAAATATAACAAGGTGATAGTGGATATATACAGAAAGCCATGAAGCAATGAAAGAATGAAGTAGTTTTAGAAGGGTCTCTGCAGGGTTCTTTTTAGCTCCTCAGTGAGAGCAGTATGAGGAGAAAACAGCTAGTAATCAATAGAGTTCTGCCCTGGCAATAGGTATGAGGCTGCAGCTGGCCTTTAACAATGAGAGATGACAGATAAACAGAGGATAAACTTTAAATACTATGACAAATAGTTTGTATAGTAAGGAAGAGTTGATAGGGAGGACAGAGTTACTATTTAGGAAAACACTTTGTGTTTTCAAAACTTGGCATCCAGGAATCGGAAGCAGTACTGTGTGTGTGTTAACCTACTGTCCTGAGCAGAGGTTTGTCAAGGCAGAAGCCTGCTGACAATGTCTGCTACAAGTGATTCAGCCAAACTTTTAGCAAATGCTTATAAAGGACACACATTCACTCACACGTTCAACACATTGAAATGATTCATTGCTGCTGTTAATTTGTTAGGACACTTCTGTGAATATAAAAAACAATGCTGTCAGACTTGGAGATTTTGATTTCTTAGACGTTGGGGTTTTTTGCTTGTTTTAGCACCATCCTGCAAGTAAAAGACATATTGCAGGACTTTCTCCAAACAAAGATTTTATGAGATTGGGGTGAGAGAAACTGTACTTCAGTAAATTATTTTGGGTCTTCATTTTGCCTGTACACAGTCTATTTTCAGTTGTTTTCAGTAGGTGCTTTGTCTGTATAAATGCACACACGCACACACTCTTTGACTCTTTAAAATGTGTATATAGATATTAGTATTGCCCATGGTCTGAATTAGACTAAATATTTTTATTAAGTGTTCAAATAATACAAGAAAGAAAATTATCTACTGGGTTTTAACTTTTTTAAGTTGCAGTTATAGTCCTATGTGCATGTGCATGAGATAAATAAACAACTAGTTAGTTTTAAATGTATTGCATGTTTGGTTTGAGAATGTAGCAATGCAAGTTTCTCTGAAGTTCAGAAATCAAAATATTTTGCAGTTGTTACTAGGATACAAAAGGTAGACTTTTTCTTATGGTATATATATACACTTACATGGAGTGGGGAGAGCTCACTTTAAATTTTGGTTGAAGTCTCATTTAGAGGAGAAATATATAAACAAGAAGATAATACTCACTAAAAATTAAGGTTTTGGAAGTAGTTATGGTTTAGATATTACTCTGCTACAAGTATACTTTATAGGAGCCAAAACCCAGGGATTATAGACCTAAAATTAGTTTGCATATCTACAGTAATCTGAAAACAACATAAAAGACAAGTTATTTGAGGAAGGAACTTGCGATGAAAACTGACATAGTGATTTCACTTTGAAACTTTTTATGCCATGGAGATAGTCTATGCCATAGCTTGTTCTGTACTATTAGACCTGATTCATTGCAGACTAAGCGTTTGTTTTTAAATGCTCCCTGTTCAACTTAGTACGTCAGGACACACTTTCAGCATAAGGCTGAGTGTTTGCCACTGAGTCGTAATATGTCCAAGTCATGAGAGGTCTTGCATTTCTTTGATTCTTCTATCTAGAATCTTCTCATTTTGTACTGCGGCCACAAATTCCTAATGTAAGCAAATGTAGTAAAAACCCATGGCAAAGGTAGAAACGCATCAAAGCTTGACTTCTCTTGCAACTAGCAGGCTGAATCTCCAAGCTGTACGGATTCTAGGGTTTGCAGGGGTTGTACATTTCATGGTTTGAGACCTCTGCAGATGCCAGAGATGCTGGTGACACAGTATTCAAGGAGAATTCTTTGTACCTCTTCTCTCCTTAATTAACCAAACGAATAAATCAGTGAATGAAAGTTCTTGCCCAAAAGAATACAGGAACCACTGGATCATTTTGTAGAAAAACAAATACTTTCAGTAGAGGACGAGAGAGAGAAATTTAGTAATTTTGTAATGCTTATTAAATTCTGATGCAGTAGCATGCTCTGCCTTGGTGAGACTTGCCAGATGCACTGAAAAAATCCATAATTCCATGCAACTGCATCCAGTAAAGGTAGTTCTCATGTATATATATTTCCTAGGAATAGAAAATGCTACAACTACCATGATGAAGTGTATTGACAATAAGGTCTTCCATACAACACAGTGATGTGAACATTAGTTTTTTCCTCTTTGCCTTTGAAGTGAGGTAGTGTGGATTATTGCTGATACATGTGATCACAGGAAAAAGCAAAATGTATTCTCATACATATATACACACACACGGATATGTGGAGCGGAGAGATACGAAGATGATCAAGGGACTGGAGCATCTCTCTTATGAGGAAAGGCTGAGAGACCTGGGTTTGTTCAGCCTGGAGAAGAGAAGACTGAGGGGGGATCTTATCAATGCTTATACATATCTAAAGGGTGGGTGGCAAGAGAATGGGGCCAGACCCTTTTCAGTGGTGCCCAACAACAGGACAAGGGGCAATGGGCACAAACTGGAACCCAGGAAGTTCCCCCTGAACACGAAGAAGAACTTTTTACTGTGAGGGTGACAGAGCACTGGAACAGGCTGTCCAGAGAGGTTGTGGAGTCTCCTTCCCTGGAAACATTCAAAACCTGCCTGGACGCAGTCCTGTGCCCCCTGCTCTAGGTGTACCTGCTCAAGCAGGGGGGTTGGACGAGATGATCTCCAGAGGTCCCTTCCAACCCCTACCATTCTGTGATTTTGTGTACACATATGTGATTATAGATCACTAATTTATTGAGAGAATTAACCAAATCACTAAAGTTTGGGTTTTTTTTTTTTTAAATGGCTTCCAGTAGTTATTGCCATTGATGCCATCCTCTGAGAGTTTATGAACTTGCTCTAGATCTGTGACATCTTTGTCTTCACAAGAGTGGCTGTAACACCTATGCTGTGAATTTCAAAGGGTATCAGGGTGCACAGGCTTCAGGCGAAAGCTGCAATTTGCGAGGAGAAGGCTAATGATTAGCGGGCTATTTTCATGCTGCTAATTTCCTTGAGAGCATCTCTCTGTTGTTTCCAGCACAATTAGGATTCCAGGCCTTCTCTGTGAACTGCACAGAAACTCTGGGGGAATATTTTAAACTTTTAAGAAAATAGATTTTTATCTCAAAACTTTAACCTGAGGAAATGTTAGGCTGCTCCTGACACTACTTTTACACATCTTTATTCTTTTATTCATACCTGTGACAGGCAAAGAAAGACATGAACACATTCACTTTCCCTTGTGACCTTTCTCCTGTTGGCGGTTACGGAAAGGAGGGTAGAAATGATGCACAATGTGGGAAGCAATGCTCAAAGTGCCATAACAAAAATGCTGATGTAGAGTTTGGAAAGCCATCTCTGTCTGGCTTTAAGATGTAAATTGGTGCAAGCGCATGGATACTGAGCAAATAAGGTCCTCAGTGAGATAAAAGGAAAGCCCTGCATGCATACGAAGAGAGGCTGGACAAAGTTTTGATAAGCAGTTGTAGCACAGTATAAGAACAGAAAATTTAGGAAGCCTGTGAAAGGTAGAGAGCTGGAGGCTCAGTAAGGAAAGAAGGGGCTGTCATTCTACATTCTGGATTTCATGTGCAGCAGCTGATTGAGGAGGGTCGGTACCCCTACCTGTACATCATTTGACTGGCAGAAGTTACGTCCCTGAAATGAGGTTAGCTGAACAAGATGCATGTTTACTTCAGTGCCACTGGAGCTTAATTTATCAGACTACCTGCTTAGCAGCCCTGGAGCTGCTGTGTCGTCTCTCGTGCAACCATCCTCGCTGCTGTGACCGTAACTTCAGCTAAAAAAGTAAGAAGGGCTGCAGTGGTTGAGAACTGTGCCATCCTTCCTGGCTTCCATCTCTGGAAGTAAACATTCTCTTCGTCCTTGCCTTATTCCCTGGTATTGGCAGCCTAAATTACCTGCCTTTGCTCCTTTTTTTTCTTTTTTTTTTTTTTTTTTTCATTTCTTTGCTGGAGGTACAAGAGGATGATCCTGGAACTTGATTTCTCTGCTTAGGTGGTTGCGCCAGGCCCAGCTACAGATGATCTCTACTTCCTTCTACATTGCTACTTGAACAGGGATAACATTTTGCATAGCAGTGGTGCACATTAATGTTGCACAGAGATGTCTTTTCAAGTGACAGACTTTCATAAATAGATTAGCTTTTGTGTACTTCGTACAAGAGAGCAAGTAAAAGTTTGTGCTTTTTCAGGTAGGTCAGGATTTCTAGAGGCTTTTCACAGTTATTACTGCATGTACTTATGGGAGAAAAGAAAGAGCTATTGTTATGCCAAGAAGCTTCTATATCCTCAGGGCAAACTTGGAAAAAGTTGGATATCTGCTCTCCTTCATAGCTTCTAATGGTGCTAATAGGAGGGCTACCTGTGATTATAAAGGAAGAAAACAGGCTTTCTTTATTGTGTTACAAGAATGTGCTTGTACCATTAGTTTCAAGAGCATATCTCTAAATCTTAGCAGGACTTGGAGTGTTCCTGTATAATGATAATAAAAAAAAGCTGTAAGGCTATTTCATGAGAAGAAATATGTTATTTCTTTCAAAGTACTGATCCTAGTTGGTTTTCAGAGGAGGGGAGGTTCCTCTGACGTTTCCTTTGTTATACAGTCCCTTCTAGCCTGATTAAACCATACTGATGTTTAGTAGTTTCTCCAAACTCTGCCAACTTATGAATGGATTTTCACTCAGAAACTGTTTGACAATGTTTTCTTCGAGACAAGAAATGAAAAAGATGGGGTTTACTTTTGTGGGGAGGGAATTATTTTAGACATATTATTCACTACTTGTAAGTGTCCTGTCATGCCAAGTATTTGATTCACTTGTTTTTGTTGTTCCAGTCTTAACTCAGTGATTGTATTATTAAACACGAACTTCCTCACTCCTGGCTGCAGCAAACTAACAAAATTACTTCTTGCCCCTCCTTTAACTGGGAAAGGCTAGTGTCAGTACCTTGACAGTCCTGTCCTATGAGACAGGAGCAAAAGGAAGGCTTTGCTTAGATCATGATGGTGCTTAAGAGCTGGTCTTGCGTAGATTGTAGGTGTGTGCTGTTTTGTTCTGAATTGTTTATTCTTGGAGGAGGTTCAGTGCAAGGGAAGAACAGATGGATAGTGGCAGAATGGGAACAGTTACAACATACAGTCTCGTATCCAAGACTTACTCTTTATCTATCTGAAATACTTCTGGATTCTTCAGATAAACCAATAATAAGCATCTAATAAATGTTTATTGTATTCATTCTCTCACAGAACTTGTGAGATCAAGGAAGTGCCTTTATGCTCATTTTACAGATTTGATAAGGCTGTGTTACAAACCTCCAGGCTATGAAATTCCTGGTGCCAGAGTGAATCTACAAATGTTTGTGTTAGCGGCCACTGTGCTTTTGGTTGTGATGGTTTAGCTGTTGGAGGTCTGTGCTGTGAATAATATTGTGGTTAAAGAAAAAAGGAAATGAGAAATATTCTTTTTTGGAAAGATTACTTCTTGTTTATAATGCATACATACATAGCCACATACATAGCCATGCTGGCATAGCAAGGCAGTGCTACTGCCAGATGCTTTACACCATGAAGCTGTGGCCTAAATACTATGGTCAGGATCACACAAGAAATATGTGTCAGAACAAGAAATTAATCACAAGTCTTCAAGTTAGGCTACATACTAAATCATCTTTTAGGTTTGAGCTTCAACTAGCTAATTTCAAATTCTTTTGTTGCAGTTTTTTTTCAGATTTACTGCTTCACTGACGGTCACCTTCTTATTCTATGGATAAGAGTGTCCTACCCTTTCCTCTTTGAGAAAGAGGCTAGATGGAGTAGCTCTGATTCCTTTAACAGGGCACAGCTAACATTATGAGCACCCTAAAATGCATTTTACTCCTGAAGTTCTTTCTGGGGTACTGTTGTATGTAGTCTTCAGGGCTGGATAGTTTTGTGAAGTTAGTCTTTACATTACTACCTTCCTTTTTTCCAATTCTATGTCTTAAACTGTTGCCTAAATTTGGTCTATTTGCCTGTCTTTTATGCTTGTAAACACCTTAGGGGATTTCTAGAAGGTACTTGTTTTGATAGAGTGAAGTACCCAGAAATACATTACGGATAGACCTAATGAAAATTCTGTTTCATCCAAAACTAATTGTCATTCTTGGCCGTTCTACAGGGCAGCAGAAGCCCCATGTTTTCTGCCCTTGTTTTCATCCTGAATAATTTTAACTAACCGTAAAGATGCAACTGTTTGGCTTTATCTTGGTTTTAAACATGTTTATTCTTATTAAAGTAAATTGAAATTGTTCCCTGGGCACAAAAACAAAAGCCATAGAGCGTTTTGTTTACTAGAGGAATCACGTTAAAGTACAGAACTTGTTGATGTGTTTTTCAAATCTGTCTTGACAGAAATTATTCATGCTCAGCCAAAAAAATAAAAAAGGTGGTGTCAAGCCTAAAACATGGTATTAATCAAGGATGTGCTGCTATGACAGAAAAAGTGTTTACTGTCAATTAGTTTTTATTGTAGAAAAGCTTGGAGAACACCACTTCCCAGTAAGTGGTCTCCATCAGGAAAGCCATTTTGGGTAGCTGCTATACCTAAGCAAGTATCTACTGTCTTGGGTTATGACTCCCCTGTCAGATAAAGAGATGTCTGTTATATGAAAGGTTGATCATGTGCTAGCTGACCTGTTAGGGGGGACATGAAATAGGTCTGTGGAGTAAGTTAGGTGATGCCAGCTATAGAATAGATGTAGAGTTGGCAGATAGCTACTTCACTGTAAGGTCATCTTTATTATTTCCATCAACATTGTGCAGCAAAACAGCTAGAGCTTATTGGTGGTCCTCCTGTGAGGCTTTCACATCACTGTTCTGGAGTGAAGTTGCATCTCTGAGATCTACGGAGTACTGATGTCGGTAGCACTGCACAGAGAGTGGCTTGACAACCTCAGTTTGTGTCAGGCATGCAGGGGGAAGCCAGGGTCAGAGTAGGAATGTCAAGAGAGATGTGGATTAAATTCTAGGCACATGGATTTTTATCTGAGGTTATTTAGGTGGAAGGAATTATAATAGAAGTGAGGGACTTGCTGTAAAGTGAGGCAACGTTCCACTGAAGGAGCGTTTCAGCATTCTGAAGTTGCAACTATGATGCTACATTTCAGAGTTATGCTGAAGTTTTGTATTTGCTTGTTCTAAAAGGTATTTCCCAACAATGAAGTTGAGTTTTAATTTCTTGCATTAAGTAATTTCTCCTGGTTTTTTTTTTTTTTTGAGAGTAAAACCTTACTGCAGTTGTAAACATTGCTTATAGAACACAAAAAAACCTTTGAGAAAACTGAGTGAAATTATAAATGGTATAAAATTCCAAGACATAATTTTAGTCAAAGGAAGGAGTACCATTTATGCTACCCTGGATGTTCGGTCCAAAAGATTTAAATTATAAAATAAATAGTACCTATTAGTAAGTAAAAACAATGTAGAGTATAATTTGGATTACCATTTATATTAAACAATTTATTGAATTGAGATTTCATTAAGGTTATTATGTTATAAATATAAATTATAGCATTTCTAGCTTTATGATATCAATTATCTTTAATCTTTGGTACATTTTAACTGTCATTTAAATTGACTATATTAAGAGTTTATTGGGAAAAACATTCTTAATCTTCGTATTTTAACTACTTTATTCTAAAGTGTTCATCTTCAAAGTTGTGCAATTTTGCTGTTTCAACTACTTTATGTTTTGGTTTGCTGTAAGAATGATTAGAAAGTGATGACAACTTTAATTGTGTTCCCATTAAACACAATGATTCACCATTTCCGCATAACGTTTTAACTCAGGCAAATGCCTGCTGAATCCAGAATAACATAAATTGATGGGTTAGTTCCTATACATGTATTGCTAAGTGTGCGTGTTCTAAGTTATAAATGCAGAAATAGATTCTAGACCAATAAATTTTCATCTGGAATCCATCTATTGCATTTGCAACAAAAAATTCCTAGTAGAAGTGAGACACTGAAGTAAATTCTTCACCCAGAAACAAAATAGGTTTTTTTCTTTACCCTCAGGTACTAGTTTTACCATTTGATCCTTATTTTGTTTTTCACCTTAGCAAAACCCTACACCTTCAAACCAGGAAATGTGACTGTTACAAATACATCATCATGGAGAAAAACAGGAAGAAAAATTTTGGAATATTTATTTTTTGACTGTCTGAATTATAGTGTCACAGCACTATTTTGAAACTTGCTGAGTAGCATGTTTTGCTAAAGGCAAATATTTAAATTATAGACCAGAATCTGTTGCTTTATTATCATAACCTAATAGATGGATCAACATATTATTATTTTTAATGTGGCCAGTGGAGAGAAAAGAAAAAGAAATATTTCAACTTTTGAAATCCACTTTCGTCCACAATGGGAAGAAACTGCTTCACTCACTCTATTGGAAATGCTGCTAGATTAGCAAGATGACAATATGATAAAGTTAATAGGAGCAGCACACTAGATCTATGTTTTGTATGATCTTTGCAAGACTCCCAGTTAAAAAGCAACGCAAATTATTCTAGTGACTGCATTTCTTGAAGATGGAGAGAGAAGAACCCTTGAAGCAAAAAATAGGAAGGGCACAGTGGTTACTTCCATTTGCTGTCCTTTCAACCACACATTTAGCTGAAACCAAAACTGCATATTTAATAGAACTGAGCACAGAAAGGAAAATATAATTATTGGTATGAAATACAGCTATCATGGGCATATGTATTTTAGAAAACTGCTGTTTCGTATGTAGTGTTGCAAGGATTGTTTTATTAAATATTTTTTTCCTGCATAACTGTTGCATTTCTCATCAATTTATCTGATCATTTTGAAAAGGTAAATGAATACAATTGATCTGACATTATGGATGGAAAAAATTACGGTATGGATACACTTCACATTAGGGTACTGAGAGTACCATTTTGACACAAAGTGGCATGAGGATTTTTTAGTATATATAAATATATAAAAATACATATTAATACATAGATAAATAGATAAATATGTAAATGTTGTGCAGTACTAACAGGCACTGTACAGGAAGGGACAAGAAGCATGTTAGTTCACTTATTGGAGGAACATTCAGTCCTTCATTCTTAATATCTTGTAGGATTGTTGCGGGAAAATTCAGCAAGGTACCTCAGGAGGTCTCTAGTTTAACCTCCTGCTCAGCATAGGGTCAGTTCTGAGGTCACACCATTGCTCAGGGCTTTATCCAGTCAGGTATTGAAAGCTTCCAGTGATGGATACTGTGGAGCCTCTCTGGGCAACCTTTTCCAAAACCTGACTGTACTTACAGTGAATAAATTTTCCCTAAATCTTATATGGACCACACTTGAGACTAGTGATGCATGCAGCATTGCACGTTTAAGTTCAAGATTTCTTGTCCTTCCCATCTCATAAATCAGCAGTACGTTCAAATCTTTCTTCATCCTTCTTACATGGGCCAGATAAATTGCTCTAGTGTAGTACTGTGGACATAATCTCTGTAGTGATGTCTGCCTGTATAAAAGCCTAAAGAAACTTATGGTGGTACAGCAGCAGCTTCCTGCTTAGGCTTCCCTTCCTGCCTTTTTTAATTCTTTTGAAAATACAAATCAATGCATAATTTTTTAACAGATTGTAGAGTGAGCAAAACCAAAAGTCTCACTTCACTTGAATTGCCTGTCACTGCGTACCCCTGATCCAGTGAGTTTGTCGGTGAGATTTGTGCTGCAGGCAAGTGCATAGACTTTTTCAGTACTCAATTTCACCATTTAAGTACTTTTGATATCCTTGGGAACATTTTTTTTCTTCTTAAGGGAGAAATAATTGTAGTTGTTATTACTCTGTTAATTACTGTTTAACCAGAAACATGATTCTTAGTACTTTGAAACACAACGAGTGCTTTTTTTCATCTATAGATGAGAGTGGGAATATTTGCTATCTTTGTACTAGGGTATGTTCATATTTTACATTGAAAGACAAGAAGACAAAGATTGTGGCTAAGTATCATAGGAAAGGCAGCATGTGAAATGTGTGATTCCTCAGATTTCTAAAGCGTTACAGTAATTGCCTGTAATGGGGCCATATTTTCCAATCACTCTTTGTTCTGTTTCTAAAATCTTGTCCATCACTCTGAAGTTCTTCAAAGAACAGGTATAGTGGCATGCTATCTTAAAGGCTAGAAATGTAAGAAGTGGGAAAACTGTCTAGTGGAAGTTTGTTTATGCTTATCACTGAAGAATAATTAGGTACTTTTTGACTCTTGTCATTTTTCTTATTGTACATTGGAAACAAGCTAGCCACTTATAAACTTTCCCAGCTATGTAACTTCATAAAGTACAGCACTTCATCAAAGCAGATCCATTAACCTTCTGACTGGTACTCTTCTCTTGGCTTTGATTGCAGCACCACACAGAAGCACCTAGCCCATCATTGCTCCCCCCATCAGCTTTACCATTAGATGTATTAAACAATGCCGTTGCTGGATTTAGTACTGTGGAAGAACTTATCCGGTACCTTGAACCAGATCGGTGGCAACTGGATTTGGAAGATTTGTACAGGCCAACGTGGCAACTTCTTGGGAAGGCATATATTCATGGGAGGAAATCAAGAGGTAAATTTCTCTTCTGTCTGGCCTTGCAGCTTTCTACGGGTGTGTTTTCTTACAAAGAAGCAGTAATTAAGAGCATTCTTCACCTTGAGTTTTCATTCTGTTAGATATATGGATAGAATACATCAGAAATACAGCAGAGATCATTGTTGTTAGCTGTTCTCACCATTATATTATCTGAAAAAGGACAATCACTAAACTCAAAGGAATTTAGCAGGATAAAGTAACAAAGGGGGGAAAAAAAAAGAAGCAGATAGGGTAGTTTTCTGTAGGGAACCTGGGACATCTCTATTTCCACAAAGTAGCAGGGCATCTTGGCTGGGTGACATAATCTAAATTTGTGGGTTTCTTTTTTTATAGGGAGCAAAAACTTTATTTTTTGTTCGAGGTAGGAAACTTACTGTGTCATGTGAACAATTGGTTTATTTCCTTAGAATTGTTCCAGTCTCTACACCATATGAATTAAGAGCAATTAGCTAAATGTTTCTCTTCCATGATACCTCATGAAATCACTGTGTCCATGTCCAGTTTGATCATGCGGTTGTCACCTTAATCAGATGTAAAGTAGATTATGTATTTCAAGACTTGTGGAGCTATTTCTTGTTCAAAAAGTCATTTTCTTCCATCTACATTTGACATTCATGAATTTTCTACCACATATCATCCAGATACTGCCCCCTATTTCATGTTTATGGATTCCATGTGGATGGGTAGCATGCAGGCAATACCTCTTTCCTTGTCCGCCATACAGCATGAAAATGAAAATGTATGAGCATAAGTGAATAGACTCCTCTGTTGACAAATGTAAACTAGATTATCATCTGATCAGCAAGAAAAGGGAGGAAGTAAAACCTTTCATGACTCCAATTTAAGTTTTTGACAGCTAATTTTTGGATCAGAGTCTAAAAATCAACCCTTCTACCCTACCTATATTGCTACAGCTACGCACACAGCAACTAAATCAAGAGTCAAAGAGGAGAAAATCTCTTCAAAAGCTTTCAGCAATGGACCGTGCCTTTCAGATAGTCATTTAACACTTTCCTAATTAAAGAGATTCAGTATTTGCCAAATGTATGCCATAAGCATGCAGTAAGCAGGAGAAAAACAAAATGTAATTTGTGAAACCTTACATAAACTAAAATGCAGGTGTTGGATAACATCTATATAGACAAAAGCAACTCCCTGCAAGACATATCTTAGAAAGAAACTATCAGAGTAAATCTTTTAAAGACTTCTAATTAGATGCTGAAATAGATTTTTCCACTGAATAAACATATCACGATATTGCCACATTTATCTTTAAGAGACCACCCTCAGACTGCATTACCAAGTGTGTAATGTAATAGCCTGAGGCAGAAAATATGTCCAGTTGAGTTGACATAGTATTAACTGTTAGGTCTAGTCAATAGATAGGGAAAGCAAACCTTTTTTTCTTTTTTTTTTCTCTTCTATTTTTAATGTTATTCATTCTAGTAGTATGTTCACTGTATTTAAAAACGCTTTTAAGAAATGTAAGAGAAGTGCATGCCCTAAAATGTTTGTTTTCTTCAAACTCTTTGATTCTATAATTAGATCAGTTTTATTTTTGCAATATTCCAGTGTAAAAGCTAAATTACTGTCCCGCTTTCATAGACAAACATCAGTTTACATCTAGATTAAAGGAAAATGTAATTAAAAGTGTATGTTACTTTATGTAGGGAAGAGAAGAGTATTGTCCTCTACTCCTACTTAATAATTCATATGAAAAAGACTATATTTAGACAACCTAAATTCCACAGAACTTCTGTGTCTGATGTTTTCCCTGGATAAAATGCTTCCAAAAACTTCTAGCCAGGAAAGAAGAAACACCAAGTTCAGAGGCTTTGATGTCTAAATATAGTCCTAAATTCTTTCGTAATATTAAACATACTTAAAAATAAAATATATTTTGCTGTGCAAAAAAAATTATCCCATTGCTTCCCACAGAAATCTATGCATAATCATTAGACCATATTCTGAACTCTGCTTAAGAAGAAGAAAAGAGTCACAACCCAACCATAGTCCTTAGCAGATACTTTTCTCCCATAGTTATGTGACACTTTTTTTTTTTTTTTTTAAACTCCTCGTTTGGGGTTTTGTAACAGCCCTATCCTGTTGTGGGAGCCAGTATGAAACTTACACTCCCAGGAACATCTCCAAGGTGCTTAGGAATGAAAACCATCCTGCTGCTATCTGTGCCCACATACAAGTGCCTCAACCAGAATTTAATTTGTTTCGTTGACTTTGAGAGCAGCATCCAGCTGGAAAAATGTTTTGGGACAGAGAGTTCCCCGTGGTACTTGATACACATCCCAGAAGATGCCAGACAGTTGCATTGCCAATTGCAGAACACAGTTACTTTCAGGCTGGTGTGAACAGGAGTTACTTCAGTTGTGTGTGCCAGTGAAGGCACGCTTTTGAAATAAACTGTACTGTAGACCTACCTGCATCTACATTTTTTCTCCCTTTTTTTCCTTCTCCCCTTATTTTTATTTTAGTGTTTCCCATTCATGTGCTACTGCAGAGCCTTCCATTCCTCCTGAGCTAGTGCTAGACAAAAGAACTTCGACTGTTGTGTCAAACATGATACATCAGTGGAAGCCAAGTTGAAGGAGTGTTTAAATGTTCACATTATAACAGGTACTGTAACTCAGTGCACTTGGGAAATCCACATAACCTTTTATTGTGGTTAAGTAAACACTTTGAAGGGAATATATACATTCTCTCATCTAACTTTGTGCCCACAGTGTGCTAAAATAAATTTTGGACAGACAGATACTCTTTGAAAAAATAACAGCTTCATTCACACACTTCAAAGAAGTGATTATATAAGCAATAGATAAATTTGCCACAGACCTTTTAATGAAATTGAATTACATAAGGTAGGGCAAGGGTTCATTGTGAGGTATAATAGCAATATACCTTAGTACATTGTAAAGCATGGAAACCAAACATGACATTTTTCATCTCTCCTGAAGCCTGTTGTAACAGTAAGGCACACAAAAATCTATCTGCCGAGAGCTGATTGCAGGTTCTTCCACAGAACCTTTTTAAAGTTTGTGTCTGCAGGTCTGAGGGGTTCAGTTCAAATTCATTCCAGTTTTGTAACAAAATGCGTAATACACTTGCTGCTCATTTTAGTGCATTGCCCTTTCCTCTACGTTATAACTACAGACAGTATCAGGAAATGGATGCATTCCTCCTGCCAGTCGGCAGGAGGTAATGTGGAAGCACAATGCCACACGGGCATCTCCCTCCTGCTGGTCGGTGGGCTTGCTGGAAGAGGCATCAGTGCCCAACTCCCGTTTTCAGTTTCTCATGGTGAAGGGATGGCAGCAATTGTGTTAGGATGCGTAAGCTTAGCTTCTTGAAATTCACTGTACCAAGCATGTCAGTCTCTGTAGAAATCTGCCAGCAGAAAGTACTGGCAGAACTGGCATTTCTCTCATTGTGGTTTAGGCATTTTATCCTCATTCGGACAGTTCACTTATTATACATTTGAAAACGTAACAGAAGAAGTACTCCATTCCTATCCACAGTCCTTGATTAATGGAGGTAGGCATGTCCACCCTCTAAATGGCTCAGCCTAGAGCTATTAGCTGATCAGAAGAGCTTAAATAATTTCTAATTTCTCACAGTGAATCTCTCCCCTGGAAGTTTTGTCTCTCTTTTCCTCTGCTCCCTTCTCAGCTATCTCCAAGGAATGCTCTTGCAGTGTGGGAGGCAGGCTGGCACCCTCTCAGGAACTTTATTGGAGTTATTACACACTCCTTGCCTTTAAAAATCAGATTGTTTATTTAGGAGCCTATGTTAACCTGACAGTGATGGAATGAAGTGCCTCAGCTTGGCATTCACTGCAGTCAAGTGCCAGCAGAGAAGAGGCTTCAGTGTGTTTAACTGACCTTTCACAACAATAAACACTTCCTTATGGATCCCAGTATACGGGTATGATCTGCAAAAGAAATGTTTGAAGAAACATGGAATGAAATTGCTGCCCAAAGATCTGCTCCGGGGACAGTACTAGTGAGCATTTCTACTGGAGAAATGCAGCTTCTAAATTATCTTTATTTCTTGCATGTTTAAATAGAGTTGAGAGGTATTATCTTGCTTTGATAGGCTGAAGTTCTCCTTGGTGACCTCTAGAGGCTCTTTACATAGTCAGTGGAGAGAAAAAAAGGTATTTCTCCAGAGGGTGATTCAAATCAGGAACATATTTTAGCTTTATTTTATATCTTTTTATTTACGAACTGCTAGCAACAACTATACAGTATTTGTCAAGTAATATCAATGCATTGGGATTTTCTTTCCCTAGTTTCTTTGTGATTTAGCTCAAAAACAGTTGGTTTAAAGCTTTTTGCTGCTTTGTTCAACATCTCTATTTCAGTCATCTCAGTAGCCGTATTATCGTAGGGTTTTCTTTTTCTTTGCTTCTTTTTTTACCAGATAGAGTACCCCTGTGAAGTAGACATTACTGCTGTTCCTTAATGGTGGTAGGTTTGGAGAGAAACGGTTCAGACAAAAGATCTCATATCGTGATCATTATAGTCTGGCTTTTCTGAAATCAATGAAATTACATTGCTTTTCACCAAAGTAAAAAATGTATTATTTTTTTCACTAAACCGATCCCTTTCTTTTCCATCTCAACTGCTGCTTTCAAGGCCTGTTATTTCTTGGCTATGCAGCTAAAGGTGAACCTGAAGAAGCTTGCCCTGGTTTAGATCTTTTCATGAGCTTTCTATTCAGCCATTGGCGTAGTGAAACTTCAGTGTGATACAACGAAAGCAGTTTATAGGGAAACTGGTGCAAAATATTGGTATCTTTAACTTGCACTTCAAGTTAGGTGCTTACAAGAAGGAGCTGTATTTTATTTAAGACACATCAAGTGAAAATGAAACCTAGAGAAGGAACAGAAATTCATGTATATGCTGCTATGAAGGAGGAGGGGAAAATGGAGTCTACTAATAGTTATATAGATACACATACTTGTGGACTTATTTGTTGTCTGTACAGTATTCACTGATGATGACATTACTTCTTAGAGTTCTTAGTCCGTAGAAGTGAGTTCCTCTTAGATACAAATGGTTTGATTCTTTCTTGTACTTACATCACCCTTGCAAAGAAGCAATAATTGAAATTCTAGCAGGGAAGAAGTTTGAATGCTCTATGCAAATGAATTTAAAATGTGTTTGGAGGATTGCAGGATTCTTAATTGCTGTGTGTGTGTTTCTCCCATCCAAAATCAATATAGAATAGTAACACTAGAGCTCAGAGTAATGAGCATGAACAAAGGTTGATTTGATAAAACACTACTGGAACACAGCCAAAGCTTGCTTTGTTTAATTTGAACCAACTCTGCCAGAGTTATAAAATAATTGGTGAATACTCCTATACAATGATCATTCCATTTAGGTTTCATGGTATTCATATAACTGCAGTATTATATTTGTGTGCTGAACCTGTACTACCTGCACAAAAATAAACTTTCCTCAAGGGTTTTGCACTGCTGAAGTTGGTTTACCACCAGTGAAGTTGGATTACGAATCGGAAAAGCACCAGTTTGTGGTTTTTTTTTTTTTGCAGTGGTTGATCTCAACCTCCTAAAGGAGGAGGTGCGGCTGTATAGTTGTACCCCTCGCAACTTCTCAGTGTCACTGAGGGAGGAGCTGAAGCGAACTGACACCATCTTCTGGCCATTGTGTCTTCTGGTAAAACGTTGTGGTGGAAACTGTGCCTGTTGTCATCAGAGTTGCAATGAGTGCCAATGTGTACCAACAAAAGTCACAAAAAAATACCATGAGGTATGCACTTTTTTCACATTTGCATGTTTGGAAATACTGAAAGCCAATTAGGAATTTATTTTTACTGTAGGAATGCACCAATATTAATATCTAAAAATGTTATGTATTGCACTTAGTACATATTTTTTTACCATTTTAATGAGGTGTTACATAAAAAAGTAATATCTTCCTTGTTAAAATATTTTTCTGTGAAACTCTTAAGTCATTCCTGAGGTATTTGTTTACTGGTGCAGCTCAGACACATCACAACCACACCTCCTTGTTCAACTTTCTCTAGTGGTAGATGTGAACTTTATGAAGGAACAGATATCTGTCCATTTCCATTGTTATAAATCTATAGCTAAAATTATTTATTATAGAATAATGATTCCATTGGGTTAACTCTACTATTAGCCCTTAAATAAAAATAAGTAGAAATATGAAACTGCAAGACTCTCTTTGATAAAAGCAAATATCTGTTCAACATGTTTTAATCAATTTTATAAAGGGCTTGAGGTAAAAGCAAAGATAAAATTAGTGGGTGGAATAAATAAAGAAATTCAGCTGAGGAAAGCCTGTTTCTTTCAGTATGCTTTCTATCATCCAGTGTGTTTCCAGTACATAGTCTAGGTGTATGATGAAGCACTTGCTGTTTTCTTGATGCTTGGCTGCTTCTCCTTTAGGTTCTTCAGCTGAAGCCAAGGATTGGCGTCCGGGGATTGCATAAATCATTGACAGATGTACCCTTGGAACACCATGAGGAGTGTGACTGTGTGTGCAAAGGGAATACTGAAGGATAAACATGATTTAATTGTGCTGTTTTCTTTCAAAGCACATTCAATCAATGGCTGATTCTATTATGGGGCTTGTGCATTATCTCCTTCTGTAATCTCAGTTGTTTGCTTTGGGGATCTTCCATCTTCAAGATTTACAGTGAGCTCTAAAAAGAGGAGAAGCCAAACTGGGATTATATGTTGTGTGACATCTCTGTTTGGAGGCCCAGTGAAAGGATGGGAGAAAGGCATCAATGAGGGATTTAAAATATGTGTATTGTTTTTGTCCCCCACAATTTTCTTGACAATACATGGATTTATAATTTAGGAGTAAAAATAAAGTTAGAAGGCTCACATCATGGAGACTTGATCCTGCTGGCTGTCTCATTCCTACAGCTCCAGTACGTCTGGCCTCTGGTTGAAAACACCTGAAATCTTTCTTTCTGTGTTGAACTACTCCTATGTACTCTAAAACGAAGTGTTCTCTGTTGTATAAACTTGGGTTACAACAGACTCTCTTGTTCTGAGTTAAACCTAATTTGTCTGATGCTGGTGGGAAGGACTGGATTTTTCCATACGCTCTAGTAAAGCTCCTGCCTTTTAGAAAGAAGACTGGACAATAACGTGAGCTAAGGAAGCAAACATTGAAAAGAACAGCGCCTTTATTATTACTACTATGGCTGATGATTTTTTGTTTGTTTGTTATTTTTTATCGTGTACATTTTTATACTCTCCTTTTGACAATATAACTATTTGCTTTTCTAAACTTGTTAAATATATCTATTTTTACCAAAGGTATTTAATATTCTTTTTTTATTACAGCCTAGATCAACTATTTTTTAGTTTTGTGAGACTTTAAAGCCAGATTTATACAGTTGGAGGAACAGAGATGTGGTTATAATGGGAAAGGAGCATGATCTCATTGAAGTTTGTTGCTACAACACAGTGAAAAAAATACAGTTTTTTACCTGGATGCACAGTAATAATAAACAGAGATGTGTGTGTGAAGCTCTAAGCTCACTAGCTCCATGACATTGAAAATATGAGAGACAGACATTACTGTAAGTGGTTTCAGAAGCTGACTTTAAAAATTCCCTCTCTCCATTCTGGCCTTTGTTCTGGTAGAAAAGAAATGAGCATAGGTAGATGCATTCTGGCTTGTTTAACTCTTTAATTTCTTTAAAGTAGGATGATCTACAACATAAGAAAAGAAGCCCAGTGGCTTGCAGCCTTCATGATGCGTCATGGTCATGGGAAGGCAGCCTTGTTAATGTTGAAGTGTATGGTTTTCCATTGACGGTTATAGCTGTTTAAGTACTTGGTCACTCACAGGATCATAACACTCTTCAGTAAAGTTTGATGAACTATGGTTTTGTTCTTCTGTACGTTATATTCTTTAACCAATACACTTATCCCACCCTATGCAAATTGAAAAGGAAACAGTAAAGTATTTTGCTTGTAAAATGCTTTAACATTATGCCTAGTTTATTTTTTTGACTATTGGATTTGCAGATTGTAATGAATCACCAAATAAAGTAATAATGCTAATTTTGGGAGAATAAATGCTTCTGTGTTGTTGCATATTTGTATCTGTTCAATATACAATAACAGGAAAAGTTGAAGAGGGTGATTTTCTGCTTACCATTTTGAAAGTCAGTTACGAAAACAAAAGTCTTCTGTTACCAAGACTTCCACTTGCTTTATTAATTCTGCTTTACTCTAAATCCACAAGAAGAAAAAGGGGAAAGGAGGAGTGTGATGCTATTTGTATAAACATTCAGAATGTTCAAAATTGTGTGGATGTGATGCCATCAGATTGAAATAACATCTTCTGTTATTGTTTCCATCATGAAAATGAGTTCTGATGAAAATGCGGAGGTTTTTGCAAGTTGGTATGACTTTCTGATATCAGTTCTGGAAAATTCTCAGGTGGCTTCTGATGCTGTCTTAGCTGGTCTATTTTGCCCCACCCTCAACCTCCTACCAAATGAGAAAAATGGCTGGTGTAAATGTGGCATTTAATTATGCAGTCTGAACATTAACCCTGTATCAGAATGCAGAATTATGGTCACACAAGAAACCTGGTTTACTTGAATTTTGAGTCTTTGAACAGAATAAAGAGTGTTTTGCAGGGATGTTGGGGATTTTTTTTTTTTTTACATTAATATTGTCCTTTTTTTGTGATTTAAAGAGCTTTTGAAAAGCAAGTCGAGATAAAAGCAGAAATCATAGCCTCTGGCATCATAATTCAGCAGAAGAATTGAAAAATGTAATTCCCTTACAGAAATTTCTGCTGCAGGAAATGCAGGAGGTCTCATCCTCTCTGTAGACTTGCTAGTGGAAGAAGGCATGACATGCATTTTGGGGTAGGTATTTGGTGGCAGCAGAAGAATGGGGAGTTTCTGGAACCATACAGGGTACGGAGAGTAATGTTTTCCAAAAGTCACAAGTATTTCTTCTATCGTGCCCCTCTGGCTTTGGCTCACTTTCTTCCTTGGAAATTTCTTGCACCAGTTTCCTTCCAAAATGCTTGCTATAGACCTGCATTTGAACTCCTTATTCCTTTGGTCTTCACATCCCCCTTCACAGGGCTGTCTCTCTCCTCTGATGCAAAATCACCATCCCTCCTGTTTGCCATCCTCTTGCCAAGTATTGTTAAGCTCCTTCCCTCCTCCTTGGCTCCATGCTGAAGCTGTGTCTTCTCACAACCACTGCCCAGACTTTGTTTTTCCACTTCCCTTCAGATGTTCAGGGGATTTAGCACTCCACCTCTTCCCTAGCTTAAAGAGCACGAATGGGATCAGTTGTTTTAAAGGACAGGATTTGGGAAAGATACTAGCCAAAGCAAACCAATGAACGGTGCAGTTTTCCTACTTTGTGCTACATCCGCTGTCCTGCTGGGTACAGCAGCTGCCTGCCAGCAGTGGGTAACTTCTGCTGGTGGCCCGATGGGACGGACCTGAACCGTGTCCTGCCTGGGTGTGCTAGGCTTGGTCTAGAAAGCCTGACGAGTTTGCCGTGATCTTTGCATCCAGAAGAGTCTTAAAATGTTTTGCAGATGTCCTTCTGACAGCGCAGGAGAGCTGCTGTCACAACCATAAATCACACTGGTGACCTCCCGTTGGTGGGAAAGGGTGAGGTGAGGTAAAATACACAGGATGAGGTGAATACAGGGGAAGGGGTGCAGGTGGGCCGGGCCAGGCCAGGGCTGCTGGGGGGGAAATACAGCAGAAAAGGGCAAGAGAGAAACGGTGCTGATGACGGCAGCCTCCTAATTTGCTGAAGCTCCTAATTTGCTGCCAGCTCCCCTGTGGTGAGGGCTGTAGCTCCCTGACACCTCCCTCCCTTGGGAGGTTTTGTCAGCCCCGGGTGCAGGCTGTCCTCAGCAGGCGGTGCGGGGACGGGCCGGCCGGCCGAAGGGATGAAACAGGGAATGTGCGCGGCTCTGGGTTGAATTGGGATGCCTTGAACATTGCCGATATTTGGTCTTAAACTTTGAAAAATATACTTGATATAAAACTTCAGAATTGCATGTAAGGAATGTACTAGTTACGGTAGGTACAGTTTTAGCGTAAAGGGATTATTCCACACTGTACTTGCAGAAACAAATGCCTAACTCTGTCTCTCCTTAGAATTACTTAGAATTCCCCCACTGAGAGGTTTTAATTTCTCCCTCTGAAGATTTTCTTACCCTAAGATGAAATTTTTCAGTCAGGTGTTTGTGAGGAGCATTAACTTCTTGCGGCCTCAAGGTGAGCCGAGGCTTGTTACACCCACAGTTACCCACAGCATTCAAGAAATGCTCCTCTGAGGGCTTTGTTTCATTATTATTATTAATGTTCTATTGTTTCTAAGAAAAAAGTGTGGTAAAAACTAACTGAAGATATTAATCATGAATTACTAACAAGCAAACAGTGCCTTTCACAGTTACAGGTCATCGTAGCTGAATGCCAAGGGTGCCATATGTGTAGAAAAAGGTTGACGAAAGTGGGTAGAAAGCCCGTGATTTTCAACATGGAATAGAAGTTGCAAGCTTTGATCTTACATCTTTGTGGAGATTTTTTTAAATTGTTGCTGTCTATTTTAAGCCATGAATTGCTGAACTGCGTTATTGTAAGCATCAGTGTTTGGGAATAAGGAGGGAAATGACTTGTTTTCAATGGGCCTAAGCAGTGGAAACAGCCGAGTGGAATAAAGTAGCTCCTGTAAACAGACAAAATGCAAATAACATAGGCTGCATTTTGTAGGTTTTATCGTATTCCCAATAAATGGCTTTGGCTAAAAGTAATTATTCCCCCCAGAGGAATAGGTGGGGAGCTACCAACCGATGGTGAGCCTTGTTGTTATGGCTTCTGTAGATATTCACATTCCTGGGACCCTCCTGTCAGCCGTGGCCGGCATGGGAGTGATGTGGACCAGCACCAAAACTTTAGTCACTAAGGGCGTTAACTGCAGATCTGTTGGCTCTTAAACTCTTTCAAGTTTCCTTGTTCTTTGTCTGCCCGGTTGCACAGGCTCACAGCTCCTTTTCAGCAGAAGAAGAGAAAAAAAAATTGTGGGTGAAACAACAGAGTGTGTGGAGGGGAAAGACAGTCAAAAGTACAAAGCCACCGTATTTAGTAGCTACTGCATCAGCTAATGTAAGCTGTTATCTGATTTCCTTTCTAACAGAGCACTGTGTTGAAGCTCATAAATTCGCAATTCAGATACTAGCAGCCGAAATAGTCTCATTTTGATTGCATCAAACTCTGGAAATAGAAACTGGAAACATTTACTTTCTGTTTGACTTCGGAAGATACAGTAGTAGTGATACTGTTAAAAGCTCTCTCGTAAAAACTCATGCAGAGATGCTAAAAGAATCATGATTGCAAGATTCTCATTCAAACCAAGCTCCGAAGCTAAGTAAACCAACTTATTTTTCTGATGCTGCCTGTGGTATGATATGGTATTTAAATTAGTTTGAGTAAATTTGCTCTTCATATCATTTTTTGAGTGGGATGCTTTATCAGACAACTTGCCTTTCAAACTCCTTTCATGCACCTTTTAAACCCAGGGACAGAGGCTTTGCTTGTTCATCTGCCAAAATCACAGAGCAAAAATATGGTACTTTTTTCAGTATAAATTGCACTAAGTTTTTCAGAGAAGGTAGTTTGCCTATTGCCTCACTGGAACTCCCCGAGACTGTTGAAAGAAAAATAAGTTTACAGCTCAGCCATGGAAGAAAGATGACAGCTTTTTTAAAAGTGTGATTCAGAGCACATAAGCTAGATGCTCTGCTCTGAATCATGCTCTGCATCAGTCTTCACTGAGCTTGTCTGTCTTCATCGAGTATAGAGTCAAAGCCTGGCCCTCCCAGTTGGGACAGCTCTGTTAGATGTGTGAGGTTAATCATTGGGAATGCCCCATTTACAGACCTGTTTTCTGAACAAAACATCTCTTTCTCAAAGAGGAGTCTCAAGAAGTTCTGCAGCCTGGAATGTTTTTCCATATAGCCAATTTGGCAAACTTTTATTTTGCCAGTGAAGACAAGACAGAAGTGCCAGTTCAACTCAAGCCCATTCTACCTTCCTCAGATTCTGCAGTGCTGAAGGCAGATCCAAGCCAACTTTGTTGTGGTGTCTCTCCTGTTCAGACTAAGTGACAAACCACATCTCTCTTAGTAAACTTGCTTTTCTTTCAGTGTGCAGAATCCTGAGAAGTTAACAAGGTTGGCAAGAAAACTTGTTTATCTGTCTCACTTTGTCCTGCTTCAGTCATATCCATGGAGTGTGCTTCGGGATCTCGGAGAGCACCTGCATGAAACTCACTTCAAAGAAAAGGCCAGTGAAGGCCATGATGTTTAGGGTTCTTTTTTGAAGAACAGCATTACACAGTGATCAGTAAAATTAGGAACTTTGTGAATTGAAAAATATTAAAATTAACTGCATGACTTTGTTTAAAGTGCTTCATTTAGAGACTGACGAGAAGAAAATAATGTTTAAGCTTTGATTTCATTCTTTTCAAGTTCTTCATGGTTTCAGAAGAGGGGCTGCTTTTCACTCTCACTAATTGATTTTTATTGTGTATCCTTTTGTCATAAGTTATTTCCTTCAAAAACAGTAAAATAAACACATAACTCTATGTCCTCAGGTGTTAAAAGGCTGAACCCCCCGATTCTTTCTGCCTTTAGGGTGACATCTCTTTTATTTTGACTAATATACTCTTCAGTGAGGAAAAGTAGGTGACCTGTCTACCACATGCATCTTTATGCTTGCATGGCTCCTTAAAGATGCTAAGCAGATTTTTGACATAGCTACAGTGAAGAGGTGCTAGACAGAAGTTGGCTTTTTTGGGGTCTTCATGTTATCGTGAAGTCATAGCAGGCTTTATATTGCTGAAGAGCATATGGGATTCAAATGCACCAAATTCCACCACTGTTCTCCAGAAAGGATATGCCCCATGTGCAAAGCTTGAAAAATATATCTGTTTACCTGTGACCCACTTAGTAACTTTTCACGTCTCATGTTGAAGGTAAGTGTTGAAGATAATGTGTATCTGAGCTATAAGAAAGCTTTTTCATCCAGAGGCTTAAGCAACCAGATCTCTGATTCATTCAGTAAGTCATAACAACAGTCTCATTTAATGTTATGTTGTGTAGTTAAATCTCAGAGCTTAAGCACAGATTTCTGATACAGGCAGAAACAATCGCCTCTTGGTTGTGGAGGTAGGGTGAGAGGGCAACCTTTATTGACTGCGTTATGGCATCTGGCTCTTCGGGGAGCACTCTGAGAGATATGATCTGCATGTGGTCCTTGGCCACAAGCTGGCTTCCACTTAGAAAACTGCTTATCAATTATGGAAAATTAGGAGTCTGTGAATAAGAAAACAAGCAAAAGGTCTGTGTTGTTTTAGACCAGATACTCATCTAGTTCGGCATTCTTGTCTCTATTCATGGCGATGGTCAATGTTTATGAAAGGGTACAAGTATATTACACTTTTCAAAATGACAGAAATCAGTGGTTTGGGACTCCTTTAGCCAGAGTTTGAATTACAGGCCTTACTATCCTCATCAGTGTCTGTAAAACACAGCACATACAAATGAATGAATGTGTCTTTTGAATGATGCGATCAGAGAGGTCAAAATTCAGCACAGGCCTTGCCTAACAGAGAGATGGTTATTGTGTCATAAGCTTGGTTTCCTTTGCCACTCCTGAGCTTAATGTGTTCAAAAGGGGCAGATATGCTATCTCACTACCAAAGAGGCAGGGGGATAATGAAGTACAGATGACGTACACAGGAAAAGCGACGCACTTCTTGCATGCACTGTGAAGTGTTCAATAAAAGCAGTAGTGTCATACAGACTATTTGCTTGATGGATAAAAAATAAATTATTAATTGTTCTTTTACAAAGCATTGTTAATGTGCTATATATGCTTTCCTTCTATACATTTCATTATCCCTAAGGCAGGATGGTGGAACAATCTTTTCTCATACATTTGGCATACTCTCCTTTTCTTTCATCAGTTTCAGATAAATTAAAATTTCAGCAGCTTTTTGAAGCTGATTCTGTTTTTACTATTGGTACCAATAACTCAAGAATTATTAAAGGCAAACTTTAAACCGTAGCCATCTCTAAAGAGAGATGAGTTGTTAACACATCAAATAAAAGAGACAAAATTATGGCCTAAACCACAATGGAAATGTGTGGCTGTGAGGAATTCCTTTCAGTCACCTTCGCAATTCTACATTTCTGGTAGTTTAGCAGTGTGGCACATTAATGCCAAAGTACTATTGCTCTTTTTCTACTGTAAAAATAAGGATTTATTCCATACAGTTTGTGAAACTAAGCTAAACAGCTATATTAGAGAAGCTGATGAAGTGTGGGTTGGATGAGCAGGTAGTGAGGTGGATTGAAAACTGGGTGAACAGTCAGGCCCGGAGGGCAGTGGTCAGTGGAACAAAGTCTAGCTGGAGACCAGTAGCTAGCAGTGTACCCCCAGGGTCAATAGTGGGTCCAGTCCTGTTCAACATCTTCATTAATGATTTGGATGCTGGGGCCGAGTGAGTGCACCCTCAGCAAATTTGCAGATGACAGAAAACTGAGGAGTGGCTGATACCCCAGCAGGTTGTACTGCCATCCAGAGGAACCCTGACAGGCTGGAGAAATGGGCTGACAGGAACCTCATGAAGTTCAGCAAGGCGAAGTGCAAAGTCCTGCATCTGGGGAGGAGCAACCCAAGGCACCAGTACATGCTGGAGGCCACCCAGCCGGAAAGCGACTTTGAAGAAAAGGACCTGGGGATCCTGGTGGGCACCAAGTTGAACATGAGCCAGCAATGTGCACCTGTGGCAAAGAAGGTGAGTGATATCCTGGGCTGCATTAAGAGGATCATTGCCAGCAGGTCGAGGGAGGTGAGCCTTTCTCTTTACTCAGCACTGGTGAGGCCACACCTGGAGTGCTGTGTCCAGTTCTGGACTCCTCAGTAAAAGAGAGAGATGGACATACTAGAAAGAGTGCAGCAAAAGGCCACTAAGTTGATTGAGGGACTGGAGAATCTCCTGTATGAGGAAAGGCTGAGAGAGCTGGTGCTGTTTAGCCTGGAGAAGAGAAGGCTTGGGGGGATCTCATCAATGAGTACGAATACCTGGAGGGAGGAGGGTGCAAAGAGGACTGAGCCAGGCTCTTTTCAGTGGTGTCCAGTGACAGGACCAGGGGCAATGGGCGCAAACTGAAAAGCAGAATGTTCCCTCTGAACATAAGGAAACACTTTCTTACTGTGGGGGTGACTGAGCACTGGAATAAGTTGTCCAGGAGATTGTGGAGTTTCCCTCCTTGGAGGTATTCAAAGGTTGTCTGGACACAGCCCTGGGCAGCTGGCTCCAGGTGGCCCAGCTTGAGCAGGGGGATTGGGCCAGATGATTTCCAGAGGTCCCTTCCAACCTCAGCCGTTCTGAGATTAGCACACCTACAATTTCTACCAACATTAAATCTACACCTTAACACTGAGATATTCAAAACATCATAAAACTAAGGATTAATAAGCACAGGGTCAAGTATTTCCTTACACCATAAAGGATATACCTAAGTGTTGAATTGCCTCGTAATGTTTACGATCTGATAGATGACAAATTCTTTTACTTCAGTTTCTCCCAGAATAGGCTTCTAAGGGTTCATATCTGCTTTGTTAATCATTACTTTCAAGTTAAAATCTGAAGATAAGGATGTGAAATAATCATATGTTATGTGATAGGAAAAGGCCTATATCTAGGCCAATATCCTGTGTGAAATCACACCTTTATTTTTCAAGTAAGATCAAGTTTCTTGTATAAGTGATAGCCTTTGAACTCTTACCAAATAGCTTACCAAATAGCCCTTCTGCATTTCAGTTTTGCTTTACATAATGCATAGGAACATAGCCATTTTCCTCTCAAACTTGTTAACGGTATTTTGCCCTGACAAAAAGTACCTCTTAAGTGCAAATAGAGATCGGGAGTTGCTAGCCATTTAGGAAATGACATCAGAACCATTTTATAGCATGTTGGCCAGAGGCAGCAATGCCAGAATGGTGCCACACACGATGATAACCACCAGTTCACAGATAGGCCAGTATGTAAATACCCACAAGATGCAGGGTTGGGGACCACTACCCCTGGGAGTCAACTGTGGAAAGGACCCACTTCTTCAAAGACTGACTTGTCCTTGTTATTCTGTTTGAGAGAATATGTAAAGGCAAATGACATCATCCTAGTTTCTTCCTGGAAAAAAAGGAATGAAGAGCTTGTTAAACTGTCCCAGTACTTAGAAATTTTTTTTTGCCCCATGGGAATGTGAAACAACAAACAGAGTATTTATTTAAACAATGCTGCAGTTCCCCTTACCCATGCTCCAGGGTAGCATTTAAATCAGTAAGGGCAGCATTCTTTCCAGTGTAAAAGCAGTGAACAAGATCCTCTATTTAAACAGTTTACTCTATAAAGTACCTGAGTTAACATATCACTGCTGTACTAACAACACTCGATCATGTCAAACCACTTTGTATGGCGGGGTAAAATTGTTGCCTTAAATATGGTAGCTTAGTTTTCAACTATTTTAAGCAGCCTTAATGGATTTTAGAATTTTGGCTGCCCTCGTAGTCTCCTTGAAGGTTGCTCTGAGTGATGGCTCCAGAGAAAAATTTCTTCTCTGTGACCTGTGGGACAGTTTTAAGCAGTGAGGTCATGAAAGCACTCTTATTTAAATGCAAGAGAAGAGTCTGGCACAGATTTATTTTTAAGTTTCAGGAAAACCGCTGGAGAAATCATTCCCAACTGGCAGAAAGGGGACTTCCATTCCTCAGCTAGGATTATTTTGTCTCTTAAAACAAATTTCCTTCCCTTTCATAGGAAAATGTAAGAAGATTAAAATAAGGATCCTATAATCTAATATTTAGCTTTATTCACTTTCATATATTCTTTTCGTACGTGTCCTTCTGCAATACAAGCAGTGAATGTGGACTGCCTGAGCCTATGCATTTTCTCCCTGCCTTCAAGCTGTGCTAATGGGTCCCAGAAAGTAGAAATACTCAGTCTTTTTGGATGTTTCAGATCAGTGTCAGTGTAGTTAAGCAATAGAATTAGTAACCAGAGAAGAGCAGTTAGTCCGTGCAAATAAAAAAGCTCAGGATCTCTACAGATGAAAAATGAGAGAGCTAGAGGAACTCTTTTTAGACACAAATTTAAGGTAAGCATCTAGCACCTCTTGGGAGCCAGTGGGCTGTAGGGTCTGACTTTATTACTGTCTTTGAAAATCTCCCCTTTGAGCAAAAGCAAAACGAGGGCAAGAACATGTCTTTGAAAGGGGGCCCAGGTGTAGGTCTGAAGACTGAAGAAACTAAGCGCTGGCTGAAAGGTGGTGTTTACAGAGGAAGATAGCCATGCTTCAGGACTGATGGCATTCATTGTTTGAGGAGCTCTGAAAGGCTAAGGTGTGTCTCTCAGCTGCAGTCAGATGAGCTGAGTTTTGCACTGCTCTGAGTCTGCCTGGCAGTGTAAGATGCGAAAAACAAGCCTGGCAGGGGCCTGCCCGTTAATGGGCACCTTGACTGTGGCAGGCTGAAGGGGGCTCACCTGCACTATATAAAAGACTTCACAAAGGCCACTAAGACAGGATCGCTCCTGACTGACCTGACTGGCTTTGCCGGGGTACGCCCTCAGGGACAGAGAGGATCTTGGCGGAGAACACACTGTACTGTGAGAGATCTGCCATGCGTCCCACAGGAAGAGTACATCACTGGTCTGAGCTGCAGTTACTAGTGGTAGGCCTCAGCTGTAGCGGTGGCTCAAGCTAGTGCATTGCATTTTGCATCGGTGCTAGCTACAAGTGCATCCAGGGTCCGTTATAACGCAGTTGATGGATGTTAATTTGTTCATTGTTAATTTGTTCAGTTGCCAAAAACTGTTTGTTTTCAAAGGCAGCATAAAAAGAGTGCAGGAGGAAGAGTGGGCAATGCAGAGGGTGCCTGTCAACCACCACCCGCTGTTAGCAGTTGCAAACTTGGATATGGAGGGACTGAACTCTTGAGACAGTGAAATGAAGAGGGGCTTTGGTGGGACTAAGCTGTGGTGTGCTTCTTGTGGGGGGGAAATGTTCAGAGACCTGCCAGGAAGACAACGGTTTTTGGAGTTGAATGGCAAAGTTTGTAGCTCAGAGACATCAGTCAGGGAGTTTGGACTGTAGAGAAAGGGTGGGGAGGAGAAGGCTGCAGCCTGGAAGCGCCACCCCATCCATGAAGCAGTAGATGGTTACTTCCATCTTACAGAAATGCAGTAGTGGGAGTTACTACCACCTGTGTACTTGAAAATACTTAATTTTGTCATGTTACGCAAACTTCTGACTCTGGGATTATATAGTGGGATTATAGACAAAATTTATTGTTTGCTTTTTGGTTACTGCACCTGGCTTTTGACCAAGTAAATTGAAAAGTGAACTCTTCTACAGTAATAGCAACGTTGTTTAATCCATGGGTCTTATCACTGATACTGTTATGGAGGAGGAGGTAGAGAGCGTTCATGACGTGTGTAGGCATAAAGACTTCACAGCCTCTGAGCAGCAACATTTTGTCCTGTGTGAGCAGATATACTTTGGAAAGGGTAAGCTGTAATTCTTGGAGGCCTGGCCAACGTATTGTTTCCTTGGCTTGGAAAGCTGTATATTGGGTACCTGAACTGCAGCAAGGAAAAAATTAACAGCTTTTGTAGCAGATTCAAGCTGACTGTGGAATGTGCATTTAATAGATTAAAAGGAGACATGCATTGTGTTTATATGCAATGAACCAAATACTCCAACTGTTTCCATTTCATGTTGTGTTTTGTCTATTATCTGCAAAGCATAGAGGAAAACATTGCAAGGGGGAGCAGGGATTTGGAGAGTCTGTCTGCTGTTTTCTGAAAAGCCATTCAAGAGTGTAACGACAGGAGCTGATTGTGGTTGCGCATGGCTGACGAAGAATTCAAGAGATTGAACATTTGCATAAAACATACAGTACACATAAAAACTTAGGATATAAGTTTACTGTGACTTGAGAAACTGACTACTATTTATCTTTAAACAGAAAAAGTTTGACTATATTGGCTATTTCCTAATTCTTGTAGCATGTCTTCTTCAGCTCCAGTCTCTTACTATTTAATTCAGCAAATCCTAAACCTCTGCAGCTGGAGTGAGCTTCTGCAATTGCCATTTATGTGACATGAGTACTTTGAGACCCCAGTCTAGCAAGGGGGAAATTATTTTTTTAAAAAAACTAGCTTGGGTACATCTTATAGCAATCTTCTCCCACTGTGCAATCAAGAATATCTTTACTTTCAAAGTTTAGTCTTCTGTTTGTTGTGTCAAGTTCCTTGGTGTTCCCTTAGCCTGTTGTGCTTCATTTTATTTACTGTGGGTGTAGTATTTTCAGTCATCGAAGGCATTACATTTAATTTTCTACTGTTTTAAACTTCTTTTTATTGGAGCTCCAGCAAAGTTGTTTACCAGAGGTACATACTGTGAAGTACATTTTCCTGAGCTTTCCATGGGTGAAATAAATTGCTTCATGTGGGAAGAAGAGGAAAATAATGTGATGCATTAATTCTGCAAGAGATCTTTAAGATTTTATTTTTATTATTATTTATTGTGGAATATTCAGCTTCCTATCTAAAGTTGGAAAACTTTTTGACATTGGTATGATTTTTTTTTTTTTTTTTTTTTGCCTAACACCTTTGTCCTTTTAGGAGACACTACAAGAGAACTTCAGATTATTTCCGAGTATGTTGGCAGTCAGTTTAGTTGTATCAGCCGTATGAATATGGATCCATTCACCCAATAGCAAATGCTAACAGATATCTCTACTGCTGGGTAGGCACAAAGGCACACTGGGGAACCACTGAGGGAAGGGCTGTGTGTTGCGCGGTGCTGCCTGACCCATGCACCTCTTCACCTCTGGTGCATGACACCGCTGAAACAAAGAGAAATTTTAGTGCTGTTACCGTGTGGTCCTTCAGTCTGGGAGAGCTGGGCTGGAGACCTCTTATCCCCATTTTTAATACTTTTGCTGTCCTTTTATATTGATATTTTCCCTAATGTGCAGATATCCAGATCATCTTATTTTCTTCTATTTTTAAGTGGATGGAGTCCCATCAAACAGTCTGTCAGCTGCTCAATTTCCCACGTGGTCCTCTATGAATGTGTCTGCACAGTGTTTAGAGCGGGAGTGCACTCTTGAAGCAGGAAAGCACATAAATACCTAAACATACATATTGTGTACAGCAGATCACACTGTTTACATAGCGCTACACCTGTATAGCTCCTTCACAAATGTATATGCACAAAAGATGGAACACTAACAGTATGAATATTCATTTCAAAAAGCCCCTTTTATTGGTAATCTTTTCTTACTAGCATGAAAAAGGGAGAATTTTCCAAATTAATACTGATCTTTACTTAAATGTACTCTCTGCCAAGGTTGAAGTTAGATCATTATGAGCTCCAAGTGATTTTAAAATCAAAGTTTCTTTGATGATAGAGGCATATTCTAAACTAAAATGTGTGCATATTTTATGATCTTGTTATTATCTTGTGGTATTCCAGAAACACCTTCAATGAATCGACAGATAAATACATAGCGTAGAAATGAATTTCCCTTTCAGTTTACATGGGAAAGCTTCTCCTCCTCCTTTTTTCAGACCAGAACACTAAGGATTTCCTGCATTCCAAGAAACCAGAGAAATTGAGACTACAATTCTGAACTACAGATTCTGTGCTATTATAAGCAAAGACTATGCTTCCAGGTTTAACATAATAACATTGTCTCCTCCTCTCCTTCTTTCAAGCCGATAACCTATCGGATTGAAAATCAGTGTTATACTCCTGTCACTGCCACTGATGCCCAATGTAATGCTGAACAAGTCACTCTCCCTTTCTTAATTTACCCTGTTGGACGTAGGTGATGGTACCTTCTTTTTACAAGGCACTTTGAATTCTGAATATGGAACACAAAATGCAATTTTAAGTACAGATTTATTTGTTATAAGACGGTTTGGAATAATACCATGTAGATGAACCCGGGGGTATACAGAATGAAAAAGAAATGGAATTGCAGAAGTTTTTGGCATGTAATTGCATTGCCACATAAGGGGAAGACTGTGGTTCACCCAGGTAATTATTCCACAAAGTGCTGGGATCACACATGCAGCATTCATCATATTGAAGCTTCTGCTTTCTCACAGTAACCCAGGCATGCATTAAAACAGAAATGTAATACTTTGTTGTTTTGGTTAGGTTTTTTAACACATCTTCGTTAGTGCAACTTCCTTCCCAAATAAGCAGGAGTAGTGTTGTGCCATTTAAAGTTTGCACAGAATCACAGAATCACAGAATGGTAGGGGTTGGAAGGGACCTCTGGAGATCATCTCATCCAACCCCCCTGCTTGAGCAGGTACACCTAGAGCAGGGGGCACAGGACTGTGTCCAGGTGGGATTTGAATATTTCCAGGGAAGGAGACTCCACAACCTCTCTGGGCAGCCTGTTCCACTGCTCTGTTGATAGATGTTTACAATGGATTCCACAATTTATGTTTTTGTCTGTGTCTCCACTGCTTCAGAGACGACATAGCCCAGCAAAGACTGGGTTTTACAGCATATATTACCCAAAAAGCCAGGACTTCAGGAATAATTATTCTTTCAGTGATTGTGTCTTCCTTGCAGTTGTTTCTTACCACCTGTAGCTGGAAGGATAATAAGGAAATCATTTTACTGTCTGTGGATTATTTGGACATGTGAGGGTTAATGGGATTGAAATGAATTGTTTTTCTCATCTGGTCATTGCTCATAATCCTGAAAGAAGCCAGGTCAGATGTCTTTCCTCCACTTTACCATGTCTTTGATATATCAGAAATCCTTGTTCAATATTTCACTAGCAGCCATTTTAATTTTTGCCTGAATTTGCTAATGGTATTTATTTCTGGTTTTAAGGACTGTTTCTGAAGTAACTAGGAGAATTTTATACTTCTTAGTCTTCTTTATAGACATGACAAATGCTTCTTTCTAACCTAAAACATCTTATAGTATCCAAATGGTTTTCTGAATATCTTTTTCTTCTTTCTCACTTCTCACATTGCAAGAAATCCCAATTTATACTCCTTTTGGCAGCTACAAATGTAAAAACTTATCAGTAAGAATATAAAATTTGAGGCTGATTATCTAAATTGGTGTAATTAAAAAAAGGCCTAAAACTACTGAGTTTAAATATAACATGAAATTAGTAATGTAACTCCAGACTGGCACTGGCTTACTGAAAATCTCTGGGGTCTAGTATTGATGTTTCAAAATAAAAATTGGTACTTCTTGATATGTATATGTGAATTTCCTTATTTGTGCATTCATAGGCTAAACCTTATTCATTTAATATAAAAACATCCCTGGTTGCATGTGTGCCTGTTCCAGCTGTTACTTTTTACATGAAGTTAGCTCTGTCTTCCTACCATATATTCCTTTTACGCATCTTCACTGTGCATTCAATATTTTTATTAATTTGCTATGCTGTCATTCCTATCATGTTGGTAGTTTCATGAAAACAAAAAGCATATAATTATTAACAAAAGAATGAGTTGTGAGGAGAGCAAATTACACGGAAAGTAATATCTCACACATAGAAGCCTTCAGTGCTGTATATTTTACACTTACTCTCAGCAACAACAGGAAAGCTGATCCCCACCGGCAGTCTAATTACCATGCACTTTATAGCTCTTACAGCACCTGGTTTCTTCTCTCCTTTCAAAGTTAAGATTTCTGAAGTAAATCCATAAATCCAGCAAGTATTAACTCAAAAGCTTTGAACATTGCTTTGTTCCTGTGCAACATCAGATTTTTTGTTGTCTCAGTGAATGGAAGGCACATAAGGTAGAACACAGAAAGGATGGTACATCCGCACTCATACCATTTATGCCATTTAATCTGCTTCTGCAGATGTATGAGGACTGTTTTCTCCTTTGTCCCCCACAGTAATTGTAGAGTCTCATTTTGCAAATTGGGACCAAAACATAATTTTGTAACAGATATGTTGCGGGGGGGGGGCCAAACCCAAAAAACCAACCTAGTCTTCTTCCACAGAAAGAATCTGAGTGGTAGTCCGTTAAATTATAAAAGGAAACAAAACGAACAAAAAAACCCAGAAACCAATGTTATATGTTTTAAAATTCAAACGCACTGTTGCAAAAATAAACAGTTTAGTGGTAAAGCAGTAGGGTTTTTTTTCCCTCTTTCATCTTTGTTAATCAAGACCTTTGTTCATTTAAAATCAGTAATATCACTGCAACAATGTTATGCTGTGAGACAATAATATTTTGACTTATTCAGAAATAAAGTGGGGCATGCAGTATTTATAGAGACAAGTTACAATCTCTTAAAAACAAGATTTTATAATGGAAGTGTTGACACAAGCTTCATTCTGCTGGCATAATAAATTCCATTATAGTATTCACTATAGGAATTTCCAGTCCTTTTATAGACTATGGAGTCTCTGGAAAGCAAATGAAATAAAATAAAATAACTAGACTATCACACAAACTCCTCACAGTAATTACTTCTTAAAAGTGGCATATGTTTTCAGAGTGTTACTTTTGTTTCCAGGAATCTTCTCCCTCTCTCAGGAGACATTCTTTTTTTTTTCCCCCACCGCACCTGTTTTACCTTGAACTCATTGTCAAACAGACATATATAAAGGAATTTTCTAGGTATTTCATTAAGTTGCAAGAGAAGTAGAAATTTCAGGAACATTCAAATGAGTCTGCAAAGTCAATATGGTACCAGTTGTACATTTTTTATCCCTTGTTTGACTGATGAGGCTTACATTTGTGCTAGGAAACTGATGAAAGGTAAATCCCAAAGACTGAAGTGAACCAGACCACTTTCAGAAGTTGTATAAGGCCACATCCACAAAAGGATTCAGCATCAGGTCCCCAGTGTTAGCTACTTGACATTATCCATCCATTTTGTGATGGGGCATGATGGGAAAAGGCCAGCTAGGTCTGACTGAGCATTTGACTGGCCATATGTCAGTGGAGTCACTGGTTTGGGTCAGGAAACAGTGTAACTACATTAATGTGACTCTACATCTTAGCTTTTATGGCCAGAGGTAGGGTTTATTAACTAGGAACAGGGCCATGCTGGTACGGCTATAGTATTTTTGACTAAAGGCAGGTCATTCAACCAAATTCTAAGAGCCTAGATCCCACATCTTCCTAAACATGAATGGTTTCAGCTTCCTTACCTACCTGCTTCTCTGATGCTGCCCTAAATCCCCAGCCCAAGGGCAAAAGCAGGGTGAAGTTGCACTCTGCTATTTCAGCTGAATCTATATTCCCATTCAATTAAAGAAAAAACTGATGGGCTACAGAGTAGAACTAAACATAAGAGCAATGCTGGTGATGTTTGGCTAGGAAGATGGGAGTCCTGGATTCAGACCTTCGTCTTTAGCCTTTTGTGAAATCACTCTGTTGCCTCAAAACAGGCTGTGCACCTCGCAGCCCTGCTAGGCTGAGCCTTCTGAAGAGCAGAGGAGCCAGAGGCCCTGTTTCTGAGTCTGGTGTGGCCTGTGTGAGAGAGACACCTGAGGCTCTGCCACTGTGTGTACCCCACGAACTGCTGTGTAGGCTGAGCCTAGGGTCTTTGTACTCAGCAGGGATGCTGGAAAATTCAGGTTCTCCAGGCTCTCCCTTGCCCAAGTAGGAGGCAAGGGTTTTTTTGTGTGGATTGCGCTCTTGTAATCAGGTACTGAAATTCTGCCTAGCCCATGCTTTTAGCAACCCAAATGCTTTTATACATCTGAGTTTTCAGTATGTCAAAAGCCTAAGGACATGCCTGAGTCAGCAGGGGTAGAAAGTTTTGAGCTAATCCCATTGAACCACTTTAAACCTGGAAATGAAAGTGCTAGGGAAAGCTGTGGGAAGACACCATAGCTGATGGGAGATGTAGTTTGAGCACATTTGCATAGTGCTGCGTGAGAGGTAATGAGTGCCATCTCTCAACTGGTTGGCTCAGAAACAAGACAGTGTGGCCTTGGTGATACTGCATCCAAGCCCCAGCTAGTAAATCTGTATGGTGCTGCACAGATTTCTTTTTTAAGCCCCTGGAAGCTTTGAAATCTTAGGCATGTCCTAAAATCTGCTGACTTTAAATCAAATTAAGGGTTGGACTTCACTATAACTTGATTTATTTGAAGTTGTCTTTCTTTTGGAAAAGAAAATCAATTTGATATAATCCTATTGTTAGGGTTTTTAAAAAAAAAAAAAATAGAAAAGCCTTCTCTGAATGGCACCTTTTGATCTGTCTCACAAGTATGTGAGACTTGAGCCATGTTTCTAATATTTTATTATTTTCTGATTCCAATAGGTGCAATCTGTGAGCCCTCTTTCCTGTGTAAATCATGGTGTGCCACTTTCTTGAAGGGGTTATATGCATTTTTGCCCACAAAGAATTTTACTATGTGTAAAAGCAACTCCCACATATTAGCCCTGTGTACAGCTTTAACCCCTAGTGTTTCGAATTGTCACTTGCTAGAAGTTACTGTCTCTTATCTTGTCTGAATTCATTGACATGTCTTTTACTTGGCATTACAGGAAAGAGGCTGAACTGAATAATTTTATTATCCCATATCTGTAGGTTCTTTTCAGTTGCCGGACCTGAGCAGACTAGAGGAGAAGCTTTATTGTAAGTAATAGGAAGCCTGAATCCTCACAGAAAATGTCAAAAAAAATCCCCTCAGGCATCTCACAAATACTAGCAGAAAGATCAAGGTGGACAGGTTTTATTGTTCTGGTATGGTTATATAGTTATATATGAAATTTCTGTCAAGAAACTGTGCATTTAAGAAGTTTACTTTACAAAAACTCTAGCTCTAACTCTTCTTCTGTAAATATTGGGTGTCTTTGAAGTAACTCAAGCCTCCACCTGGAATCAGGTGGATCAGGAAGACAAGGTAAGATACTAGGACAAAGGAACTGTTTGGATGCCCTTTAATGGACTTAAAAGTATGTTGTGGCTGTAGTGACAACCCTTCAGAAGAGACAGGGAGGGTATTGATGCTAAATGCAACATCAGGTGACAGTGCAACAGTTGTTGTCCTAAGGAAGTCCATGGCAAACTACTGTCTTCAGTGGGAATTCTGCTTTTTATGGCCGTTAAACAAGTGGGAGGGTTAAGTTTGTACAAAGAGGGGAGATGGGTGAAGTATCCTTTCCTGATGCTTTTAATTCCCAGAGTTCCCTTTTTAGCAGTTATTCCAAGAAATGACTCAGGGAGTACTGGGCTATAAATAATTTTATTTTACACTTAGGGTACAAGAAGAGGGATGAGGGACTAGATGTTTAGATGATTGGCCTGATACTGGAGCTGCTCAGGCCTTCATTTCTAAGCTGTGAGAGTTGGCTGAATTTAATTAGGGACAGACAGCTGACAATTTGTGAGTTGTACATGCAGGCCATCTTTAGCTCACTGAAAAGCACTTGTATTTGTTCGACTTGGCAAATACAGTATTCTTTTCACCATTCCATAATACACATCCTTTGCCCATTTACGTGTGCAGACACATTAACTGAACAATGAAAAGTACACCGTAAGTAATATGCATTACATGATTGCACTGTAAAGAATAATAACCAGCAGAACATCCAGCAAGTATATTTCCATGGACATTTCTGCATGTTCCTTTTTTATCAACTGCTAATATTATAGTCCTGAAATTTCAAGGAACGGTACTTAAATATGTAAATTCTTGGTTTAACATGTGCTAAAGCTTGAAGGTCGCACAGTATTTTCAATCAATGTATTCAGTTTATTAATAAATACAGGGACATTATAATGGTGCCCTTAAAGATACTTAAGTCCAGGCCTCTGCAGAGACTGAATCATTGATGTATTGTGTCATTGTTGCATCGGAATGTTATACTGTCAGATTTCTTAAGACTGCTCATCTGCCTACATTTTAGGACATTTATAGGTAATCAGACTAAAAAAATAAAATCTAGAAATGCAAACTATTTCAGGTGAAGGTCTCATTGGAAACTTTGGGAAAGAAACAGTAGTTCTTAAGCAATGTTTTTTCTTTGACTAGGTGCTATAACCTTGATATGCACTGTGGTGCATATTTTGGTGAACCATTTAAAGGAAAAAATAACACAGGAAGCTGACTGAACAATGCATATGTCAGACTCTCTTTCTGTTTACTTGTTTGCCTTTTTTGAAGAGAAAATCATAAGTTTAGAGGGACAGGGGAGGTTGATTGATAACTTAAGGCAACTGAGAAAAAGCTTAAATGAAAGTAAAATATATAGGACAAATTTTATGGATGTATATTATATTTTAATAATTGATATGATCAGTGTACATTTTGGAATTTTTAAGAGACATTCAGTAAGTTTATAGCTGAATAGATTATTTAGGTAAGCATGCACATGAGTATGGTTTGCAGAAGTTTTTGTCATTCATAATTTTATGTCCAAAGAAGTAAAATTCCTTTTGTAAGGAATTAGAATAGGCCAGTACTGAAAATCACGCACATAATTTATGTTCTGTGCTCATGAAAGAAAGGTTTTAGTGTTTATATTTTATTTATTTACATTTAACTTTTATTTACCTATTAATATATCTGGTTTTCTCTATTTAAAATGGAAAAGATACTCAGAAATAAGATATGGGGCAAGTTTTAAAACAAATGGAAGAATTTTTTTTTTTTTTTGTAAAATGAGTCAATGCTCACTCAAGTTGTGAAGAGATTGGAATTATTATAGACTTTGATCTGAAAATGCTATTTGCAAACAAGAATTTGTTAAGAATTTATGGTGGATTTTTTTCCTTTCTTCTCACAATTATTTTTATCACTCCTTAGGAGAAATTACATTTAGAGAAGAGAAAAAGCTAATTATAAGGGCTTCTAGCTTCAGGGGTGAAAAATGCTTTAACTGTTCTGAGTTATGATTAGATTCTGCTGCGCCTTCACGATACATCAGTGCCATGCCAATGCCTTGTTCCTGTCAAAGTGATTATACCAGAGACAACTGATTTCTTCTGACTGCAGTATTTCAATATGCAACCCAGACATTGAAAATCCCACCTACACCGAAGAGTTAGTAGAATATCTGACTCATTTATAACCACGGACAGCAGGTGTTAGATGCGAATACTTCCTCCACAGTTCTATTTACAGATTTACATAGATTTGAGGAAATTGGATGGCAAGGATAAGATCGGTACTGCAGTTTCTTGAATTTCTCTTCCAGAGAACATTAATATGTGATATAAGTAATTAGTGCCACATTACAATTATCATGTTTGTGCTTGTGTGCCATTTCATGCCCAACAATAGTATCAAATTAAGATTGAATGTTTAATTGTTGAAGTAACAGTTGAAGACACATCCCTTTAAGATGTGATGTGTCGTTGGGTGAGTCATAAAATCCTTGTGCTTTTACATCTATTTGCTACACTGAAAATTATTAGAATTATTTGTGTCAGGGTGGTGGTGATATTGCTATTCTGTAAGTCACTGAAATGAAGTTTATGCACGACTGTTTGTTGAGTTTTTTATTGTAGCTCATCCCTGTAACACCTGAGCATATTCCACACAAAATTAATAGGAAGATCTTACACGGACCTGAAAATAATTCAAATACTCTTGACAGTTTCAGAACTCATTATTTTTTGCTTTGTTTTCACAGGGCATGGAGACAGGGTTGTCACATGGTGGTAATAAATGTAGTACTTGAATTGTGAGTGTCACTGATGTTGGCAAGGCTTTTTCTAAGAAGGCTGTGCAATGTTTTCTAAAGATGGTCAGGTCTAGATCTGCCTGCTGTCCTCTGACAGAGGCTTTGTTTTGTCCCCTGCACACAAGAGTATTGATAATGGTGCTAACAACAATGAATCCACCTTGGTTTGTTGTATAGTCTCCCTAAGGATCACAGTTCTAGTGCTTTACTAATATATTTATTGGTTTTCTTCAAATATTCTGTAGCTGCTTATTCTGAGGTAGAGGAGATTCCAGGTAGCCACTGGCAGCAAACTCCCCAGGTCGGTTTTAATTTCCTTGTAAGGATTATATATGGGCTTTGGTGAATCTCTTTATATTGCAGAATTCTCACAGCTCTGTCAGCTCTATAAAGCCATTAATGGAAGAATATATTTTCAAGGTTGTCTACTTTGTGTCTTCTCTTCTGATATTTCAGTCTGCATGCCAACTGATTGATGCTACAGCAGTAGCTGCCAAATACCTGTCTTTTGTATCATGTTGGCTTTTTCTGTGTTTGTTGGTTGCCAGCAAATTGTGAAGGAATGAAAAATACCTCTCATATGAGGTCATTGCTGTTTATGCCAAAGTTCATAGCAACTTCCTCTGTCACTTTGCTTCCATGTTTTTGCTACCTGTGTCCCCTTCCCTGCACCCAGTTCTCACTGTAGCATTATAAAAGCTGCTCGGGGTGCGAGGACTGCTATCCATCTGTTGGTAGCAGCTGGGTAGTATGGCATTTGACCACCAGTCCTTTCTGCAGTGAGTCTTTCCTAATGCTCAGTTCTGATCTGAGTTTCTTAAAGAACTTCACTGTCAGCAGCTCATTGTCACTGGCACGTTACATATGTGTGCCAAGAGCTTTCTTCTGCAAGGCTTACAGATGGGCTCAGCTTAACATACATGAGTAGTCCTACTACAGTCAATGAGACCTCTTATGTACATGAAGTGCCTGTATAAGCTTTTGAAGAAGGTTACTTAAAAATTATCTGAATATACATGTTTTTGTACACAACATTTTTCTTTGTAAGGACTGCTGCTGTGAGGGAACTTATCTGGCTCATGTTGCTTACTGTAAGATACCCAGCATTATCTGTCGGCTCTTTCACACAGATCTTTGTCTCATCCACCCATGCAGATAAGTGAGATGTGCCCCCTTGCTGCGCAGATTTTTCAATGAGCTCTGCAAGGTGGATGGGCATTTTTAAGAACTATTCTCAGGTCACAAATACTATGGACATCCCCATAGGTTTTGGGGATTTCTAGGTAATTGCACCTATCCACGCCAAGTTAAAAAACAAGCATTCTGCTAACACACATGATCAGTAGCACTGTCCTGCCTCATGCCTGGTGTCCCCAGACAGTTTGTAAAAGAAGAAATATGAGTATCTTCTGTCCCATTATTTCTTGGGAACCAGTGGCGTTTTGTTCAGATTTAAATCTTTTCCAATTCTTTCCCCTACAAAAGTTTTGTAACCATTAACTTATTCAAAGATAGTTTGGCCCTTCTTCCAGTCAAATCCTCAATTGTTCCTTTTGCTTTGGAAAAAAATGTTAATGTCACCTAGGCACAGCCAAATACAATTATTGTCTACTCAAATAGTAAGCAGAATGGATTGGATAAACTTGTCCAATTTACCATTTCTGGAGGAGAATATTCTTTCCAGACCAGACATAACAGCAAACAAATCACTTTGTGATGAAAATGTGGCCAAGCACTGGTGACCCCTTGTTCCATCTTTGGGTCAGTAAGGTTTTCAAGGAAGCCCCTGTGGTTTGCTTGGCCCTATTATTGCAGATTGTGCTGTTAATGCATCTATAAAAATATATATAAATAGTAATGATGAAGAGCAAGAGTATAACTGTCCTCCAGTGCTTTCAAATATTTATCATACTCTTACACATCTGCTGAAACACATTCCCAGAAGCCTTTAATTTTAACACATTATTGGCAGAAATCCATTTGTTGCCTCCTTTTGCTGCCTCCACTGCCTCTAACATCACTCCTTTAGTACTTTTGTGCATTTGTTCTTTATGTATAGCTAATAAGTGTCCATAAATACTTTCAGGCCTAAACTAAGATGGCTTACTGCTAAAAAAAATAAAAGCTACAGGTAACAAATTAGGATAAGTAAGGAGGAAAGAGAGAGGGAACCAACACTAAGCCAGTGTTACAGGCAAAGAAACTGAAGCTGCTCTCCCATGCAGTGTAACTAAGTCTCACTTAGGGCTGTTGCTGTTCATGTTTGTCTCTGCTGGCAAACCAGCAATCCTCTCTTTACTCCAGCTCTAATGTTTGTGCAGCCTTGCTTTGGGCTGTTTGAGTGCCTTAAAGCTATAGAAAACTAACCTGAAAAGCAGGGAGGGGAGAACAAAACCCTTTCATATGGCTTTTCATACTGAAATGGCTCAGCCAGGGTCAGAGTTGAGACAGGGAGGATGGCAGGACTGAGGCAGCCAGCAGACAGCTCAGCTTTAGGAACTACCGCCTCAGGCAGAAAGGAGATTAGATAGCTTGTCCCTTATCAAGTCTGCAACAGAAGCAAGAATGAATCAAAATCTGAGTCCAAGCTCAGTGCCTAACACATAGAAATAACTTACCTCTTGAATTTTCCATTTAGTGTTCTTTTTCACTCAGCAGTTTGACATTTTAATATATAACTGTGCCCAAGAGAAGTATTTTATTTCTTTCTCTCTTTTATTTTAATTTGTAAACAGCTTTGCATGCTTTTGCTTTTATTTGTGTATGCACATCTTGCAAACTTAGATTACAAAATAAGACAGGAATATAGGTGTTCAGATGAAAAATGCAGTGTGTCAGTTTTCAGGCACACAAAAGACAGCTTGGCTTTAAAGGTATTTTTATAATGTGAGAAAAATAAGATACAAATACGTAATTAAAATTGTGTAAAAACTGGATGTGTTTAGTTTAAAGGGGCTGTTTTTTCAAAAAAGAAAGCTTATGTTCAAATACACATACAGTTTTGTATGGCCAAAAGTGTAGATGCACCACATAAATGGCTATGTATCAAAGAAAACATACTATCTAATATACTCATGCAAAAGAAAATACTAGAAAACTGATAATAAATGGCTGTCTGGAGTGCTTAAAAATGGTGAAGTCTAGGCTTCAAAAATATGTTAATTGAAACAGGTATTTTTTTTTAAAATACAGACAAACATGTAAGAAATAGAGTTGGCATTTACTTGCAAAACAATGCTAAGAAGTATTCCAAGTTAAGTGATTTAGAAGAAATGGCTCTGGATTATGTGGCTATCAGAGTAATAAAAGGACAATACTAATTAGCATGCCAAATCTTCAATACCATAGCAATCCAATTCTCGCCTTTGGTAATTCTTTATTGTAGCCATAGTAACAAAAGAAGGAGACTTAAGTCACCCAGGCATGTGTAGTTCCTTTTATTTTTCTTAAAGAAATCTTAATTTCTCTATCTAAGAAGCTCTGTTTTCTACTTGTAGCACTTGTAATTATACTTTCCTACATTTAAATATGACAGAATATCCTTAGGCATTAATTCCTTCCTACATAGCTCATCTAGATTTAATTTTACAAGGCTTGCTTTAGCTTTCATTATTTTATGAAGAGGCTTTCAAAATAAGCTGCAGTATTCAGAATTTGAATATATATATATAATGAAAGTACTTACCTAGAATAGAATAGTTATTTTGAGGGATGTACTTTTAGAAATAGTTTAAAAGATTTTCATGCTAAGGCAAAAGAAAGTTAAAGAAGGTAGTGATTAGAAAGCTCCAGGAAAGGTCTTAAAATATATAATGAATCATAGATTAATTCAGGTTGGAAACGGCTCCAGAAGGTCTCTGGTCTAACCTGCTGCTCAAAGCAGAGTCAGTCCTGAGGTCAGCCCAGGCTGCTCAGGGCTTGATCCAGTTGGGTCTTGAAAGCCTCCAAGGCTGGAGACTGCACAGCCTCTTTGGGCAGCCTGTTCCACTGCTTGACTGCCATCGTAGTAAAAGAGTATTTTTTATATTTCCAGTGGGACCTCCCCATTTCAGTTGATGCCTGTTGTCTCTCACCGTCCTGCCAGGACTGTTGTGGCTGGGTCTTCTTGCTAAACTTACCATAGGCACTGGGGGGCTGCTGTTGGGCCATCCCTTCTCCCAGCTGAATAAGCCTCAGGCTCTCCTCCCAGGACACCTGTACACCTGCTCCAGCCCCCAACCATCTCGGCAGCCCTCCACTGAACTTGCTCCAGTTTATCAATGTCTTCCTTTCCTGTTCAGGAGGCCCAAAACTGGACACAGTATCCTAGATACGGTCTAACAAGCTAAGTAAAGGGAATAGACAGTTCCCTTTCCACTGTGTTATGTTCCTGATGATAGACCCCCAAACACTGCTACCCTTCATTACTGCCAGAGCGTGTTCGTCTTTAGCTTATGGTCCACTAGAGTCTTCTCTACAGAGCTGCTCCACAGCCAGTCAGTCCCCAACTTGTACCAGTGCAAGGGTTTCACCCATTTAAGGTGCACAACTCTGCATTTGTCCTTGCTTTGTTTCTTATGGTTCCTGTCAGCCCATCCCTCCAGCCTGTCTAGGTGCTTCTAGATGGCGACCATGCCTTCAAGAGGATTGACTGCATGCACCAATTAGGTGTCATCTGAAAGTTCAATGAAGGTGAACTCTGACCTCTTCTCCAGGTCACTGAATAAGATATTAGACAAGGGAGGTCCTAGGGTAAAACCCTGAAACAATCATAACTGGCCTCCAGGTAGAGCATGCACAGTTAACCACCCACCCTTTGGGCCTCAGGGCCCAGACAGGTTTTCACCCATCTAGTAGACCACCCATCCAGACCCACCACCCATAATGTTCCAACTTTGATATTGGGATGCTGTGGGATAGGAAAGAGTACTTCTATTTTATTTTTTTTTTTTTTTACCAGAATTCATATTTCTGAACTACCTAAAAAACTCTTTACTAAATGATATGCTAATATTTTTAAGTCACAGATCTATAAATATTTACTCTGACACAAGTAATTTCAGTTTTTTGCACATTGTATATAATGCAGTTTGTTGATTTCTATCAGTCAATATCATAGTGTTTCTTCTTTCTCCACCTAGTATAACGAGAGTGAGAAATACTCAGCAGAACTGTACTCAATGAACACGAAATTATCATAGTTTAAAATGACCATAACAAATGCATCATCCTCATATTGATCATAGTTGTTCTGAGAATGATTTAAATTAAAATCTATTTATTTTTTTCCTATCATATTCTGTGAAACTGTGTAGGTGTGTAGAACAATAGAGGTTGGAGAATGGGAGTTTTTGTCAGGAAATAACATGAGCAGTTCTTGAGATGGGAGCCCTAGAATATTTCATATGAGAGGCAGGATGGGTTTTCCAAGATACAGATATCTCTCCTCCTTGTCTTCGTGATGGGTGGCATCCCTAACTGATTTGGTGTCAAGGATGCACGGAACTGTGTTCCTATTAGATTTCAGGAAGCATCTCCATCCTTATAAAATTTTCTTCACTGCCACAGTTAAAGGTACTTGCAGTTGTGACCCAGAGCCAGGCTGCAGTAAGTGGCCCAAGAGCCAGCTTTCTCAGTGCAGACAAATAGATTTGGGTCGCTGGAGGCTATCATTCATCCTGAGCCCCTTGTGCAATGTACTTGTTTTAGAGCAGGTGACTGAAAACTTGGAAAATATCCTCTCCCCTCCACCATTCCAGTCCCAAAAGAGCTGGTACCTGCATATCTGAGTTGTGTAGGCTCAGCAGCATCCCACAAACAACTGAGAAGCACAAGAAGTGCTGCTGCTCAGTCTTCACAGGTCCAAGCTCACCAGTCTCAGATTTCAGTCACCCCAAATATTCGGCTGCAGCAAGCCACAGTGAAATCCCCAGGAGAGGGATTTCTGAACATTGGCCATGCTTTCCTTAATATGTTTCTTGTTCTCCTTTTTTTCAGCAGTATTTTCTACATTTGCATCACTGTTTTCCTCTCAAAGCTTTTCTTTCTTTTCACATGATAGGTGTTGCTACCTGAAATGGTTTTTCTTTTCTAACCAAACACTTTAATTGCGGGAGCATAGCATATCAAACCTGGCACTGATTATGTCAAAATTAAGGAATGCAAAATTACATGAGAAATATAGGTATATCAATTTTAAAAATCCTCAGTTTGAGGTAAAAATTTTTTTATATGAAAAGCCCTAAACATAAAATCTCTCACTGACAGCTTAAGAATTGTATCAAAAGAAAAATGGCAATTTACTGTTTACATAACACACAAATACTTATGTGTGTGTTTGTTTCTTTTTTAATGTAGAGAATCACTTTGCTATCCTTCCTTAACACCACTACCAATCTCATCTTTTAGTTTCTCAGAAAACTTTAAAAATGTTGAGACTGGCTGGTTTCACAGTGAAATCCACATAGAAGGTTACGTGTTGGTTGTGGATCAGATCATCTTGAGTGCCATCACGTGGCATGTACAGGACAACGAGGTGATCAGGCCCAGTCAGCAGGTCCTACTTGAATAACCTGATCTCCTTCTATGACAAGGTGACCTGCTTAGTGGAAGAGGGAAAAGCTGTGGATGTTGTCTACCTAAACTTTAGTAAAGCCTTTGACACCATTTCCCACAGCATTCTCCTGGAGAAACTGGCTGCTCAAGGCTTGGACGGCCATACGCTTTGCTGGGCGAAAAGCTGGCTGGATGGCCGGGCCCAAAGTGTTGTGGTGAATGAGTTAAACCCAGTTGGCGGCCAGTCACAAGCGGTGTTCCCCAGGGCTCAGTGTTGGGGCCAGTTCTGTTTAATATCTTTATCAATGATCTGGATGAGGGGATCGAGTGTACCCTCAGTAAGTTTGCAGACAATACCAAGCTGGGCAGGAGTGTCGATCTGCTCCAGGGTAGGAAGGGTCTACAGAGGGATCTGGACAGGCTGGATCAATGGGCCAAGGACAACTGTATGAGGTTCAACAAGGCTTAGTGCTGGGTGTTGCACTTGGGTCACAACAACCCCATACAACGCTCCAGGCTTGGGGAAGAGTGGCTGGAAAGCTGCCCAGCAGAGAAGGACCTGGGGGTGCTGGTTGACAGCCGGCTGAACATGAGCCAGCAGTGTGCCCAGGTGGCCAAGAAGGCCAACAGCATCCTGGCTTGTATCAGGAATAGTGTGGCCAGCAGGAGCAGGGAAGTGATCGTGCCCCCATACTCGGCACTGGTGAGGCCTCACCTCGAATACTGTGTTCAGTTTTGGGCCCCTCAGTAAAAGAAAGACGTTGAGGTGCTGGAGTGTGTCCAGAGAAGGGCAACGAAGCTGGTGAAAGGTCTGGAGAACAAGTCTTATGAGGAGTAGCTGAGGGAGCTGGGGTTGTTTAGTCTGGAGAAGAGGAGGCTGAGGGGAGACCTTATCGCTCTCTGCAACTACCTGAAAGGAGGTTGTAGTGAGGTGGGTGTTGGTCTCTTCTCCCAGGTAGCTTGTGATAGGATGAGAGGAAATGGCCTCAAGCTGCATCAGGGGAGGTTTAGATCGGATATTAGGAAAAATTTCTTCACTGAAAGGGTTGTCAAGCATTGGAACAGGCTGCCCAGGGAAGTGGTTGAGTCACCATCCCTGGAGGTATTTAAAAGACGTGTGGATGCGGTGTTTCAGGACATGCTTAGTGGTGGACTTGGCAGTGCTATGTTAACAGTTGGACCTGATGACCTTAAAGGTCTTTTCTGACCTAAACAATTCTATGATTCTATGAAATACTCTCACTGAGCCTTCTGCAGTGTTTCAGGCCTTCTCTTGTAAATTGTTAGATGGAGTCTGTTTAGACTGTTTAGACTGTCTCTTCATTGCAGGAGCCTGTATTTCTCCTTCTTTTCCATTCTTTGCTCACTTCTGACAGATTGCTCCACCATCTTTTGCAGTGCAATTGTGTAATTTTTTCCTCTGAGTTATTTAAAGTCATATGAAATTTTCCTCCCTAAAATTTTGATTTATTTTTACCAGGATTTTCTGAAATATAAGTAAACTGAAGAAAGTCAAGAGAGGACAAATCTGAAAGAACAAAGGTACCTAATACTTACTTTAAGGCTTTGCATCCCAAACTGCAGCCTTTATAACTCCCCTAAGTGGCTGCGTAACTTTGGAGCCTCCTGTCTCCTTTACTTTCATACATTTTTCTGAGCCCTCAGCATGTTGCCATGCTGGCATGGCTGTCCAGCTTCTCAAATGGAGCAGGATTAGGTGGAGCTGGGTTGGAGGGAGCACGGACTGAACCTGCAGCTGTCTTTAGCCACCTGTCCGTGTAAAAAACCCAGTATTTCCTGAAGGCTTTAAATTGTTTTTTCCTGCGCATCCCAGAACTAGCTTAGTGTGGAGTGGCCCAGCCGTAATTTACATTTAAGCCTAATTTGGATTCATAAGCAAGGCATTCCTTAGTCTGTTTCACCGGAGGGGCTCTATCCAGCTGGCATGCTCTTAGCATGACTAATGGTGCAGGCTGTGCATGAAGTACAGCAGCAGAAGGAGGTGATGGGAGTCCTCATTCATTCCTCCAACAGCAGTATGAGTAGGTGATGCGGGCAGCCTAGGTTCAATCTCTGTCTGGCAGAGGGGGTTTATGCCCACTTTTCACCCCAATCTTACACTTAAAAGCTATTCTAATATACGTTTTTTCTGTGAAACAACTCTGCATTTTAAAGAATTATTTACTTATTTCCATAAGTAAATGGAAGGAGGTGGGGAGGGGTATGTACAGAATTTGTGCCAGAATAGTCATGTTATTTTGGTATCCTGGGGCAATTTAGAGCTCTTGCCTGGGAAAAGGAGAGGGCTGACTTCTAGTCCTTGCTAGTGGTTATTTAAAAGCTTTAGCTGATGAGTGATTAACAAAAAATTCATGAACGTTAGCCTCCTGGCTGTTGTAAATCTCAACTGGATGCCTAATGCTACTCACAGGTTGAAGAGGAAAGGGATGTACCTGCCTTGGTAGGAAGTGTACTTGCCTGCTTGCCTCTCTCCCTCCCTCCCTCTAACAGGTATTTTATGTATTTTTCTGGATTTAGACCTTGAATTTAGGCTTTAGTCCTTGCATTCCCAAACTATACTTGTACCAAAGAGCAAGAAATGAGATTTGTCCTAAGGCACAGAACCCAGCATAAGCATTTGAAAAGCTTTGTGTGTACACAACTGGCTATTACAGTGGTATTTGAAAATGAGCAAAAATGGATATCATTATGCACATTTGACAGCAGCGTGTACAGAGCATGGAAAGAAGAACAGGTCTTGTGGCTTGTGTGTCTCATTCAGAATCCAAGCATTGAATAGGAGAGGCTAAATCAAGATAGTTTGGACACTTCAAAGTGTTTGCATTCCATTTGTTAGAATCACTTTTCTTAAGACTTTTTAACATAAGTATTCTTGAAAGGCAAAAGGCACTTAAATTACTGATATGTGTATAAATGTAAATTTTTGCTTAACAGAATGTGTGTTCTGTTTGGTATTTTAAGATGTTGTTTAGTAAATATTCTGACTAAAGATGTACATTCAGCACATGGAAGATAAAAGTAGTGCCTAATCTTTTTAACTTTCCCAGTATAAAACTTGAACAGGTAGGGTATTATTGCAAAGCAACTACATCAGAATAAAATTGTAGGGGTTAGAGTAGCATTTATCTAGCTCTCTGAATAAGGGCTAGCTCAAGTTACTCTTTACACTGCTCAGAGCATTATCTAATCTTTATACCACTGACTTCAGATATAGTTGGGATGGGTGTTTGGTGGTTGGCAGGCTACATAACACAGGGGCAAGCTAAGGGCAGATTTTTGTGCTGTTTGTGCATAGCAAAGTTGGTATATGATCTAGAATTTCAGTGTTGTGATGAGACAGCCATCAGGGACAGAGATAACATTTCTAAAAGACACTTTTTTTCATTGAAGTGGGACTACACATGTGAAAAACTCAAACATACAGGATATCTGTAAATTGTAACAGAGTAATTTAGCCAACAGGTTGTTTCTAATCAGGTTAAAGCAGAAAAGCTGTGAATTGTGAGGCCACTGAGGGGTAGACCAAGATGTTGAGAGATTAAGATTTATCACCAAAATATATTTTCCCAGATTTGAAAGAAACAGAGAAGTCCTTTTTTCACTTGTAACACCACTGTAAAAGTATCTAAGACAGTCCATTCACTAGATTATCTTAAAACCTCAGAAACTTGAAAGCATGTTATATGGGAATTGTAGTACTGCACAAGCCCTCAGACTTCAGCCAGCAAAATAAAAGGGAAATTTAATACCCCAATAGTATTAACATTGTATTTACAGCTGCTGCTGCTGCCCACATGAAAAAATATTTCCCAGGGGCTGAGATCAAAGGTACTGCCACAGTGTGACATACTATGGGACTACACTATAATAATTTTACAGATTTAATAGATTGTTTCCAATGAAAATGTGTGTGATATAAACTGCAGGTGTTCATAAACAGAGAATGAAGGATCAAAACTTTTTTTTTTTTTTTTTGTAAATACAGGTTAAATATTAAATTAGCTACTTTCAGCTGTGCAACAGGCTCATGCTTGATCCTAGAAAAGTACCTCCTTTATCTATAGCTTTCAGGGAGCATGTATCATCCAAATATCCTAGAATTTTGGTGGGACCATGAATCCTGTGTAACTACTAGCCTACTTTTTCATATTAAACCAGTAGGCTGCTAACTGTTGTCTGTGTTTGCTATTTTTTTTAAAATTAGTTTTTGTAATGCTGTTAGTTACCTTATACGTAAGGAAGTTTATATGCAAGTGGAAGGTTCTTTATCAAAACTGAGGCAAAAACCCCACAGTTATTGTACTTTGCAGAACGTCTTAGCTGGAGGAAACTAGGCTGCCCTTCTTTGTTTTATTTTGCCACCCTGATATAGATGAGGGAAGCATCATATCCAAAAGGACTTAGAAATGGCAGCAGCCTACTTGCCAGATGCTGTGGGTACGTCATCAGAATGGTGCGCAGGCATTTAGCCTCCTGACTCTATTAATGTTAATGGGAGTCAGGCAGTTCAACCTCCACGTACCATGCTCCAAGCATATCCATTGAAGTCTGGCAAACAAGCCCTGAGGCTTCCTTATAAAAGTCTTTGAAACTGCTGCTCTTCTCCTGTAAGATTTGTGATGAAAAACAAGCCAGAAAGCTGCCCACTATACAAAGAATTCCATGCAAAAGCTGTGCCTGAATATAGATAGGTCTGAGATTTTGGCATATGACTGAAATCAAAGCACTCTGAGGGGAAGAAGGGTGGTATGAGAGGTGCCTGCTTCCCATGGGCAATGAACTGGCTGGCTTTGTAGATGCATCTTCAGGCAGGTATTTTATTTGCATATTATATGGAAAGCTGCTGAAAACACCTGAACCAGGCACCACAGTTTACATCCCCAACCCTGACAAAACATCGCTGATTTATTGTGTTGTTCTGGTCTGATGCAAAGTGGCTGCACAGCCAGTTTATCTCTCTTCTCTGAGTGTGGAAGGATATTCATGTATTACAGAAGGCTGACCATAAAGATCTCCCTTTCAGCTCCTCTCTCAGTAGGGAAAGTGACTGCATCCCTGCTGCCCCCATTTATGTGCGGAGGGGGGAACTGCCCTTACAGCAGCTGATCCGCTGGTTACCCGTGAGAGGAGGAGACTCAAGACATATCTGGGAATAGGGCCCCAGGGAGCTCATTCTTCATGCCTTCTGCCATGTGTGGTCTTATCTACGGTAAAGTCTGAAGGTAATATTTATTCCCATGTAGATATTGCAAAAGGATCACAGATGGTGCAAAAATCGTATCTGGAATGCAAATAAAAAGGGGCAGGAAGCCAGACTCCATTGCTTTCTTACTTGTGTCACTAACTTTGAAATAATATTACTCCCATCATCAGAGCTACTAACTAGAAAGCTCCTGGGAGAAAAGACTCAAGTTCTTTCTTACTTCCAAAGACGCTCAAACTCCTTGACTCTACAAATGGGTAAGATAGTTGGTTCCAGGTTAAGCCAGTCTGCAGTTACTTTCATGCATGCTTAGAATCACCAAGCTTTTAACAGTGGCCTACTTTTTCACCTCCTGTATTCCTGCAGCTGTGTGGTCCCCTGCAGACTGGGCTACCTTCCACAAGCCGTAAAAAAAACTTAAGGGCTGCTCTGATTTAGCCTTTTTTTAAAATTCGCCTTGACCGCAGTTGTTGGCCAGAAGTGCAGCAATGCAGGGTGGCAAAAAGCAACCATGTTGCAACTAAGAATCTGCCCCCAGATTGCCTGATTTTGATCAGGTACAGTGCAAGATATGTCAGGTCACAGATTTCCTGTTAGGAGAACTTTTTCAATTTTTTTGTGGTAGCACGGAAGGATATTTCACTGTTTATTTCTTTGTCCTCATTAATACAAAGTGGCTTGCAGAGAAAATATGTGGTTGAATAACTGAACTTCATGCTTCAGGGTATAATGTGATCCCTTCAGAGAAATAGATCTCTCCTTACATGCTGCCCATGCCATGGCATAAGGAACAGTGTGCACTGTTGTGTGTGTGCTAAGACAGGAGCCAGCAAGAGTGTATTAACTAGACCTTTCATGTTACTCTCTGACTGCAACAGGAAGCTGGATGATAGATGAGAGTGAATGTGGAAAGGACCATGTGGCACATTGTGTCCCCTGCCACCACAGCGGGCCACGTTACTACCTCTGCTACCCTAACCCGCAGGGTCTCTTTGTCCCTCTGTCGCTCAAAATGGGCTTTATTTGCTTCACAGCAATTTTACTCTCTGCAGAAGTACCATGTCTCCGCAAGGAAGATATTGCCACTCTTTCACATGTAAATAGTCATTCTATTTTTAACTTTTACATCTTTTCTTGACTCAACAAATAAATTGTAGTTTATATTTTTCTGCTGCTTCATGCTTTTTTCTGACTCCTACAAGAAATGTGGTGAACTAATATTTCAATGAATAATATTTTTAATCCTTCAGGAAACCAATTAAGCATTTTCAGAGGCCTCTAAGCTTTACATGTGACTTTCAAGAATGGTGCATACCTTTCTATTAATGTATTAGAAGTGTAAGCTTTCTCTTCCAGGGTGAATAAAATGCAATTCAAAAAATCCCAAACAAACACTTTATCAGCAAGAACAACCACAGTGAAACTTTTTAACAGATTTCCTAATGTTTGGATGATTTAAATTAAATGGAACCTCATACAAACTTAAAAATGAAAATTTATAAAGCTAAAAATAGACTTGATTTGTTTATGCTGTTTTTCAGCAAACTGTGATTATTCATCTGAGAGATAGTATTTTGACTGTAAGATCGCTTTCAAAACAAATTTGCTTTCTTTTTGCTGAGGATACTGGTTGACAAGGTGTATAGACTCAAAATAATACTAATATCTTGTTCCTGCAGGAGAGAATGTGATGAAAAGCCACCTGTGGGCATACATTGCGTGTTGATCCACCTCCTATCCAGAGATGGTACATGCATGCTACAGTCTGACCCCAACTAGCAAGGTTCATTTTGAATTCAGTGGCTCACAGAGAGGTATGATGACAGCAGATATTTTAAAATAATATTTTCCTCAAAATATAGCACTCCCTAAGCTGTGGATCACATGTTGATCTTCGCATTTTTTCTTGATAAAGCTTCACACTGCCATCACCTTGCCTTACAGGCTACTCGTATCTTCTATCTATGCAAGATTTTGTATAGTTTTCAGAAGGCTTTCAGTTGTCTTTTTTGATTTGGATACTGCCATATTGAAAAGGTGAAGGGATTTCCACTGGCTGAGTGAACACAGATTTTTTTCCCCATCATCTTTGAAAACAGGTTTCTGGATGGGTTTATTCCACTTGATTATAGGGTAAGGGTTTCAGAAATGCATAACTCTGTTCTGCACATAGTTTTCTGGATGTCCAGTTTGGCTTATTGAATAAGAGCTAAGAAAAGGTAATGATCCTGTGATCAAAATGAAATCCTGCTTCTTATTTGTGCTAAGCAGAAATTCGTTGCTATAATAAGATTAAAAAAAACGTTGAAAATCTAAAGCAAAAGTGAAAAGATTCCAATGTTTTTAAAATCATAGCAATGATTGTAAGAAAAAACCTCTAATCTACCTGCTTGTTCTGTCTGGCAACATACAGTAACAGTGTGAAATACAGTTACAGTATTCAATAAGAGATCTGTTTTTTAATTTTGTTTCTTACATCAGTTCTATTTTAAGTTATTACAACTGATGTTTATACAAACTGATTTTTTTTTCTTGAAAATCAGCTTGATTGGTTTGCTTTACTGTTTCAAACTGATGAAGCAAAAATTTTCTTGTATCAGATGTTTTACTTTACAAAACAGCATGGCCTTACAGCTTTCATTAGAATAACAAAGCAGGTTAATTTACCAAAGTTGGAAAATGCAGAATAATATAATTTTTAACTATATTTCAGCAACTATATCTTTCAAACAGAAAACTGAACCATCAATCAATGCCAAAGATTTGTCATAAAATATGCATCTTCTGCTCTTCTTAGCACCTATGAAACTAATAGTTATTAGTTCCACCACTTCTAAGCTGAAAACCTACCTATTTGCATTACAATTACTGGTTAATATACAATATAATAGTTAATGGATCTGAACCTGATCTCAAATTTAAGTACAGGAATATTAAGCCATAAATACACTAATTTAATGAAAAGTTGGCAGTGTGGCATTGGGATTTTCTAATATGTAAATGGCATTTGGCTCAAGATTACATTAATCTCTTAAAACAGGCATACCTAGTAGCCATTCACAAAGACATGAGGAACACATAAGTGAACTGCAAATGGAGAAGGGATAGAGTAATAGCGTTTGCCAAAACAGTTTACAAAATGTAAGGTAACAGCATTACACAAAATACTTGTCTTTCTGTCAGTAATTTATTTGTGAAACAGAAATCCCTCTTCCCCAATTATTATTTTAATGCTTGTTACATATTTTCAGGATTTGCAAGATATAAAAAAGTGTAACTATTATATAAATAATTTCTTTGTCTGTGTAGCAAAATATCATGGATAAAATCTATCTCATCTCTGATAGGTAAGAAAGTTTGTATATCTATTTTATGCAGTTCATATTTCCCCTTACCCATACTAATTAGAAAACAAATTAAGTAACATCAAGTCTTCTACCTGTGACCAACTCCAGAGGAGATCTTAGAAGGATTTAAGATGTTCCAAGTATTTATTAAAAAGTAAGAAATCCTCTTTCTGTGGCACATAAACTTGAATTTGCAACACCTGCCTGCCTCTCCCCCCCCCCCCCCCCCCCCCCCAGGTGTTCCTTAGGGCCCTGCAGGTCTGTTTCCGTGCTGGGCTGGGCTGCCTTGGTCTGGGGGATCCCAGCAGCTGGCCTCTTCTGCTTCTCTGGAATCCGGGCATTGGCTACACAGCTCCTGGCAGTCCTGCTGACCTGTTGCACGCACACAGGGAGTGTCTGCAGGCACTGCCAAAACCTCAGAAGGGCTAAGTTGCTTATGAAATGATTCATATCACTGCAGAGGGGGATGTGTCTGTCATTTTTTGCTGGTTTGGGATTTTTTAAGAAAAAAAAGATGCTGCCAGAACTGGTGCCCACCTGTAATGATAGTAATTAATATGCTAATCTAGAAAGAAAAGACATTGAAACCCACTGTCTGTGCTATCCTCTCCCCCACCTCTTTGCAGCAGTATATTTTTTGGAGGCCTGCTCTTTTAAAGGCAGGCAGACAGAGACAGGTGGGAGTTCTGGAGTAGATATTCAGCTGTTGGGTGCAATTACATTTTGCTGCTGCTCCTCAGCTGATAACAATTGCAAACACTTGTGCTTTTTGCTCATGCCATTTCTACAAGCTGAGCCCTCGGTGTGCATTTTAGTGTGCTTGTACTAGCATAGAGATCTGAACTTCTCATTCCTCTTTTTATTTGTGTTCCTGTAGCAGTAATGGGTTCCTGTTTTAAGAAGCAGACTGCTGAGCTGTGATCTTCATTGTCACAAAGGGTAAGGTTGTACTTTAGGAAAATTTGCAGTGTGTAGAAGGCTAGGAAAAAACACACTAGACTATGAATACTTTAAAGTATTTATGTGGCCTTTGAGCAAATTAAGAGATGATTTCATGTTTTTGTAGTTTTTATGTCTAATGAGTGAGAAAGAATACTAGCACTAGACTTATGGACAATCCACTTGTGACCAGTATCAAAAGTCAGCAACTGCTTGTGTGCAGCTATGTATCTCTCTGGCTTTGTGTTTTGTCTCTCTGTGTCCCATATCCGAATGATCTGTGTCTATGGCAATTTTGAAAAGAATGTTCTGTGGCCAAGATCCAGAAAGTTTTGAAATGGTAATTTTGAAACTGCAGCAGTCTCCGGTTGCCCTTAAGGAAGAGGCACTGTAAGACACAGAAAGGTACTGTTTCCTGGCACTCCTTTTCCAACCTCCTTTATTTGGTTTCATCAAATTTAATAAATTCAATGTCAGTGAATGTGATAATCTGGCAAGTACAGCTAATCAGGTACTTAATGGGATACTGAGCTGTGTTTAAACTCAATTCTGTTCCCAAGACACAAACCATAGATGCTTGTTTTAAAAGAACAAACTAATTGTTCCCACAAAATGTGGCTGCAGTATATTTATCCCGTCAGTAGCTTCTACCCCTCATAAGCTTCTCAGAAAGAAAACATTGTTGGAACAATAAGCCCTTAAAAGGAAAATAAAAATCTAGGGATTAGGATATTTGCTTAGGTTTTGGAAAACTAAGGCTGAAGTCCCTTCTCTAATGGAAAGGTTTGAACCCTATTTAATTATCTTCAGCAGGAATGCTTTAAGCCATGGAGTGGAAACGTATTTTGTGATGGAGCACTCTTAGTTTTGCTTGTGGAATTGTTCAATTAGCCATTTAAATGATGGCATGTTTAATGTAAAATACAAAGTGTGGTTGGCCAGTTGTTCCTATCCTGAATAAATGCTCTAACTCTTAGGTTATGCAGTTATATTTGCACTCTCTGGACCCAATTGACTATACGCTGACTGTAAGATGGCTGTGATCTCTTTCTTTCTCACTTTCACTGACCTGGGAAGTAACTTTCCCACACAAGCGGAGCTAATTCTGTGGAGAAAGATGCTAGAGAACCCTGTAAACCTGTAGAGTTTACTTTTCATGTCCTATCACCTTCAGCAGAGATGTGAATTTAAAGCCACGTTTTGTTCCTTGGGCAGGTGCTCCAGTAATGGTGCTGCTGGGGTAGAAGAAACCCCTCCCTTCTCTCCCAGATAGGTGGGATTTAGAGTGGGGATTGGTGGGGTTTTTTTGAAGAACACAAATAAGAATGATAAGAAAAAAAGAACACTTCATAGGCTGAGAAAGCCTGGCAAGGAAGGGGATCACCTCCTTTGCAGATCCTGGCAGGGCTTTGGTCTGTGCTCTTTGTTTAGCTCTGCCAAGGTCTGGGCAGTTATAGCTGGGCAAGCCCGGAAGCAAATCTTCCCCTTTGTGCAGAAAGAGTCTCAGCCACCTGCTTAACCCCTTCAAAAAATATAGGTACCTGAGAGGGTAGGTGGGAGCCAAACGAGAGTTCTGACAATGAAACTTTCAGACTGATGCGTTCAAGTTACCCGAACACCTTTTACGAAAACTCTAAACTGTCATCAATAACTGTGGTTTATTGGGGTTTTTTTTGGTTTGTTTTTTTTTTTTTTTTAAATGAGGCAAATACATAAGAGCGGATGAGTAAAACACTGTTTCTGCAAACATTTACTCCTTTACTATTACCAGGAGCCTTTTACAGCTCAATAGGGATTTTTCATGTTAGTTACTGGTTAAGCATAGCAACAAGTGTAGTGGTTTGGAGCCTGTAAATGCATGACTATTTCTAAGCTGCTCCTGTTCTACAAGCAAAGTACTTCTATCTCCATGGATCTGATGTGCCATGTTGTGTACAGCATTGAGTACTTGGAATGATTTGTCTGGCTGTATTTCAGAAAAAAGTAATCAATCACTAGTTGAAACTGCAAAAGGGTGCTTGTTCAAGTTTAGTCATTTCAATCCCTGTCTTCAGATTTATCTACAGATTTGTATATTAGATTAGGCATAATAAACCCCCATCTTTTAAATGTGCAAAATGTCATTATGTTTTGGATACCATAGCAATATTACAAGGATGTCAAGAAAAACTATTTACAAACATTAATACTATTTAAATGAGACAAAATAACTTGGCAAAAATTGTTTTTCTAAAGAAGAAAATGTTTTGATTCTCTAATATAAAAATCTGGAAAAATATTTCATTTTAAATATTTAAAGGCAACACTTCAAATCTAAGAATCAAATTACTAAAAGTAAATTCATAAGACATGCTTTTTTTTTAATGGTAAGTAAGTAAGATAATACTTATTTCCAAGTAAATGGAAAGAAAAATTAGTTTTGCTGAATTAGCACTTCTTGCAATTGTTTCAACCCACCTGTACATTAGTATGATTGTAATTGCCTGGGATGTTATTCCCTTTTAATATGGTCAAGTTAGATGCAAAGCTATAGAATTTTTTTTGTTTTTAACATCAGCTACAAAGTAGGTATGTGCATCTGTATTTTACTAGAAAGAATATAAGGACTATGCTTGTTCAATTTGCTTCCTAAGCAAGAATCTCTCCTCTATTATATAGATGCTTTTATATTTGCCTTCTATTGCTTTTCCAACCAAAGGAGTTTGGAGGGAGGGAAAAAAAAAAAATAATCTGTTTAACTCCTTGAAACAGCAGGGTGATGAAGTGGGGTGTGATTTGCCCTCTACCCCCATGCTCTAGTAAACCATAATGATATGGCTATATATTTTTTGGAGCCAACATCGACATTACAATCATATGTATGAAAAGTTGTCTGTGATCTTATGTGACACTTATAATTTTTAATTAGGATGGAAAAGAGAAATTTATTGCCACCTTTTATGAAACCTTGTGTGGTACAGTGTATCCATTCAGTGATGTATGTTATTTATACTCTAACTTCAGATGCTTTTGCAACAGTAGAATAACAAACAGTTTGAAAACCACCAGAAGTAGTTTCAATTCCTTTTTACTGATTTTTACCTTGCTTTAATTAGAAAGTATGAAAACGCATGAGAAGAGAGAAAGAACTATTAATCTTCTAACTTTTAAAATTAGTGTTGGGGTCAACTGATATATCTAATGCTGTCCTCTCCTGAATGCCAAGGCAACTCAAAAGAACAGTTAAACAGTGGATGAACTTGGCTGAAAATACAAATAAAGGGGTTTTTTTTCTTTGTGTTGGTTGGTTGGTTGGTTTCTTGTGACCATCACAACAAGACCTAGGGTCACCCATAAAGCTCTAGGCCAGCCACGACATTAGGTGGGAAAAGAACCTGAGCCCTAGGAGGACAGAGGCTAAAAGTACCAAAATAGTCAACAGCCAAGAGAAGGTGCTTGCAGGACTGGGGCTGCCTTGACTTTTCTATCACCTTGGTCTCAGGCTTCTCCTATGTCAGCAACTGATGAACCTCTTGCTGTTTAACCCCGAAGTTATGCTGGCAGTGGAGGCTGCAACATACTTTCTCCTGAGTGTTTAAAAACAGGTGAGAGCTTTGCCTCCCTCCTCCTCTTCCTTTTCTCACAGCACTCCTGCTGCCATGTATGTTACATCTACATTTGTAAGAATGAAGATGCACCTTTTTAAATGAAACTCTGAAGAATCTGTCTGTGCATGGTAATAATACAAAGGTGCAAAAGTGATGTTGAAATTTATTTGCAGCAAATGTGATTAGATTTAGATGACTTATTATTAGATTAGATGACTTATTTGTCCCTGACTTATTTCACTTTCTTATTGTTTAGTATTTCTTCTCTGCCTACAATATTTCCTTTGTTAGTTGGATGCTTGCTTTTTAATAACAAACTGCATGATACTGTCCTTGATAGTTGTCTAGTTAACATAACCATGTTTTCCTTGAACTTTTAAATACAGAATTCCTGTTCTTTACCTATGTGAATGAGGGGAGGAAAAAATTCCCTGTATTTCAGCGCAAAGCTACCAGTGTAGGAAAGTAGGCAGGGAATGCAGTGCTGGTGCATTGGGCTGCCTCTTCTGTGGTCCCTGTTGCAGGATTGTGTGCCGTGTATAGTATCATCTCCAGTACATGGCTTCAAGTAGCCAAAGCTCCGTGCAAATATACTGATCAAAAACAGGTGTGAGTGGAAATGGAGGACCGCTCTGGCTTTTGTAACAAGTATAATTTTGTGGTCTATTGTGAACTTCTACGCTGGCTATATTTGATAACTGTGGTATTTATAATGAAGGGCTAGGACGGTGGTTTCCATGCTCTGGACTGTGAGGCTGTGGTACATGGCCTTCACAACAATGTTAAAACAAAATAACAGTTATGGATTCACAAGGACTGGGCTTAGTGTGACCATGTGGTTTCCCTGACTTGCTCATGTGCTTGTTGATCTATAGGAGATGCTGAATGATTAGGCTAAACAAGGGAACTGGGGTTAGTCTGTCGGTAGCTTCAAGAACATGACACACAAGAATAACAATCCTGATGAACTTCAGTCCTATTGAAGTGAAAAGGGAACTTGCTGCACCTTGTTGTTTTTATAGAGACTAAATATCACTTATTTTCTTCCTATGCCTTCTCTTTCTTCCTGCCAAGATACGTAGGCCCTGTATTGGCAGTCAGGTTGGGGAATATGGGTGATGATTTCCACAAAAACACAATGAGATGTCTTAGTTTGGCACAAAGTATGCTTCTCTTTTTCCCCAGGCTGCTGCAAAACTAAACACGTATGAAGACTTATCTTCACTTGTGTAAATATTCATTTTGGGAATTTCATTAACATAGGATTATGTTTTAACCTCTTTCATTCCAGAGAAAACTTTGTATGTTGAAACAGAATCTCTGTTTTGCAACACACACAGTGTCCTCTATACCACCAGATAACTTTTGTGACAGAATGATCGGAGGTTACTTACTACTGATCTGTTAACAGGGGAGGAAAAAAGAGGAGGGACTCATATTTTTCTGGGAAGTTTTTATTCTGTTGCAATGTGCTCTGAATATACTTCTCATGCTCTACTTGAAGACTCACACACGTACACTTTGGGGCTGAAAACCAGGATATGAAGTATTTGTAGTGGCACTAAAATGGCTTGTATGTGTATTAAAAAAAATAAAAAATCCTGAAATGATAATTGTGTGATTCTTGCACCTCAATGCCAATCCCCGAGGCTTTGCAGGAACTGGGCATGGGACTTGCCTGATGTAGATGCCTGCCCCTTAGCTGCTTGTCAAGTTCCTTTTAAAATTTTTTGAAAGAAGGGACAACTTTAGGGTGTGATTCTTCACACCTGTTTCATATGCCTTCTTCATGGTGAAGTGAATTACTCCCTAGAAATGTTTCTTCCTATTGTCTATAAAGGGAGGTTAGTTCAAATCTAGACAGGTACATTTAGTGGCGTTAACTGTAGCCATCCAGGGTCCTTCACTGATGCTTTAACATGTCATTTAAAAAAAATAAAATAAAAAAATTAAGCCCTTGTTGCTGAGTAACTCGATGTTAATGCATTAGAGTGGTAGTCAAAGCAAAGGTACCATTTTGGTCTATTAGTTGCAAATGCAGAAAGATTAAGACCAAAACCTTTGCTGATTTTTAAGGTGTTTCAGTGTCTGAATTAATGAAGATGTCATGAAATACAAGTCCCCCAATATTTGTAGCTGTAAAAGAAATGGAGTTTCTGTCTTCAAGTAATTTCTAAACATGCTACTCATGCATATCATTGGTAATGGGGATCATTGGTAACGTGTATCTAGTAAATAACTTTCTTACATAACCAATCAGTTTTTAAAAACAGTTTGTCTTGAGCTACTACCACTGGAAGTAGGGTGCTTACGTAAATAGTTTAATTAGGATTTTCAGTCTTGTAGCCAGCTGGAGTGTTTTTGTTGTTGTTTCCTCACCCCGCTCTCCATAAAAATGTTAGAAATTGTTAGAATGATCTGGGCAGTGGTTTGTTACATGATTCTAGGTACTGGTTTTTGTTTGGTTTTTCTCCCCTCGCTCTTTATCTTATACATATGCCCAGGCTTTACAGACTGGATTTTAATTTCTTTCTTTCTGTTTTTTTCTTTTTAAATTTTATTTTATTTTTAATGGGAATAACTAGAGATTTAACCCAAAGTTTTCCTAATCTACAAAGATCTGAGGAATTCATTAGTAAAGAACACAGTTCAACACACTCTTGAAACCTTTAAAAAATAATGGGATTTCACTTAAATATGTTTTTTGTTTGTCTCTTCTTTTTGGAAGTTTATTCAAGAACTTGCTTGAGATTCTAACTTTTTTGCAGAGGACATCTTTGTTGTAACATTTTCATTAACATTAGGACTTGAATTTCATCTATGCTTTAGCTACTTTTCCTGACATGTCCTATATCTTAGCTGAGCTGTGAACCTCCAGCCAGCTTCCTAAACCTGGTGCCCCCTGTCAAACTTCAGTGTGCTGTTACAGCCATTCTGTACCAAAATAGTTGTCAGTCAGTGTCTGTCTTCCTAGAAGAGCTCCTCTCGTTGCTAATTCACGAACCTGGTGGGTGATAGAGATTAAAGCCTCACTGTAGTTTATAGTTTCCTGATCACCTCAGGGAAGTTTCAGTAGGAGCTGTTCCAGAGGCTTTTAAGTTTTGTGCCATATATCTGGATTCCTCTGTAAAGAGGTAGTACACATTTCAGGCTTTGCAGCAACACGTGATTAATTCCAATAGTACAAGTTGGATGTGGGCAAACACTGTCACAGCTTGTATGGATCTGCAGCATTTGGCAATAAATTATGCTTTGTAAAATAAATGCCCTTTGCATGTGTGTCCACTTAATCAGTATTTGAAGAACAGCATTTCTGACTAATTTCTATTTGGTGCATAATGCAGGTGCACCAGGAAGCATATAGCATTTATTTATAAAGACTCAGTTAACTGGAGCTGTAAGCTTCTTCATTGTATGGCTCACATTATTTTTCTCCAACTGATGGAGTCTTTGAAGTCAGGTGTTACCCGTGATATTGGTATCAGCCTGATGGGCTGTGTTAATTATTTGCAGTGTATTGTTGGTATGCTGGACATTAGAAGACTTTTCAGACATCACAGTGTGTTGTCCACTATAGGGATGAGAATTGTGCAGTTATTGTTACCAGTGAGGCTTTTAATTTACACCTGTGATGCCTGTGTTATTAAGGTAATGGCAAGGACAGTAAAGCAAAAAGAGACAAGATCAGAGCATTCCCTGTATGCTTCTGTTACTAGATCTGTCTGGGTCCTGCAATTGAATAAATTCTATTCTAAGCCTGCTCAAGAAGCAGCAGTCTTGTTGCAAAAATACTGTGTTTTCTGTTGCTTAGAGAGCTCTAATAATATTGCAAGTACAATTGTTTTTATGATGCTGTTGAATTTGCGTAGGTTGTGCAACATGACAGTTGTCCATGTCAGGGAAGCACTGATCATCAGTTAGGGAAATGAAGGAGGACTGTACTTTTTTTTCTTACAGCTGATATTGGAAACCAGATTTAAGAAAGGGGATGTGCTGTAAATACATACTGTATCATTCTCCTGCAATTTAATGACAGAAACTTTTGTACAAGCTTTTACAGCAATTTACTGCTCCTTTCTCTACTGTTACACAGGAATACTTGTCATTTCATCTGATGCTTCTGAGAGTAGTGGTGTTAATGCTCTGTTGTAATGTCAGCCTAAGTGTCTATGCTGATGACTGATTTAAACCTCTGACTCTGCTTGGTGTATTTCCAAAAGCCTGAACTGGTCTAGAGGAGTGGGGCACTTTCACAGCTTGTCGCCTCAGTGGAGTTGTGCTGGGCCTGTGGTGAGACAGCTTTCTTCTCCCTGGATGCCTAGCGCTTCCACATTTATAAACACTCCTGGGAGTGGAATCAGGAATTTTATGAGCTCGGAGAATAGTGGTTTTGATGCATGTAAGTGCACAGGGTTTAAAAGGAAAAAAAGTTTTGGGTAGTTGTAATATGCCTTGCATTCAAAGCTTCAGCTTCTCCCCTCATTAAAAAGAAAAGCAGATTCATTCTCAAATAGAACTGAAAATAATTACAAATTGTTTTAACTTCATTGACAAATGACATGTATTACAAAAACCAGAATTTCATGTGACTTGGTAGGAAACCTAACTTGCCATTCTAATACTTCATTATTATACTTACATACTCATTGGATTATAACATTCTTCTGGTTTGTTTGGCCATTGGATAACTTTCTGTGACTTCATGTTAAGTACCAAAATGTGAAAAAATGTTAAACCAGGTCCTCCACCCTGAAAGAGTAATGGAAGAAGGCTGCTGTATTCCTACTCAGACTATAGACATAGAGACTCTTCTTTACCTCTGGATTAAATCAATTATTTCAGCACTATAAAGAAAAACCTTGTGTCTCGGACAATAATTACCAAGTAGACACTCTCTAATATCCAGAACAAACATCTGGATCACGTTGACTTTTTTTCACCATGGCAAAGAGGGTGAATGAAATGTAATTCCTACTTTCTGATGTCATGAGGATTCCTTCATTCTCACAGCAGCTGGAGCTCCCAACCCCTAAGCATATATATTTTTTTCTTTAAGTGTTGCAGATGTTATGTGTTTTTAAAAAGAATTGACACATCTTACGATGAAGTGACTTCTGTGTCAAATAGTGCAGATAAAAAATTTGTCTTTATGTGGTCTTCTTTGTTTTGTCATTATTTTGAGCAAAATATAAAAAATTAATGCCTTGTAGGATTTATTAGTGGTATCAGAATAAAGTAATAATTGCTAATTGCTTATGAATAGATTAAGCTGTTCCATTTTCATCTTCTGCATGTGTTTGTGGGGTTTTTTTTGTATTCATAACACTTTCTTGGATCTGTATGTATGTTTGGTTTTCCTAAGTATTCCTAATGCTCTATTATTTCTAGAATAGTATTCTTAATACAACATAATCTTCCATGATAAAGTGTAGCAGGCTGGCCCTGGGACAGAAAAAAAGCTATGCTAAATTTTGGTCTGAATTTTAGGCCCCTTGTTAGGCTTTAAAAGAAAGAACCTGCATTAAAAATAGTTTGACTCTTTTATGTGGTGGATTAGCCTGGATTTAGCTGCTTTGAAATCTGGTAATCAGATAAAGTTCCGCACAAAGCAACTGCAGCTCTTTGCACTAGTGCTTATGGTATGGACCAGCTTGAGGTCAGTGATCAAGATGAAGGTACATTTTCAAAGAATTTCCCTTGGGAATGTGTGCCAAGCACTGCTGATGGATCAAAAGCGCTGGTCTGTGGCAATGAAAAGGAGCAGAGAAGCACTTACTGTCATGGAAGTACACACTGTGTTTGCAATAGCACTTGGCATCTTCCGTAAAGTGCATGGCTATCAGGACAACGGAAAGCATGACAGCCACTCTTGCTTTTCCCTTCAAAAGCCTGCGTTACGTACTTAATCTTCTGAGCAGAATTATTTAACCAGCTGTGGCACTTCTCTTTCATGTCTAGGTGAGGAGGCCTAAGCACTGGTGTAGGTTTTCTGAGAGCAAAACTGGTCCATTTTCCCTGACAGTGGAACTGATTCAGTTTTGCTGAAGTGAATGTCTTCATCGAGGGGGCTGTCCCTGGCCACTGGGCTGTCGGGTGGAGGTAGGGTTGTGATGGACATGTGCAGAGGGAGAGAGGGGAGCCCTCTCAAATAGCAAAAATAGGGCTGCTTCTGCCATTCTGTAGCAAAAGGGGAGATCTTCCTACTTGCTTCCTATGTTTTCCCAGAACTGAAGGTGTTCCGGTTGGCTGGACTTTGTATCCCGGTAGAGGTGAATATGAACAATATCATCACACTTTGTGATAAAATCATACACATTCCAGCCTAGGATTCATTGAAACTTGCGGACAGGCACACACAAGCAAAAGGCAATAAAGCTGTTAAATTAGAATTTTTCCTTCTTTACCTCAGTTTAAGGGAGAGGAGAGTTGGCTTACTGTTTCTTGTAGTTCAAAATAAGTGTATGAGCCTGCTGACATAGAGAGAGAGAATGCAGCAAGTCCTGTTCAGTGGGATTGATGCAGACCCATAAAATGAAAGTCTTGGGTAGCTTTTGTTATTGCAGCTGCTAGTTGTAGAAGGAGAGAGTCTGAATGCCTTCTCTTCGCTGCCTCTATGACATTTTGATCAAGCATGACGTGCCAGTAAAGTTCTTATCCAGAAATCCTGGAACTCTTGCGAAGTATGTGAAGTAACTGCTAGTTTTTGGCAATTGTATAGGAGAGTTAGGAATTGTACAATACAGGATTGTATTCTGCCTTCCCACTTATTCCAAGAACAGTTCCTGGGTGCTGTATAGAAGTGTTGTTGGGTTTTTTCCTCTCTAAAGGCTAAATTGATCTCGCTTTCATTTTAGCTTTCCCAGCAATTCTTTTTTCATAGGCAGTCTGAATTTCTTACCTTCATGGCATGTTCAGTTGTGGTATTATACCTTGAACTTGTTCTGCTGTGACAACTGTATGTAGCGACTGCAGACTTCAGTGATCCGGAAATAGTCTGGTAATCTGTCTGTGGTTATAATGTTTTAAGAAGGTAAGTACCAATACAGGATGAGCAGTAGCTGGGCTTAACGATAAGTGTAACAAAATAGAGAATGGATTAAAGTCACTGCAGTGATTTTAGGAGAAAATTGCTTTAATATGTCTTATACGTGCAATAGGCCCAGGATGACAGTCAAAAACTAAGGACTGCCTGGAAAGCCTTATGTCAGTGAACAGGAAGGTGATTACAACTAACAATTTATATCTCAGGACTATTAAAACTTGTGGTGACCTTGGAGTTTCTGTGTATTGGAAGGGAGAAGAATTCCTGCTGTATGGGATATTTGTGTTCGCTTTGCTCCTGTATTTGTTTCGATGGTTCTTCTTGCCTTATGAGTAATGCTGTGTATTAGGATTTACCTCAGTAAACTTACAGACTGACTTCTCAGAAACTACTTGGAAAGTTACACCAAGATTGGAGTGAATTCATCTGTAAAATTGCAAAAATCCCTTTTTGTGTCTGAAGCACTGATGAGAGCGCTAAAAATTAACAATGAGAACATTAGTGCAGTTATGATGTCTCAGTTAGATCAGTTACAGCTGAAATGTTTTCAGCTAACTTAGGCTGCTGCAGCTGCTGCTGCTGTTGTCATGTTGATCTCCAGAACCAAATGGAGAAAAAGGAGACAGGAACAGCATGAAGGGCAAGAAGATGTTATGGGAGTTAATTTTGTTAAGTTAGGCTGATATTGGTGCTCTCCTTAGGTGGGGAAAAACTGATGGCAAAAAAGGAGGCGGGAGAGATGGGTTGCCAAAAAAGACAAATGTGCTCTGATGGCTGCTGCTCCCCAGGCAGATGCACTGCTGGCGCAACAAAATACTTGAGTTGTTTGCAAGCATTTCTTACTGTTTCTCTCTAGTCTTTTCATCAGAGACTGGAAACTCATTAAGCTGGAAAGTAGCCAGTAGTTTTGCTTTAGCTCATACTTACGTATGAAAGTGCCAGAGGTACTTGGCAAAGGGGCACAGAACAGAAATGATTGAGGTTTTAAGTGCTGAAATGTTCATAGGGCCCAGGGGAAGTCTCTTGTGAATACCTTGTTTTGTAAGTGTCCAGTTCCTACCTTCCTCAGAAACATCCAATTTTAGTCACAGTAGATAAAATATACTGGCTACTAGTCTGATCCATGAAGGTAATATTTGTTAAATATTGTCTGAACTTATACTGCCAGATACTTTCAGAATATGGTTAAGCAGGTACTGAGATTAAAGTGCAGGAAAAAAATTCTTATCCAATTTCCTTTAAAATATTAGCTTCAATGCAAAACATTAAAGAAAAGATTAACTAAAATGTTCACTTTTTTTTTTTGCTTGTCTTTGTCCTCTGTGATATTGGGACAATTGAGTGAGTAAGTGCCAGCAACCTCCTCCCACCCCTTCGCTGCCAGAGATAAGAGTATTCCTCAATAGGCAATGCTTATATGCCTGCCTTTGTTTGCTGAGATATTTTGATGCATACCACAGAATATGCCCACTCCTAGTTTTGCCTCATGGTTTTTTGAACATAAAATGTAAGAACTAGGTAACAGAATGGCAGTGGCTCTGGTTCCTTGGGTATTTGAGCCAGTTCAGAGTTATTCAGTGTGATTTTTGCATCTTCTAACTCCTTTCCTTATTTTCTCATGGTCTTGTCTTATAATGGCCCTGGTGCTGATGTGGCCTATTGGAGTGCCTGTGCATTATCGTTTCAGCTCATCAGGCATGTGCTTTTGAAATAAATTTCTGGATTGTCCTCATTTGCTTTGGACTGCATTATGGAAGTGTCTGCAAGCACACAAAATAGAATCAGAATCGTTTAGTTTAGAAAAGACCCTTCAGATCATCAGGTCCAACCATAAACCTAACACTGCCAAGTCCACCACTAAACCATGTCCCTAAGTGCCACGTCTGCTCATCTTCTAAATACTTCCAGGGGTGGTAACTCAACCACTTCCCTGGGCAGCCTCTTCCAGGGCTTGACAACCCTTTCAGTGAAGAATCTTTTCATAATATCCGATCTAAACCTCCCCTGGTGCAATTTGAGGCCATTTCCTCTCATCCTATTGCTTGTTACTTGGGAAGAGACTGACATCCACCTTACTACAACCTCCTTTCAGGTAGTTGTAGAGTGTGATAAGGTCTCCACTCAGCCTCCTCTTTTCCAGACTAAAGAAATTCCCATGAGATTAAATTAAAGTGAGAAAGGCCATCCAGAAGGGCACATTAATTTGTGCCCAAATGTTAATGGGGAGTCAGTTCCTGGGACCAGACTTGCACTAAAATAAATGTGAGGTAAAATGTTGACACATATGTTGCATGGCTGTCAGGGTTTCAGTGCTAGCTGTTTTGCTCATATCCTGTTTTTTGCACTATTTGCTTACATAGCCTCTATTAATCGAATTGACTCATAAAATGCAACAAATTATAACCTGGATTATATTTACTGGAAATGGCGGGGTTTAGTTTTTTTTTTTTTTTTCCTGCAAGGTTAGTGAGTTAAACCAGCTTCTGGAGTTGACTTTAGTGAGCACTACAGCCAGCACAGGGACATTGTAGAAGCACCTATCTGGGAGTGGGAAAAGAAAGAGGAGCTGTTATGGTGACTTCCTCTATATCTTACCTTACTTTGGGGAAAACTGAAAGTGACTTCTGTTGTGTAATGTACTATAGGGTGTCTTGGCTTTTCCTTCCCTGCATTATGTGGAGATCTGTTAAGTGCTTGTTGACCAGTGGCAGCATTTTTATTTTTTTTTAAAACATTGTATTGACCTTTTTCCGCTTGTCACAGATCGTGACCAACATACCGAACAAAAGAGTTTGTTCTCGTATTTTATGTGACCTTTATGTAAAACTTGCAGTTCTTTTGTAACCCAGAGGAGGGTACAGAGGTTCAGGGTCTGGAACAGAGATGGAGTCACAGCAAAAGATTGTGTTTATTCAGGTAGAGTGGTGAACAGCGTCATTTAGAGGAAAACGTTACAGATTTTGAGATGGCTGCTTACAAGGAATTATATTCCTGATCAGTTTTTAAGTGGAAGGGAATATGTCTTTTGTGGCATAGGTGCTCTTATGCTTCAGTGGATACCATTAGTCTGGGATAAAGCTTCAGAGAATCTCCTGTGAATTAAGGTTTCCTGGAATGCAATCTGCCGAGATTGGTGTTATCCTAAAACTTTAACTGTTTTAGTAATTTGGATGGTGCAATGGTTAACTGAGATGCGCAAACCGACAGAAAAGAAGAAAAATTGCTGGGCTGCTTCTGTCTCATTAGGGAAGGGAAAGGGCGGTGGTTGCCTGTTATCCAACTGTCAGTAGCATGAGCCATCTTTTTTGACAGTTAAGAGCAAATGGTAAGAAAAACTGAGGAAAAAGGAAACAGTAGTAATAAATGGTTGTTAAGATAATGCACATAATTAATGTTCCTTAAGAGCTTCCCTTCAGCCAGTAGCTTTCAGGTTATTGATTTTCAGATTCACAGATGTTTTCCAGTGAAAGTATACCTTTCCATGCATAGGCCTGCTGACAGTGAGTTTACGGAAGAGTGACATTTCCAGAGTGAATCAGAGCTGTGCTAAGCTTGTTTTTCTCTCCCTAATAATGTCACTATGGGAAAGTATCAGAGCAGAGGACATTGGTGGTGGTGGTATTTCTCTGAATACTCTCCCAGATTTGAACAACATGTGGCTCAGGAACTATCCAAAGCAGAGGGAGTGGTTTTTGCATTTAATCAATTTTCTTACATAGATTTGTCCAACTGAGTGTAAAAAAAGAACAAAACAAACAAACAACAACAACAAAAAAACCCAACAAAAACCAACCAAAAAAACCCCCAAACAAACAACCCCACAAACAAACAAACAAAAAAACCAACAAAAAATCCATCCCAAAAAATGCAAACAGAAAACCAAACCAAACAAACAAAACTACCCCAAAATGCAAACAAAACAAGAGGAGAAAAAAACCAAAACAATCCAGCCAAACAACAAAACCAAAACAGCCAACACACATGTGAGTATGTGAATAGTTATGTTGTTTGGTGGCATCAAGCTTAACTATACTGCATTGTATGACAAACCCCATTTCAGTTTATTCTGACTGGTCTGACCTGGGTAGCCTCATCTGATGATTCTAGCTCTTATTTTCTGTACCCTTAAGATGCTGGCTTCCTTTTTTTCCTCTTACTGCATCTTACAGAATTATACCCCAAATTAATTTCACTGCCACTATTAATAAGAACTGCTACTCTCATCACTTGCCTGTGGGCGTAGACTCTTCCTGCGAGCTGCTCTTACTCCCTAGTATGCTAGGAAGCTAAGCCGAAGAAATAGAGACGTAATTTTCGGCATTATCTGACTTAGTGATTCACGGAGGGGAGTGGTGGATACCCAATATGTCTGAAGGGAGGGAGCAAGTCCTTTTCATCATAAACTGGGCCAGTCTAATGGCTCACGCACATAAAATTGCAGCCATGTTTATCTTTTGGATGTCTCTTTGGAAGTAATTTGGGACTTTCAGTGGTCTGTAGGAAGCAGGTTTAAACTGTATCAAAGGAGGTAGTTACAAGGATGAAATGATGTTACACAGACCAAAAATAATGTTTATTTTGCTTCTTTCTTTTAGTTTGGAAATGATTCTGACCCTGGTTTTGCTGTGGTATTTCAAAATACATGAAAGGAAAAGTTATTTTAGACAGAGTGGGGTAACTGGCAGTTTAGAAACTTTCCCCAACCAAGAGATCATAGGCATGTGGCACTTATGCAAATGGCTCTACCACTCATGACTTTGAACAAGGCTGTTCTGACTGGTCAGTGACAGGTGACTGAATCAGGTGGATGTGTCATAGTTAGGATGGATTTGCTATGAGTGCATCATATCCTTTTAAAAGAACAATAATAATAATAAATGCAATGAAGCAAGAGGTAAGCTAAGTTCAATGTTAGGATTATAGTGTTTGGTTTTCTCAAAATAACTAATGGATTGCATTAAGAAATGTCCTGAGGTACTTCAAAGGTTTCTCATTGTAAACTCCTTTTTGTGTATGAAATAGAAGCAAAAAGGCCAAGATTCCAAGAATTTTAGGTTTCAGAGGATAATTACCCTGACAGTTTAATGTAGGAGTTTTTCCTCTTAGAGATGAAGAACTTTTTGCCAAGCTGAAAAAGTGTGTTTGAATAGCCAAATCTGCTGCAACTTTAATATTCAGTAGCTTTTTTAGAGGTGTGTAGTGACTGCAGAAAACTGCGATGAAATCATAGGAGTATATATGTATATATGTTTATTCCTCACAGTTTCTATTAATAGTCAGTTGTCAACAATTCATTATAGGGAATAGGCTAAAGCTATCCAGGATAGAAAGAACCTTAGGATGCAATGATTATACTTTTTTCTTCATATTTTTAGAGACAGAGAACTTCTTTTGGCGGAGTGATTCTGCATGCCCAGTCATGTTATATGGTGTCTGTCTTCTTCCTGCTGAAGGATCCATATAAATAGCAAATTATATAAATGTCTTCAGTATAAAGTTTGTTCCCCTGAAAGGAAAAATAGAAAGTAGCTTTCTTGTGCGGAAGGGGCCTAACTGAAGGCACTTTGAACTGCCTTGTAAAAAGGACATAAACTGTTGAATGGCCTTAAAGATTTATTTATTTTTTTTCCCCCTGTGGATGACCTTATAGACTGAGAATAGCTAATACAGTAAGAACTAGCACATCACACATTGTACTCTGCACGGACAGGGATCTCTCTTGCAGTTTCTGTAAGTAAATGCTTGGAATTCAACAAATATGAACAATCTGACTGATAGTAAGAACAGAGACCTAAAAGGCTGACAAGAAGGAACAAATGCTGAAAGGGAGAAATATGTTGGCTAGAGAATAGGATAAGATGAGTATGTTATGCCTGAGCTTTTCTTGAAAAGAAACTGATTATTTGGGATGGCACTGATGGCTGGTAGTTTCTGAGAAAATCTAAGTGTTTTTTACATTTAAAATATTTATGTTGGAAAAGTCTTGACTATTCCAAATGGGAATAGGTAGCTCTGAGATTTGTAGGTGTTAAAGAGCCTGCTAATTCCTGGTAATTTATTATGAATAATTAGTATTGGCCTAAAAGTTGGTGTAGATTTGTTTAATACTTCTCTGCCTCATTGTAAGTAGTATTTGCTCACCAAAAGCTGTAACTGCTGTTAACTAACTCTACATGAAGCCTTATAGCAGTGTCAATTTATTGTGTCCCCTGTGTATTTATAGTGTCAGCAGCTTTCTGTTAGAAAATTTGTTCATTGAACCAACTTGGTAGAGGAACATAAAACAATCCCTTATGAGGAGTTTAATAGCCTAATGGAAGTTCACTATGTTTAAATTTCAATCTGCAATTCTTTCTGTTACAGGGCTGGTTGTGGGGACGTAGTACCTGCCTTTAATCTCAATAATTTTTCCAAAGTTTTGTGAAGAAATTGAAGATGGGAGGAGTAGTAGATGATAAAACTGAGAGGAAAAGGTTTGGATTTCAAGTGGCCACCTGGATAGGCTTGCCCCTTAGTTCTGTTTTAAAAATAAAATGTGACATTATATTGAGTCTAAATGTTGAAGAGGCAAGTCAGTAAGCATTACACTTCCATACTAATTTGACACCTGAAGCAAGTCTTTATATTAAGTTTGCTTTGAGGTTGGTGGAAACATTTTAACAGCACACTTGATTTCTTCTTTTTTAAACTGGTGATAGCCTGGGAATCATTAAGTGCCAAATGCTTTCATCAAACCCATAAACAAAAGGGGATTCTATAGTAAATCCATTTACTCTCAAGAGGTTCCAACAAAACACATTTTCACTTATTCAAAGTGGAGAAATAAATCTGCAGCTCTCTTTTAAAAAGAGGCTTGCTTCACAGCCCTAGGAGGCAGACACAGTACTGGATTTAAAACAAAAGTTGTAACAAAAGCATCCTCACCAGGCTCAGTAAATTGTGGCAATGTTTTATAGGTCTGTAATACATCTGCATGTGAGAGCTATTCAGTAACTGCCCAACCTAGCAACATATATAGTCTATGAGGGGAAAAATATGTGCTGTAGGGATGCTGATTTTTGATTAAATAAACGCTGACTGAATCAGCTTCTTGACTAAAAGGAAAAGCTATGCTCTGATAGCTGTGCTTGTGAGTTAGAAAATTACTTCTACAGCAACAGAGAGCTTAAACAAACAACCTGGTGTTTTACCTGTATTTAATCACACTGTACTTTTCCTGAGTTGTCTTTCTCAACGCAGATCATCTTTATACATAAACATGCTAGTAATTAACCTTGCCTGACTTATTTAACGATGACACAGTTGCTGCCACAGTAGAGGCTTCTAGCTCAAACACAAGGCTGACGTTACTGAATAAATACAGCGAAAGGAAGCTGGCTAGCTCTGGAGGTTGGCTCCTGCACCACATAATAACCCTGGATGACAGCCAGCATGCAATATATCTATATGCATCTATCTGTTGTCTTATGTTTTGGATACATGGGCTCTTATATGGCTTTTGGTGGCAGAGACTACTACTTCATGTATTTTTACCAAGCATTGGGGTGTCAGAAGCCAATTAACCGCTAGTTTATTTAGCACAGAATACAGAAATATCTGCTCCTGTGTATATTCTGAAGAGACCAGGCTACAGCATCTATCAACTCAGTTTTAGGGTTTTTAGTCAGTCAGGTAACTTATGGACCCTCACGGCACTCATTAGGCCGTTCACAGGCATCCCTCTCACTACATGATAGGGAGCAATCAAAATACTCCATAGAAACATACTTAATTAAATCCATACTGCTACAGACATTTGACCAGTGATGTGTGTATCTGTAGTGCAGAATGCTACGGCAGTACAAGCAAGTCTTTCATGGGGTGATCAGTGTTCCTCCTCCTCAGGCATAGTGTTCACTAGTGGAAATTAAAATATTCTTGTCATTCTGATCTTACAGTCTAAAAATATAACATACTCGGAAATGGTACCAAAAAAAGAATATACAAGCTGTCTGGATTTCTTTCCTCTCTGTTGTTTCTAAGTTAGATCAAAATAAAGATCTTCCAGTGTTTTAAATTTCAGCTATTTTTAAGACAAGTTATTTAGTAAAGAAGCACTAGAAACCAAAATTATTATAATTTAAAGTCTGTACTACTTGCAGAAATCACAATCTTTTTCTGATGGAAAATTGGGGTTTTTTTCATATTGTTTAAAAGAGAGAGTTTGAATCGGTATTAAGCATAGTATATATAAAATAAGAACAAACTGCAAAGTTAGCAGTATAATCTTTATATATCAATTACTTTTAAACTTACAGTACGTTTGACAAAATAAAATTAACAGTGAGAATCTCTGGTTGTTTTGGGGTTTTTTTGTTGTGGATTTGGGTTTGGTGAGTTTTGGGGTTTGGGTGTTTGGGGTTTTTTTGTTGTTGTTGTTTTAGTTTGGGGTTTTTTTGTTTTTTGGGGTTTTTTTTTGTTTGTTTTTCCTGAAGCTATGGTTTCCAGATGTGTGGGATCAACAATAGTCTTGCCAGGTTTGATGATGTGTTGTGGCTGAAGGCTTGAGGCTTTAAAGATGCATGTTGTGTGCAGCAACCAGAACACCAAGGAACTTGCTAAGAATGGCTGAAAACATTAATGCTTAAAGCTCAAAATCAAGCAATCAAACTTACAAAGCTTTCTGAAAATGGCATAGGAATCATTATTTATTGTAAGGAATATTTGAAGCTGGCAACATTATAAGAGAAGATAGTATATGAAACTTCCATTGCTTCAAAATATGTTACACTCTGAGTTCATTTACAATATGTAGGTTGAACTAAGAGGACAGGGACAGGATCCTTTTTAATGGATATTGCTTCATTGAAATTAATGGTTTCTATTATTTTCTGATATTCTGTACTTTATATGTAAATGACTTTACAGTTTCACCTGCAAATAAAAATCATATGCTTGCAAGAAAAGAAAACAAAAAAATCCCCAACGTGATAATATTTGGAAGATTTACTAAGGTGTGTAGACATGTCATACTAGGATTGTAATTCAGCTAGCTCCATGGAAAATGTTGTAGATGTTTTTGGTGTAATTATGTTATTCACTTGGAAGGTGTGTTTAGACTTTGTTAGACAGATTCTGATAATGCAGCCCAGAGCAGTGTCTTCAAGATGAGAATAGGGGCTGTATTTACGGTCAGTTCTTGCACAGAAACTATTAATGTGGCTTCCTCACAGAAGTCACAGGCACAGCAAAAGGTACCGTCTTTCAATAATAAATTACTCTGAGTCCACAGCCAGGAGCTAGGAAGGTTTGATGAGAATGGAAATAAGAAAGAACAGAAATGGATTATTGCTTGTTTCAGCACTAGACTGGTGGGGGAAAAAGCTTCCACACTTGTCTTCAAATTAAAATTCAATTTCTTCAAAATAGTAATAATGAATTATTAAGTGAGTAGGTGGTTTAATTCTTTCTTAAGCAATGAAAACATTTTGGTGTTGACAGTGTCTTTGAGGCTTGACAGGAAAAAGCATGACTTAATTCCAGCAGTGATAAATAACAAGTCAGAACATAAGTTTCCTAATCACATCTGCAGAGTACTTTCACATACATATTTGGTTAAGAACGATTTCTAAGGGAGGTAGATTTCCTTCCCCATCCTTTTTAATGATGCTATTTCTTCTCATACAGAAACAGTAGATAAGCAGTGCTCAGAACATCCTCGATATTACTTTGATTATTGTGGGTAAGCTTCTAAATGTACTTAGGTTTCTGTCCTCATCCACCTGTACAAAACAAAACTAATGCTTTTCTCCTCGAAAGAATAGGTATAGGGCTAATATAGCAGGTAATTCCCAATCCCTCAGACTTCACCTACACCTTTCTAAGGAAGTTCTGCATTCATCCCCACTGAAAATCAGTCCAAGTTGTCTACATAACTTCATCATGCTGTCTTGAAAAACTCATAGACTGTGGCGAGTTGAATCATGTCTCTTCCTCACAGTAACTGAATGAAAATTGCACTTCCTTCTGGCTTTTGGGCTATTCAGTGAATGTCACAGAAGTCTTGAAGTCATGAACTTTGGCTTAGTTATGTACAAAGAACAGTTGGGGCTTCAGCTGTGAAACTTTAGATACATACACATGCTAAGGAAAGTAGGCTGTCATTACTATGTGGGGAAGGGGTTGCTGAGTCTCTTCAGTTTCACAAGCCAAATTCATGGTCAAATCATGTGAAACACATCTAATTTGCACAATGACAACTTCCTAAACATTTATCCCCTATTTGTCCTCCCTTGCCCCCCAAGTGAGGGAGGTTCTCTTGGAGTGATTTGTAAATCTTGTGGGGAGAAAAGTACTTGAAGGACCAGATAGCTCAGAGCATTGACAGTAGACCAAATAGTGTCCTATTTAGATTCAAATCTTCTGTTACATTTTGCTGTTGTCTATACCAATTGATTTTATTTAGCCTAATTAAAAGTTTGACTGTTGCTTTGAAGAAAATAAAATCATAGGTGAATTGGTTATAAAACATCTGAGCTGAGAGGATATGGCAACTGCAGAAATTTAGGGTTCCTCAAATTCAGTGAGACTAAGCAGAACATAAAAAAGGAAGTATCTGTACAGAATTGGGTCTCTACTGGAGTAGATGCTCAAGACCAGTGGGATGGATACTCAAAATGAGACTACTGGGAAGCTAACTTGACTCCACCAGAAAATACTCTGTTGTGAATGATGCTGGTAAAAATAAGCCTGAACTGAGTTCACCACCAGAGTTAAGAAACCTTCCAGCAGACCGGAAGAGATCATCATTGTCCTGCAGCATAATGTGCAGACAGGTAGTGAAGATCCAAACTCTGCTGATGTGAATAAAATTCCAGGCACTGTGGTGAGATGTTCAGTTCAGGCTTTTAAGTACTGCTGCAAAGTGTTTATACATGATCAACCAGGATATAGCTTTAGTAAAATGTGATGTGACTAAGGCACCTGAATTTGCTGTTGTCCCTTGTCTAGCTTGAAATGCAGATAAACAGCAAATAAATATTTTCCCTTTCTTTTTTTTTTTTTAAGATTTGCCTGACTCCATTTGCCAAGGAAGTCCCATTTGTTATATAATCGTAGACACACTTTTTTATTTTATTCCTCCAGGAGATAATTATTGGTATGGCTTTACCAACATTCACATGTAGACCTTTTGTTTTTACAGGGGGTCCCTCTGAACTTGGTGATAAACAATGGAGAATGTATATCCGATACCAACCACAGGTTAGTCTTTGCCACATGCTAGCAACTTTCATTGTCTCAAAACAGTTCATGTTTTCTTTTTCCCTGCAATATTTTAAAATATAACTTGATTTTAAAGACACTTTTTTCTCTTAAACAGATATTGTTTCATTCTTAATACAGTAGGTGATCAACTAAAAGTCTCTGTGAGCTTCTTGCCAGAGAAAAATAAAGAAGAAATATATATTAAAAAAAAAGTAAGATCAGTGTTGTGGCTGACAGTTTTATTAGTAAGATGATAGGAGACCAATCTTGGAATTCAGAGCAATAGACTGCTAGGGCTCCAGCTTCCTGTGGACAAGAAAGACATATAAATCTTAAAAATTAAATTCTTTACATTCTTGGGACTGAGTTGAAAATAGCAGTTTATATTCAGGCTTGTTTTGGCTTTTACTGAGTAAACAAGAGTTGCATACAGTATCATGTGAATACATAAACCGGTAAGCTTCTCTCAGTCTTATATATGCTACTGCCACCAGACTCCCATAATAATTTTATCAATATGACTCGCTAGCAACAATCAGATCAGCTGTGTGCAGCGATAAATAAATATTTCATAACCACCCACAGAAATAGATACTGTAACCTTCCTGAATACGATGAATGTGGGCATTCTGCAACTTTGTACAGTTGCGTTCTGGTAAGTGCGATGTTAAAACATACCTATAAATGCTAGTGGTAATACAAATAACTATAATGAGTTCTAATATTCAAACTGTTTCAGAATAATTTCAGATGTGCTCTATGCTCAATTGTGAGTTCAGCTGATGCAAAATGTCACACTTCTGTTGCTTTCTGTCACTTTGCATTTGCAACAGCAGAAGATTTGAATCGGGTTTTTAGCCAGTTTGAATATTTCAACCATATTTTATATGGAGAAATATCCATACAATAACATTGCAACTCAGTTCCTGGAAAACTCTACAAAGAGCTATGAGCAGTTTCCAAAGAGAAACTGTTGACCCTTGATTAGATGTAATATGACTGAATGTTTAATATGTCCAAGAACTAAAATTGTGTTGTTCTTAATTACAAAACACATAATTCAAAACACTTCTACGTCCAAAGGGCATTTTTTGAACAGATATTTCAGTAAAGATTTGGCTAATTGTTATCAAGGTTGTGTAGCAGTGCTTTTCAAAGACTGCAGTCAATAGAGGCAAAAAACCCCTAAACAACCCAACAAATCATAGGCAAAATATTTCATTCCTATGGATTTCACATCCAGTTCGGTGTCATGCCTATCATCTTAAACCTATACAATAAGATATGTAGATAGTCCCACCTATGTTAAAGCAGTTTTATATGAAACCTAGCATTTAGTTACTTCTCAGTTAAGCTAAGAAATCAGATATTTTTTTTTAAAGGGTTTATTTTTGGGAAGATTTCTTCCCCCCGCCGTTCCCTCCCTTCAAAGCTGCATTCACTTCAGAGGAAAGAGGATCAACTTCTGCTGTGTATAACGAGATCTGTTAAATACAGCTTTGCAAAACTTTGGGAATGAAGCTGAAAATTACGGGTCTTAGTGACTGCTATTGTGATCAGTGCTTGCGCAGCCGGGAAGAAGAGATTTCTTCTCCTAATCTGCACACATTCATTATAAATGGTCTGAACGGATAATCAAGAGAAGTCTATGCTTTGGTTCAAGAATAGGGAAGTTTAAAAATACTGGGAGGAATATAATGAAATCTTTCTTCTACATCTTTGGTAGCTTCCTTTCAGCTATCAAGGGGGCTATGAGCTATCCTTTCCTTTCACAAAGTGGGCAATTAAACTCCATCTGAATAATTCAGATGCACAGCATGGATTTCAGTTTAGACTTTTCTGAACAATTTCAAATCAGAATGAAAACGACTAACTTTTTTTACTGTACATTTTCAACAGAGCGTGAAAACCACCGTACAAATCAGCTGTGCTGCATTGCACACCCTAAGCAATTTCTTGGGGTGAACAAGATTGTGGTACTTATCATCTTACTTTGCTCAACATTTCTTCAGTGTTGAACTGCATTATGGTAAACTGAACTCCTTCATCAGTAATTTTGTATTATTTTATAAAAGGAGTGCAATCAGAAACAAATGGTATTATTTGAAAGTTGATTTTATTGTTTCACAAATAAAGGAGAGTGCCCAGCGCTTAAAAACAGAACTGAGGAAGAGCTACATATCATGGTCATCACAGATGGTTGGTACTGGCTTTGAATGTCTCAACAGTAGCATTACTACTGGATTTCTTTGGTATAAAAGAGAAAGTCTTGTTCAACCAGAACTCTGCAGCAGGACTCTGTTCTGTGTATGACCACTCTGCCTGGTGGGAGAGTGGGTAATGCCTTCATAGCCCATTGGCAGGTAGAATAAGCACTGTGAGTAATCAGCAGAAATAGCCCATGGAAGGAGGAAAATATGATAGTTTTCTTTCCCAACCAGGAGCACAGAAGTTTATGATGTAGTATGGTATGACTTAAACCTTACGAAACATGTTCTTTGATGTTTGAATCCCTTTTCCGGCTTCACTACTTCCTACCTTCACATTTACCCTTCAGATTCCTCATCTTTTGAATGTGTTTCTTTTGGGTGGACACCACCTTGGGATAATAGCATTATTCTTGATTTAAACAACCAACCAAACCTGTATCTGTCACCTCAATTTAAGTAAGTTTCCTACTCAAAGTGTTAGAGTATGCAGCTGCTGCTATCACTGTTACTATTTCTTTCCTTGCTGTTGCTGTTTAAGGTGAGACACTGTCCCCCACCCACTTAATTACTAAGGTAATTATTGTTTAGATGAATAGTCCATTGCTTAAGCAAATAAATTTGAATTGGGACCCTGTAGGCTTCTGGCCTTGTACATTGCCTCTGCCCAAATAATATACATGCATTGATCTTTTGAAAACTAAAGATGGCAATGTGGTATGTTTCTTTGTGGGCTGTTTGAGCATGGTTCATTGGCCCTGAGTTCATATTTGTTAAAACTTCTGAACATGTTTACAATATTAGGTGTCTATAGTTCCATATAAGCTTGCACACTCTGAATACCTAGTTGGAATTAGGTAAGACTCAAGTGTTGCTTGAAACGCTTGTTTGATTAGTTTGTGCAAATAATATTAAGTCTGTATTTGTTCTTAAAGCCTGCTCTTCAGACAAAGATTCTTTATAGCTTAGTCATTCATGATGGAAAGAAAAGATCAAAAGACTACACAGGAGAAAGTGCTTGACTTTGTGGTCAAAGTGTTGGAATGAGTCTCAGGAGACCTGTAGTCTTGGCTGGGCCACAGACTTCCTGTATGGACCTTGTATCTCGGTTCCCTCTTCTGTAAAATAGAGGTAAGAATATTGCCCTGTCACAAGATCTGGAGGGAAATATTTTTGATGGTAAGGAAATAGTGGTTTTACTAGTAAGTAAAAAGGGCTCTATGGTAAATAACTGAACATGGAAGTGAACACAACTAAAGTTTGAAATTACTAGTTTAATAACACATTTTTCCAACTCTCTCATATATTTTTCCTTGGCCTATTGCTGTGGCATGTAAATATAAAGGCAATGATCCTAATTTGAGTTTTGTATTAACTGTATGGCTTAAAAGGAGTCAAAAAGACAACTGTTCTGCATCCCTAGTTAATGCTATTAATGAATTTGCAACAGAACAGCAACTCTTTGTGCTTTAATCACAGCTAGGGTACTTGCTCATGAAAATTTGCTACCTGGCAACTCCTGTTCTTTTCTTTCTGTTCCTGGCTGATATTCCTGGATCAGAGCTAAAAATAGATCTACTGTGGTTTTTTTTTTTCTTTTTTTCTTCTGTTCTTACAGGCATCCTTTTACTGTCAAAGCTCAGCACCTTGGACTAGCCCTGATTGCACTTCATACTTCACTCTCTTACTCTTAGAAATACAAATGGTCTTAAGCAATGTGAAATCACTGCTACAGTATCTAGAACATGACAGCAATTTGGTGAGGACAATTTCAGAATATCAAGGAAATAAAGACACAAGTACCTTAGAAACAAGGAATGGGTCTGCTCTGGTTCAGATTTGTTTTGGGGACCTTTTTTTTTAATGGGAGAATGTGATAATATAATAATGGCAGTATGATGAATATAACTGTTGGTGGTGGTAGCTCATTTTCTACTTAGAGGTCAAATAAAGTCAGAACTGAATGATATTTTTATGTGATGGCCTAGAATGATTTTAAAATTGGAGAAAAAACAGGGGAGTGCTATACCAGTGTAAATCCAGAGATTCCAGATGTGAACTGGCATAACAAGGTAGCTTTGAGAGACAGTTGCTAAAAGCACAGTGAAGCTGAAGTCTAGAGAGGAAGAGTGAGCTTTCTGGGATGGCTCAGGCCCTTGTTGAGAGTCCAAGGGTGCAGACACACTGCAATCAGGAAACTAACATTAGCTCAGACAGGATGCATGAGTCAAGGATATTGAAAGGAGATGAAAAACGTGGTATTTGGGCATCTGCCACTCACCAATTGCTGGACACTATTTGTGGTTCATGCTGCTGATCGGAACATACTGGAAAAGAAACAAAAATAGTTCAAATTGGGTTAACAGCTAACATTTGTCATGTGACTTACTGAAAGACAGAACTGTTTAGCTGTGAGGACATGACCGAAGGGGACAGTAAGGGAAAAACTCACGGTAGTATGTTTCCCTTTTCTTCCACCACCCCCAGGCCCCCTGATTCTGTTAATCTCAGCTGATAAGGTTTACCAGCCTGAAATACTGGCTGAAATAATCTGACAAGCAAAGCATGTGTGGTCCAAAAGCTGCAGCCTATGTTTTGCTCTTTTCTTGAGTTGTCTTCTGAATTAGCACCCAGAATCTGTAGGTATTCAAAGCAGACCTCATAACATGGCCCACTTATTTAGTTTCATTTAGGCTGGATTCAAAACAAAAGATCCCAGTGACCTTGCTCAGGTCTAATAACAGTAATTCCTCTTTCAGTCCATGCTTTGCTTTAGTTAACAACACTTACAGGTATTTGTGTGGATGGGTGTAGTCAAACATCTCAATGGTACGGAGCAGAAAGTTTTTCATTTAACATATGCTGACTACTGTGCGTTTGGTGTGAGCTTTAGACTGAAGTTATATTAGTAGCTGGAGACAACTACTTAGACATTAATCCATCCTGAGCAGTCGGTTCAGATAAGCCCATTATAGGTCTTGCTCTCACTACTTTCCTGAACCCCAAATCTTTGTCTGAAATCTAGTACCAACTCTGACATGTTTTAATTGATTTTTTAAAATAATTTGATGGTCTGTGCTCAAATACCTTTGTTTCCCTGTATTTCTGGGGTCTGTCAGACAAGAAATCTGACTCTTCCTTTGTTATATTGTTACTGTATCGAGAATAAATTCATTGAATTCTTGCTTCTGACCTGTGTAAGCTGTTTTGGCATCTCTGGCATTTTCCAGAAGCAAGCAGTTCTCAAACTTTGAGCAATTGTTTATTTCCATGACTTTTTTAACCGACTTAAATTCTCTTGACTATGTTTGATAATTTTAGACAATGATAAGCTGATCCTCTGAATACTCTGCGGCTTGTCTTGTTATTGAAAAGACCTATGCAGTGGTGGAATAAGTCTTTTCTTGCAACTGAAATTTATTCTCTACAGAGAAGACAGATTTCAAAAGTTTCCAAAATAGCTTGGAAAAACAGTGAAGTAAAACTACAAAGTAGAACTGTCTGTTATTTTAAGACCTACTGCATGCATCTGTCTAAAGCCAGTTCTCGTGTTTGGTATCCAGAAATGCTCAGTTCCCTGGTTTATATTTTCTAAAACCTAAAGCTATTTATAGTTTGGACTCTAAATTGTAGCATTTGCTCCTGCTTTACCTTTTTCTCCCTTACACCAGGGTAAATAAAAGCACTAATTGCATTTATTTGGCCAACAAAGCTTGAGTCTGGAGGGTAGGAGTGACTGACTGGCTGCGCGTGGAGACAATTTGAATCCATTTATATATATATGTTGTCTCAAATTTATAGGCTCTCTGTTTCTTAGACCACTTTTGTCCTATTGTTTATATAAAAAAGGCTTATCTAACCTTTGTGTTTACATAGTTTAATGGATTTGCCTTTCAAACACCGATCAGTGATGGAGATTATCTTTGATCTCCCTAACTGTATCGTTATTTTTATCTTGTGAATGAATTCATCAGTTTTATTGATAAATTCCCTGACTGGGAAGATCACACTAACACAGCTCAGGGATTGTTTTAACTGTCCATGTCATTAAGCCAAGAAAAACCTCACAAATATTATTTAAAAAAATAACAACTGTGGAACTTTTAGCAGAATCACATTTATTATGTTTATTTTATCTCAAAAGCAAAACCTAATAGTATATGTTTGTTGCTTATTGCATGTCTCAAACTGAAGTATTTGCTTTGCCTTATAAGGCAGATTTTACTCAATAACTGTCTGACACTTACTTTGTTTAGCTAGGTTGGTGCAGCCAAAGGGTAATGCCAAATTACAATTAGGACATCTACTGTCCAGAATATTTATTGTAGTGCAGCTCAGTTACGTGAAAAACAACTTTTAAATGATGTGACTGTGACTGTTTTATAATGCTGTTTTACGTTTGGTAGTAGCAGTGTTTCTTTGAAGACTTCTAAGGTTTCCTTTCCATTTTGTTCTAAAGCATTTTTTTTTTTAAAGCACCCGAACATCCAACCTTTCAAACAAATAAACACAGAAAATGTGTAAAACATTATTCCCTACAGTTCTTTCAATAATGTAGTACTTTGGGGGACACTTCAAGCTTCTGAAAGGCTTTCTGTCTCATTTCTAGGTATAGACATTTGTTGCTATATGCTGCAATTAATTTGCTAAATTTAAATATGTTTCAGAAGGACGCAATCTTTGCCTACGTCAGGGTGGTGTCTGGTGCATGTGAGGCATGAAGGCAAAAGCAATATATTCAGCTTAGCCGCTCATCCTTCCAGTCACTGAGAGTAGTTTGTTATGCTGTCTCCAACAGCGCAATGGGCTGTGTAAGCCAGCTGACAATCAGTAGGCAGCAACCCTGGCTCCGTGTGCTTTTTTCATTCTGAACATTTTTCCACCCCCTATTTTAAGGAATCCTATCTAGCGACTGAATGGCAATCCTGTATTCTCTTAAATACACATCTGACATTTGGGTCATACTGACTTTTTTTTTTTTTTCAGAAGGTGAAAACGCTTATAAGTAGGAGAGGAGAAGATCTGAAAGGAGGGGGAAATCCAGGACTCCCTGCTCTTGCGAAAGAGTAAACTGATGTAATGCAATTCAGTATGTGGTTATAGATGTTAGCCACCCTTGTCTTCCATTAGTTCACAGCTAAAAATAGGAATTGTGGCAGCTTCATGGTATTTCTGTGTAGGTGATGGCCCCCTTGTCTGAAAAGCCTATGTATCTACAGGGTCTGGCCCTTGTTAGATATCAGTGGACTCCTATGGTTTTCTGAATGACTACTGAAAAGATATCTTCCTGGAAATAGCCCAATGTGCATCTGATGTGATGGTGATGAGCACAGATTCAACCCTGGAGGCAAATGTCAATGGTATCCTCAAGAAAAAGCCACCTGCAGACAATAATAGACTGTCCTTGGTTGGTCCTGAGAGCACCCTCTCAAATCTACAACCTGAGTCATGGTCTGTAGGGTGTGCTAGAATTTCGGCCTAAGACTTTTAATTACTCATCAAATGTGTTTTTGTATTATCAATTTCTTTTTGCTCACTGTTTGCATAGGGTACTTGTAAAAATTGTTTTGTGCTATATCTGTGAGCAGCTGTACATCAAAATTTACTTTTGAACTGATATTGCTCTAGCAGTCCTTGGGATAATGAGTGGGTTGGGATGATGTTTTTGTTTGTTTCTTTCTTTTGGTTGGTTGGTTTGGTTTGTTTTCCTCCAGAGCTAAGAAAAGTACATTGGTGTTGCCAGTGCAGTTATTACCGCTATTTAGTATACTATTCAATTCAAACTGTTTAAGGCTTATATATTTAATAAGCATTATGTAAAAAGCAAAAAAAAATTTTGAGACTTTTTTTAGTGGATCTGTCCAGATGTTTGGAGAGACCACTCTATATCAGCTATTTCAGCTGATCATTAATATTTATTTATTGTTATGGAGGCTTCCTGAGTTCTCCCCCAGACTCTGATTTAGAAATGCAGTATCTGTGTCTGCCTGTTTTTGCTGTGAAAAGTCTGAAGCTAATGGTTCTGGCAGATAGACTAGGCAAAGTGCAAGAGTGAGCAGTTAAAAAGGAAAAAAAGTAAGAACTGGATATTTGGATTCCAAAGTGCTATTGCAGTGATTAAAAAATAAAATACAAAACTCATTTGATCTGAAACATGAATACAAGTTCATTTTGAGTTTACAAAGCTGAGAACACTAGCATCCTTCAAACCTCTTTGGAATAGCAGCCAATTCAAACTTCCTGAGAGTGAAGTTTGTGGGAAGTGGCTTAACATATTAGAAAAGCGTTTTGAACTCCAAACAGAATAAGGTATTATGCTCAAAGATGATCCTTATGCTTAGCAAAGGAAACTACAAATTGTGAAACGTTTGGTGTATGGTTTGATGTATGCAACTCTTCAAAACAATCTCATCACAGGGAACGTCTCATTAAAAGGACCTCTTTTTTGGTTGGGTATCCCCCCTCCCCCGTGCAAATAAGGAAGTGGGTAAGAGCTTTCAAACATTGTAATCAAACATTCATTCTTGCAGACTCTTTGGAACAAAGTAAACTTTAAAGATTAACCTGACCAAACGAAATTTAAAAAGAAAAGAAAGAAATGTACAACCATGTCCTTGGAACCTTACACAAAACTACATAAAGGCCCACTGTATAAAATATGTTCTACAGGGACATGTAGCTTAAGCAAAGCCAAAGAGTAGGGCAGGCCTGAAAAGTGATTTTTACCTCAGACAAGCATCAAGTCAGCAGTCAGGGTGCCATCAATCACGTGAAATTCCGTGTCAGAAGTGGAGCTTTGGATTCTATCAGTGTTTCTGGTACACTGTAGCCCCAAACGGTGGTCAGGCTCAGAAAACTCAAATGATGTTATACAGTCTTTGCTACCTTACAGACATTACTGTGTCACTCGTGAATACTGCAATCAAGTCACCCCAAATAGCAAGAATAGCCAGGTTAAGACCCCTTCCCTTTTTTTAATCTTGCACTTCTCATTTTTTTTTAAATGTGTTTTTTAAAGGCTTGTCTTAGATTTCCAGTGGTATAACTTAGATAAGGAGTAGGTTGTAAACAGATATTCTGATAATGGATGTGCTGCTGTTGAGCTGTAGGTGATATGCTCAGCTGTAGGTGTGATATGTTACTATATATGTCTGTATAAAGACAGACTGCCTGCACATGATAAATCATTAAGCATTTCCCCAACTTATGCTGAGTGAATGAATAGTTAAATCTCAGAAAATTTTCAGTTTTCTTCTGAAAAGAATTAAGTGGCTACTATTTCATAATGTTTTATGTGTTTTACAGAATAAAGTATGGGAACAGACTTCTTGGGGTTTATTCTGAAACTAAGAATTGCTAAAAGGACTAGACGTCATTTTTTCTTGTGCACCTGTGCATGTGCAAAAATATATCAAGTACAGATAATGTCTGTCATGTTAGAAAGATATTTAGTTCTGAACATAAATGAACCTTGATTTATAGGGTTCATTAGCAAAAGCCGATGCATGTTGCCATGTGTTAATTTCTTCTTGAATGAAAGCTTTCAATCTGCTTCGAGTGTAGGGATGGTATACCAGCAAGCCGCCAGGTCTGGTAGTCTGGCTGTCCAGAAAAAAAAGCAGTGAAAGATGCAGAGAAAAAATACTAATTTCTGTTTATGACTACTTTAATATCCTTCTGCTATCAGTTCTATCTGTTTCTTTTGCTTGCTGATTCAGAAGGTGAATCTATCTCCCTAGCAGAGTGTTTGATATTTAAAGCTGCAAAAGACATTGTCTGAATTGCTTTTCATATCATGCATCTAGCCATAAAAGCCTCTAAAAGTGATGGTTAGAAACAAGCATCTAATAAATAATAGGAATATTAATATTCAGAACCTATTCTATGTACCATTGAAGTAGCTTTGTGCATTGGCTGTATCAAAAGATATACCAGTAAAATTATGTAAGGAAATTCACGTGCTTCTAGGTTTGTGAAGTTTTTTGGTTGGTTGATAATTGCTTTTCAAATGTGATTTTCAGTAGTTAGGGGAGTGGTCTCCTATTTTTACAAGCTTTGTAGACCCCACAAGATGTAGCAGTTTTTTCAGTAAATATAAAAGACAGTGGAAAACAAAATTGCCATACACTTCCTGTTATCCACAGGTAACAACAGACTTTCAGGTAGTAGCAGAGAGAGAGCAATTTCTCATATTACTAAATGGAAAAAAAGGACTCCCGTGTAGTGAGCAACAACTAAATTCTCTGCTAGAGTGAGGAACAAGATGTGAGCAGCATGTTAAATGCAACCCTTCCTTGCCTTCCATATTGTGTTTTGTTCAGAATCTAGTCTCTGCAACAGTTTTGATTTCTGATTTCACTAAATTGAGGAGATGAAACCTCAGTTCTTGCTTGTTTCTGCATTCAGAGCTGTTCATGAGAGTGATTTTTAATTTTTCCTTTTTCCCCATGACTCTGTTGCTTTCACCATCTCTGCTGGAAATGCAATGCCATTGCATGGACAGAAATCAGATAATAGTCTTTTGTATGCTGATATTTAATGGATGTGAAGGGAAGATTTACCATTGTTTTTATAACTCCCTCTACAAAAGTTCTTGAAACAAGAAAGCCCTTTCCAGCACCTCCTCTACTGAAAGCAATGTGAGTATGTTCTGTTGCTTTTCAAGTGACAGAATTTATGGGGCTCTGAACTTGGTGAGGCTTTATTGGAACGATATCAAAGGGTTCTGTGACTTTGTTTTCTATTTGTGGTGTAAAGGCCCTTCATGGCTATGGAGCAAGGACTGTAGCACTCCCATACTGTATCAGTATTTCAGAAATGCGCTTCATTGGGTTCCCAGAATTACTTAATTGTGATCTTTACAGTTTAACTGGGTTCAAAAATCTATTGTGAGAGTCTTATCAACACACAGTAGATTGGCTCAGTGGTCTGCCGTTTGACTGATCTCTTAACAGGGAAGAAATTATACCAAAATAAAGACTTTTGCAAAATTAGATGCTCATTTTGGCTGGAGCCGCAAGTGAGTGCAGAAGCTCAACTGAGAGCTGACAAAGGCTTTCAGAAGCACCAGAAAAAAATCCAAATGGATTTTCGAACTTGCCATTCTAGGTTTCAGAAAACACATATGGCAATAGGTCTTGTGTGTACTGAATTGGGATGCTTGTTCTTCCTCTTCTGCTTATACCAAGGGGCACAATATTTAATACCTTCTGTAAGATGTGGTAGCTGCAGCTTCACACACTCTTCTCCCCAAGATCTTTCACATCAGGGAAACGGCTTAACATTGGTGCTGTTAGAAACTAAACTTCTTTCAGGATATTTTTTTTTTTTTTTTGGTCAGTATTTTTACAGTGATGAGGGAAATGGATCTTGGGATTTGTACGTGCATGTGGTAATTATTAACCCAGTGCATGCTTAGTGCCTCAGGAGCAGTGAACTGGTCTGTTCTAGCCTATGCCTATACCTCCCAGAAAAGTATGACTTTTCATGGAACTAATTCAGCCTTTCAGAAAATTAACTGTGAATTCAAAGACTACATAACAATCACATAATTCAAAATCATAAGGATCTGAGCAAAGCTGGTTGTGTGGGTGAGGTATGAGGCTTTGTTTGATGTGTTTCCACCTTCCCTGCCTGGATGTGTCTGGCACCAAATACACTTTCTGTGCCACTCTCCAATCTCTCTTTCCAGCCTGAAAGTCACAGTTACTTGCCTGCTCACACCTGCCTGGCCAGTGATTGCTGTACAAGAGCAAGCCCCTAAGGTTGCCGGTAGCAGATCCTGCCACCTTTTCTACCAGCAAGGAGGATGGGGAAGGAGGACACTAAACTGGCATCCTTCCTTGGGCGTTGTAGCTTTAGCCAGCTCTGCAACAAAGACTTAACTGTTGCATACTGGTCACCAAATGCAGTCTGTAATTTCAGTTTGGGTGCTCAGGTTTCTGTCACCAAAGTCTGTCCTATTACATGCTGTGAAGTAAAAGTTTGGGGTTTGCACTTGTAGCCAAAACCAACAAATGAGATGGGAAATGGCAAAGGAAAGAACAACAGGAAAAAGAGAACATGGTTTTTGTAAAAAGCTAATGTATTTGAATGCAATCTTTCAGTATGACAATAATAATGAAACATTTATAATCCTATCATCTGACACATGTTCACATAGACAGAAAAATACCTTCCTCCTAAGAAGGTGAGAGGAGAAGAGACAGAAATAAGTAATGCTTTATTAAAGTATATCAGTAAGTAGGTGCATTTGGTTTTTAATCTATCTGCTAGCATGTGAAACAGTTCTGTGTATGTGTATTCTAACAAGACAAGCATTATCTATATATCTCAATATTAGAAAACAAATGCCTACGGAGAATTTGTGTTCTCTTATAGATCACATCTTAACATTATTTTGTAGTGGGTTGCTAAAAGGTAAATTAAAACGAACTGTAAATGTAGCATATGACTAATTTATTATGGTATTGATTTCTGAGCGATTATAGTAATTTTTACCATATTCACATACTCCCTCAGGAATGTCATTCTTTTCCCATAGTCTGTTTTCCTATATGTGTGATCCCTTGGTCTTCACTTGTCATGGGGCATGCTTATGCAATGTAGGAGGTTCTTAGCTTGATAAGGAGCAGCCCTTCCTCACTGTGTGGCTTTCTGACTGGACTTACAAGGAACAGTGACTCTTTTCAGCCATTTGTAATAAAGTTTGAGATGGAGGGAAGCTACAGATGAAGAGAGCACCTTGCAAGTTAGCTATCCTGAGATGCACATCTTATGTGATATGCTGTGGTATGGCAGATGTTCAATAATACTACTGCTTCATTTTTTTCTCCCATATAAATGCTGTTTTTAACAACCCAGTACTTAAAAAATGAAATCAGCACCATTTACTCTGTAGCACTGCAATGAAAGAAGCCACAGGTCACCAAAGCAATAGTTACTTGAAGGGCTAGAAGCTTTTAGAGCAAGGTCTGAGGTCTTCAGCTGAGGGAAATATTCCCCATCCGTTTCCAGAAGAAAACTTTGTTTTACATGTGAATTACAGCTTCAGTATGAACTTTTATTTTGGTCTCTTTCTGCCGTTTTTACTGTGTCAGTTGAAATAGAAATGATGACATTTAATATTTTTATACTGTGCAGGAGAAGACAGCTAAGCAGGTGCAATACTACACAGTGTAACAGATGGTCTTCTCATGAATGTGTTGTCCATGTTTGCAAAGAACATCATGAAAACAATTCTGTTGAGAATGCCAGAGTAGTGATGTCACTGGCAATGTTTTGATGGAGTAAACCTTCCCCTATTAATTTATTTATTCTTTTGGCTTTATTCTGGATGCAAAGGAAAAAAATATTTTATTTGAAAAAAGACCTAGTGCTGAAAGCAGTAAGTAGAATACATTTCCCCTTGAAGAAAACATTTATTTAGTGGTTTCCAGAGGGTTGAGTTTTTGTTTAGTCTAATACTCTCCTGCCTGTGTAATCTGTATAGCCAAAATGATCTTTTCTAACTCTTGTTTATACTTGCTCTTTGACTGTAGAGTACCTAGTGTTGAGAAAGGTGCACCAGAACAGATTTCTACATTTTTTTTTCATAGTCCCATAACAGAGGGGTGTTCCACTTAACCTGCTCAAAGCCACAAAACCTCTCAAAGGCAAAGTGTCCCACTTACCACAGACAGTGTGTACACAAGTACGGGCTGTGACTTCCTCTACCCTGCTTTCTTTCCTAAGTCTATTAGTTTTCTTGGCTAGGCCTTCCGTTATGGTACGAGCTTCATTACAGAGGGAGATATTTTAAGAAATAAACCCTCCCAAATAACATCACTTCCCAACAACCCTAGCGAGGCTGAGTGGGAAAGGACAACAAAGTGCCAACACAAATATTGTTTTAAAGGATGGGACTCAGAAAGGACCGAAATACCAGTCCATAGCAAGACTTAAAAATCAAATTTTTATGTAATCATTTCTTTAGGGATTGTACTAAAAATGAAGTACCAAAAGGTCAGCTTCCTCTATCTTTAGTCTCATTTGAATAACCTGAGCTTTGTATTTCAATATCAGTGTGGATATTTGAAAAAAACCAAAAGCAACTAGTGTTAGTTATAATAATTACTCACTTGCAACTGGTCCTGTTGTATCCTTTCAATGAATAAAGTAAGGTCGGAGCTTTTTCAGTTCTCCCACTTCAGGGAGTGGATAAGCGAAGCTCATTTTAGTGGCAAGCAAAAGAAAAGGAATAGATCCCAGGTTGATATTATAGGGCCAAAGCATTCAGCAGTAAACACACACAAATGTATAGCCCCAGGAAAGATGTAAGTGGGAGCTAAGGTATTATGGATACTTGTCTGGGCTTCTCCTGTTAACTTGATATTGGATAAAATATTCTTCCAAATGACTATGTCAGTCAAAGTTGTTGATCCTCTCTGTTTTTCCTTGTTCATCCCATCCTTTTTGAAGAGAATAATATGTAAGCCAAAGCCCCTAGTTTGCCTGCATTTCAATGTGTGAAATACTATTTATAGGTTCTGCTGACTATGTTGGCTTTGTTTATTTAAAATAAAAAGTAACATCAGGTTTGTGTTTGGTAGCATTGCCCAGAGTTGTGTGTGTATGTAACCAATAACCATAGTTAACCATAGTTATTGGATGAAGGAAATGCTGCATGCAGTGTTAGTTGATGCATGGTAGTCATTATGCAAAGTCTACGGTACATATTTCTGTAGGTTCTTTTCTTAAAGGCTCATAACACTGAGTCAGTTAGATTTTTCTATTTAAAAGTAATTTTCTACTTAATTTTGCAGTTCCACTGCTGCTTTTATACTAAAAATGTTTTAAGCTTCTCAGCTGCATACAGGATCTTTCCAGTAACAAAACATGTTATAATAACCAATGTAAATGCCTTTATCCTGATTTCTCTTTTCTACTACTAGAGATTCCAAGCCATAATACTCAGATGCTTAATAAAATGGACTAGGCCATGTGAATGAATACAGTCTCCTAAAAGTATGAAATGCATTTAATAGTTTTCTCTGACTAAGAAAAAGTGAGAGGATTTATAATGTTTAAACTTGAAAATGGGACTTGATTTTCATATTGTACTAGTAGAATGCTGATGCTTCAATCATAGTGAAGGAAACAAAGCTGAGAAATCCTTTGAGTGGACGTGATGTGCAACTTACTGTGTCTGCAGGCTGCCGAACAAAGTTATATGCACAAAGGGATTTAGATGTATTTGTACATACAGTCAGGGCCTGAAATTACCCTTGGCTACTTTCTAGTGTCAGAGGGCCCAAGTTCATGCCTGTGTCTGTCACCAGCCTGGTCAGCTGCCCTCCACTACCCACCAGCAAAAATGTGTGTATTTCTTGGGCCAAATCCATGCAGCCTCAGTGGCTTGAGACTAGTAGATAGGTCCTGTTTTGTTTCTAGTGGATATCTTAGCTCTGTGTGACTTAACACACCTGCATGCAAGTAATTACTGAAGAATTTATGTAAGACTGTCAACAAAGCTGACAAGGGAGAGGTAGCTCAGGCATCTTTGGCGGTGGAAGGAGAGGAGACCCTATTCACAAGTTAGGGGACCCAATAGCTGTATTCAAGTCAAATGATTTTCGGGACAGGATTTCTAGAAGGATTAAGGATTATATTTCCCAGTGACTGTAAAATATCCAGACTCCCCAGGCACTGTAGTTATCCAGCTTTTCAATCAAAAAATCCTGTCCCTTCTGGTCTTCTGAAAACTTAGACAATGGCAGCCAGATCATAAAATTGGTGCTAAACTGAGTTCCTGTTGTGGATAAGGCTTTAACAGCATCTCTAGTCTGTCTTTGTTTACTGTTGTTGAAATCTTATGTAAAATAGCTCCAGCTGTTGAAGCACACTTCTGCAGAAGGAAGACTTGCAGGAGCCTTACTTTCCCCTTGCCTTTTACTACACAAAGTTACCATTGTTCAGTACAATATTGAGAATGGAATTAATATGAAAGAATAGGTATATTCACAGTATTAATGATAGATACATAAATATACTAAGAATTGATTAGCTATATTTACAAAAAGATCTTAAGAATAAAATGTTAGAACTTTGTTCCTTTGCCCTCTCTTGGGGACAGCAAATAAGAAGAGAAAGAGTACCCACACAGCTAAGCCTTACCGTGCCACAGGGGACTGCAGTGAAGCCTGGGCTACAACAGTCTCTACTACTAAATTCAGGCTTCTTTAAGTGCTTGTTGCCTCTTGTCATTTCCAAATCAGTTGCCAGACCTAAATTTGTAAGCCAATTAGCATTTGGAATATTAACATTTAATCACCACTTGTTTTACTAAGAATTTAATACACAGTAATACATGGAAAGGCTGTAGCTACGATGAAGAATTATTATTCTGTGCTCACCTAGCGCTTTTTACACCAAAACTGCATTTCTGAGCCATATACTTTTTCCTAAGAAAAACAGATATTGATTTTAAAACTTGTAGCAGCACTTTCACCATAGCTGCATATCCCCAAAAAGCACAGATGATGTTGACTTAAGTCAGTTACTTCTGAATACGAATCAGGTACATTTATCTGGAGGAGTGCATAGTGTCATATGAGGTGTTCTGGCCAACTGCCTTTACAGGCTTATTCAAGGCACTGCCCTTCTCTCTGTAGGCTGGTGAGGAAACAGGCAGAAGAAATCTGCACCTGACCTACACTCTACTGATTTCTAAACATGGAGGAGGACTAATTTACCTCATCTTTGAAAACACCAGTTCCTGATAATGGCTCAAAGCAATGGTGACCTGACCCACTACAAAAGTCTTCATTCCTGGCAGCTAAGTAGGTTTTTTTTTCATGTTAACTTGGTTCTATTTATTTTTTTCCTAGCTTTGTAGACTACACTAAGTGGAAAAGGAACTTCAGAACTGGGATAAAGTTACTTACCTATATTTTAAGTACCATATTCTTATCATATATGGTTACTTATCTTCTATTAATGACAGAAGCCATATTGAACATAAAATAGACTTCCCAGATATTTTTGCAGTATGTGATGAGTCCTCTAGGAAATTAGGTCAGTAGTAAATATATCAGTGTGGTTAAATTTGACTTTCCTATTTTTCTTTTTTTTTTATTACATACTATTAAAACAGAAAAAGAAGAATAATAATTTAAACAAAACAACTACAGGTTCTCTCTAATGTGTCATAATTATTTTAAAACATTTATAACAAATTGTTGGTTATCTCCAATGTGATTCAAAAGAGAAGCCATTGTTAAGAAATGAGTTGGTAGATGAAGGATCAGAAATGGCATAAGCTTATTTACTATACCTACAGATGTAAAAATGCATGATAAAAAAGTTTCCCTGGGAAGAACACTTAGGTTCTTCTCTGGGCAAGTTCTGTTCTATTCCTAACTGTTGTCCGTAAATCTGTGCCACATCTCCTGTGTGCCCATTTATCATTCAAAATAGTCACGTCGCTGATGCTACTATGATCTTCTTGATGATCAGTGAACAACTGTATAACATTGCTCTATGGATAAGTGCTAGATAACAGTTCCACCAAGAGTGACTTGCCTGAGAATTAGCTAGCTGATGCATTACTTGACTGTAAGGACAGCTAACAATTGAACAGAGGATCTCACTTCTTTGTTCTTCCTTTTCAGATGGTGCAAGTCTTCCCTGTTACCTTTAAAAAATAAGAGGGTTTACTCAGCATATACCTTGCTCTTATCTCTACAGCTAGTACAGCAAAAAATGCTGGCACATCACTGAATATTTAGTGCCACAAGTAAACATTCATACTATCACACTTCTCAGCTAGTCCATGGCTGAAAGACACTATGTAAGTGAAGAGCAGCACCAAAGGTAAGACAGAAGTGAGGTTAACAAATCCGCAGGGGGGACAAACCCAGCACTGAAGAAGAACAAGTGTTTATTGAAAAACTTTAAGAACAAGTGTTGGCAACAGCCTGTATACCAATTCATAATAAAGTTGTTAAGTTTTAGAAGGCTGATATTTAAGTACTGCGTCTAGACCATTCTCCCTTGCTCCCCTCCCTGCCCAAAGTGCAGTAAAAGTTAGAAATATCTGCTATTTATTACTGTTTGTATGGTCAACAGGTTTCTGTAGGCTATGTGCCACTGTTCACATCCAGATAATTTCTGCAGACAATTGGTTATCCTGTGTTCTTTAACAAACAAACAAAAAACCATAATCCCCTCCCCCCCAAAAAAAAATCCAAAAGCTGAAATAGTATATAGCTGACTTCACCTACTACTGCTCAAGCACAAGCAAGTCTTGAGCAACGATTGCCTCAAAATAATACTTCCTTTTTTAAAATGGGCTAGTCTAGCTTCTACTGCACAACAATCACTGAGATTACCTTTCGTGTGTGGCCCATTACTGAGGCTGGGTTTGATAAGGAAGCTAGCAATGCCTCCCAAGTATAGAAGAGGATTTATGTAGGATTTTCTCCATCAGTATCTTACAGCACTGGAACACCCTGAACCATAAGCTACAGTGCATTTGAGTCCTAACCTTAAAATGCATAGAATAGGACCCCTTTCTCTAAATCAAATTCTCTAGGAATGTAAAAAATGGAGAAATAATGGAAAAAAATGGAGAAATGGGGTGATGTTTCTGTACAGAAAGCACTCACATGTGAGAAGGCTAGCCAAACAGGGAAAAGATTCCTTTCCAGTTCCTGTTGTTGATTCCAACTCGCTGTCATTACTTTGCCTTGCCTGGGAAAGGGTCATTTATTTTTGCCTTTTTAATAAAACTGTTTTCTTCATCCTGCTTTTCCAACTACAAAAAGGAACAAACAGACCCTTCATCCTGCTACCCTGTGACTCAGCATTTGAACCTAGCAGGCTGGAGTTCAGAAGCACAATTTGTAGAGAACGTGAGGAAGGAAGAAAGAGCAGTACATGCTGCCAGCCCCAGGAAGGGAGTGCAGGGCTGTACAATCTAGGCTAACTGAAACCCCATGGTCAGGCAACAAGGTATCTCAGGGGAAAGCCATTACTGGTTTTGTACAAAGCACTAATCTTTGCAAGTTTTAAAGTAAACAACCCATTAGTGTACTAGTACTCCTCTAATGCATTTGCAGTTATTTTTTTCCGATCAGCCTGACAGTATTCTGGTTTTCCCCATATAAAGATGCATTACTGTTCCTAATGTAACTCCATGCTTGTTTTCATCCCTCTTTCATGAATCAGGTTCCACTAGATTGACTAGTTTACATTTTACAGTTAGATCTAAATTGCCTTTTTTTTTGTAAATTGTTTGCAGCTTGTCAATTCAGCAAACTGAGAGGAAACCATTTTTTGATTCGGATCCATACTATCTATATTTAGATTCCTTTGGGATTCCCAGTTAAAAAAAAGGCAAAACAAAAAAAAATCCCCCCACCAAAACAAACAACACAACCCACCAAAAGCTATCCTCTGTGAAGAGCTGCTGTGAAGAATGCTCTTCTCATTTGTTTGTGCATAGAAATAAACTTGTTTACTGCAAATCCATTGCCTGCAAATAATTTATTTCACTTGAACAAACAAACAAAAAAATAGAGTTAACAGCCTTCCATGTTATTGATTAAACAGTTATTTGCCATTGTGAAATCAAGACTGATCTTTAGTGCCCTATTTCACCTAGCCAGACTTGTTCATGTTTTAGAAGACTATTTTTCCTACTTGGTCAAATTCATATTCCTAAGCAGCTTTTCTAGGTGGTTCAGACACAGCACATCCACTTCATTTTTTTTAGCATGCCTTATTTAAATGCAGATAGGAGCTTCAGCTCCTATTCATAGGTTGATCACATAGTGCCCAATGTTTATTAAACTTGTTCAATGTAAAAAAAATTAAGTAGTTCTGTGCCTTTTAAACCCACCCCTTTTAATCTTTCCTTACATGTGCCGCTTTCCATTTTTTCTCTCCCTGGTTCCCAAAGTGGGATACAAGCCGGTAGTTCTGGCACCGACACACTGGTGTGTCTTCCATTTCCAACTCTCTGCATCACATTTTAGTAGTGTCAGTACACAGCAGAACTTACCTTGATATCTGCATTATTTGTCTCTCTTGTTCCAATACCACTTGTTCTAATTCACCAGGAGCTTGCAGTGCACTGCCTGAGTGTTCCTTTTCCAGCACAGGATGCAGGACTGTACTCATGGCTTTCTGGGAGCTCCTCTTTGATCAGTCTCCTTTCTGATCTCCTTTGATCCATCTTCTTCTGGTGGGTTTCAGCCAATGATTTCCATCACTGTCTTGTGATTTCTCACACCTCTGCTTCTTGCCACAGCTCCTTTTTTCAGAAAGCTCTAAATTAGTTAGTACTTTCCCAGCCACATTACCCCAGTTCATGAGGGAATAAGTGCTAGTCTGTAGCAGCCAAGCTACAGCCTCAGTTCTGGATTTAGGTATCTACATTTTCTTAAGGGAGAGAAATGTCTCACACAGCAGTTGGGCTACAGGAACGTCGGTTTAGTGCAAATCAGTATGAACAGTATGCATATTTTTTATTAGAAAGCTACAGCTTTCTGAAAGGTTAAATGAATCAGCAGTTCAGAGCTCCATTTATTTTTTTGTTTTGGGGTTTTTTGTGTTTATTTGATAGGCTATGAATTATTTCCCACATTTCACAGTGGTCATTGTGATTTTTTTCATGAGCACTAACAAAAGGAATGGTTGTTGTCTTTACAAGGAGCACTTCCACAGATGATAGTTGTAAAACTGAAAAACAAACCTAATCTTGATGAATAAATGACACATGCTGTTTCAGACACCTTAAATAGAGAAGGTAAAGCCCAGAGCCCCCTTTTCATAACTTTTTCTGCCCCAGCTCTCCCTCCTTCTTCATTCTTGTTCCTTATGCTACTTTACAGAGTACAGCTACAGAAGAACACCACATCCAGTTGTGTGGGAATGCATTTCAGCCTTATCTCAGCTGGGCAAGATAACTATCCCTAAACAATTCTCAAGTACACACAAAATCATGAGCATTATAATGTGTGGACTCAGTAGATCCAGTATTAACATACCAACAAGAAAACCATTTTCCTATCATGTTTTAAAATTTAATACCGATTTAAAATTAAAAAACCACTTCTTGTTCCATGTAAGGAAAACAACTTTTTCTTTCTTTTCAATAAGACCTGGAAACCTATATGTAATATATTACATTTTCCCAAAGCTCTAGATTAGCTATTCCTAGTTCCCTGTAATCCTCAGTTTTTAGGGACTAAACACTTGAAGTTAAAGAGAGAAAGGGATTTAGACAACCACGCTCCACACTGCAGCACATGTATTTTTTTGTGTTCTGCTGCCTAATAAATTCTTCATCCCTGACTGAGATCATGCTCATCCAAGCCAGCAAGCTGGTTAAAATGGGAACTCAAAAAAATCATCAGGTTAAGGAGGTAAAATAGTCAACATAGCTAAGAGTTAAATTCTCGCTCTCAGAAGTAATGCACTTAACTCTTTTTAATTGGGAAAGAGGGTTGTTTTTTCCTGTTTTGTTTCCTCTCAAGCTCAAATGAAAAAAAGAATCAAGGTCAGCTCAGTCCTTTATAAGGAAAACCGGCACTACTATAACTAACCCCACCACTGAAGCCACTAGTCTGATGTCCTGGACACTGAAATTAATGGGGAAAATCTATTTTCTTCTTCTGCAAGATAGCCCTCACTCTGGGACCGTAAAAGTCTACAAAGATAGACAGCACCTGAGACACAGCTTTGAAGATATAATTTTTTTGTGCACCAGAAATGATAGATGTTAAGAATTTTTTTTTAATCTAGCCTTGGTTATGGCACTCTGATGCTTTATCTAAAAAGGGATTTTGCATTTCTTAAAAGTTTCTTTATACTATTATTAAATATGTTCAATTTTACAGAGAATTGCAATAGTAGGAACTTGGGTATATACAAAAATACTTGTTAAAAAAAACCCCTTATGTTTGTTTAAAAGAAAAGGCAAAAGCAAGACTTACTTAGGTGCTTAGTGTGAGCATGAAATGGAGTTTCAGTGTTTGAATCCAAAACTGAAAATTTTCAAACCCTGTATTACTCTGCTTTATCCGTGAACCTGAAATGCTTTAGTCCTTAGCCCCCGCCTTCAGTTTTTGTCTGAATCTTGGCTTTTGAATGTTTCCAGATGCATCTCATTTTCCTAAGGGCTGAACTTCCCAAGGATAGGGGAAAAGAAGAAGAAAAAGAGCAAATTAAATGGTAGCATATAGACATTGAAGTCCAAGGCAGTAAAAACAGTAACTAATATGTTTAAGTAAGTAGGAGTCAACACACACCTTTATTTTTTTTTACTAGCAAAGCTAAAATGATGACTAAAACTATGCCATAACTGAGGGTAGCCAAAAGCACTGATACACTGACTGAGCTGCAGACCCTCTTGATTATTCCACACATGAGGTGGCTTGGGATACACAAACAAGTTTCCCCTGAATCTAAGACCCTGAGAGCTTGATTTGGTGTTCGTGACCATGGATATTGTTGCGTAAAAATGAGGAAAGGGGGAGGATATTCTGCTTCTGCTGAGGTGGAGTGTCTTTACAACAGTGAGCATTAGATGCATACAGCCTGAGGAACAGTAAGCAATGGAAACAGAGTGAGGAATCGGTATCCAGGAATGGTAGTGGTGCGAGCATTAGTTTTCAGTTCCTGCTCCCAACACTAAATAGATTACTTTAACTACTATTTAATATGAAATGCTGACATAGTTAGGGCATTCTCCATCCCAGACAGAAGACAACCACTAAGCTAATAAATTGTCACATACCTTCTGACACTCACCCTTGATTTTACTGAACAGGCTGGTGCAGCTTCCAAAAAAAATCAACCAAAAAAAAGGTGGGGGGTGGGGTGGGGTAGGGTAGGGGGGGGCAGAATGCCCACTTTCCCAGATAGCCTGCATCCTTCTGGTTCAGTCACTCTTCAGGCTTAGGAGGAAATTCCCCCATCTGCTGGACAGGCAGCCTAGTAAAGGCTTTTATATACAAAACTGATTTCCATTCTTTCCATGATCTTCAAAGAGAGGGTCCTAGGCTGTGGCTTCTGAGCGAAAAAAGACACCTAAACCTAAGAGAAAGGAAGGATTAGCCGAAAAAAAAAATCATGGCAGCTTATTAACTGGCTGCATTTAGGTGTCTGTTTTGAAACTTAAATATTTGGATTCCATTTTAGCCATCAAACCCTCCCAAGTACTCCCAACGATGTCCATGGGTTTGAAGGTAGATGTTGAAGCCTAGGGTTAGTTGTTCAAAATTTCTATCTAAATCAATAGAGAAGTTCTCATGGGTTAATAGTTGCTACTTATTTTCTTGGAAGGCACAAAATGTGCAGTCCTAGATATTCTTGAAGAATCCTAATCCTTTTCACATATTTATGAATATTTTAGTTTCCTTGTTCATGTGCTATCAAATAAAGTTTAAGAATGAAATCTTAGGTACAGGGATGCTGGCGGTAGGTGGTCTTTAAACCTTTCAAAAAAATTCAGAATTCAAAACCTTGAAATTTCTAGGGCAAAACAGTACAATAAATTAGTCCAAACAAATTACTATGGTATAGAGAGGAAAAAAAGCATAAATCTTTAATATAATATGAAATTAGCATATCTTTTTCTCTAGCTCTACATTACAACAGCTTTTGCAGTCTGAACTTTTGGTTTACACACACAACTATCCTATTATTCTAGAAAAGAGAAGCTATTTTAACTGAAAAGAGCATTTCTAAAATAGCCTATTTAAAGGAAAATAAATGAGCTTACTAGTTATAACAGAAGGGAGAAGAAGATACATTTTAATGCCATTGTTACTGACAAACCTGGCACAGAGAGAATGCAGAAACAAGTACATCTTGGCAAAAGCACGAATAAAAAATTTGCTAGCACAGAGCTTGTTTGTTTGTTTGTTTACCACCAGTATACATCTAGAAAGCACAAATGAGATGCCAGAACTGCATCTACTTGTCTGTCAATATAGAGTGGAAGTCCTTGCACATTGCAAATTCTTCCATGGGCACAATTTCTATTGTCGCACTCTAAAAACAAAAATAAGAAAAAGAAAAAAAAAGGACAAAGGCACACACAGTTAAAAGCAGAGACCATGTTTGAAATAAGAAAAAGTAGTACTCAAATACCATCACTCTTTCTGGCTCAAATAGTCAACAGTTGAGTTCACCTTTAGAGGTGGTTAATAAGTTCAGCTGTGATTCTAATTAGAGAGAATATATCCCTTTCATTTCCCATTTTCTCAGGAAAAGATGCAACAGCAGTCAGTTTCTTTAATCACAAATCAAAGTCTCTTTATAGCTAATACTCTGGACTTAAAAACTCCCTCTTTCTCTTGGCTTCTTCCTAATGGGGAACTAAACACTTCTTTGGCTGTTTCCTGCCTTTTCTGCATGCTCAGCTGCAGGATCCCAGCCCCTCTTTCTCCACTGTCAGTATGCAATTGCTGCTTCATTTTGGAAGAAAGGCAACCAGCAAGTACATATAACAGCTTGATAATATATTATCATTAACCTATATAACTTAACAGACATAAGAGAAATATTGAAAACATTAGACATTTACCTAATGACAGGTAAATGGTTATAAGCACCTAGTTTATAAACCCTAATTATAATATGCTCTATTATAAGTTATCTGCTTGTACTATAACTGGCTATGTGTTTTCAACCATATCACCATTCTGTTATTATGTTCAGACAGGGCACATACTGTAGAGGTTTCACTTGGTAATCAACCATCACCTGCAACTGCATCCCATCAGATGAGATCAAGACTAACTTGCAGGAACAGAGCTTCATCGTTTCCACTGGTAATTTATAATCCAAGCTGGTTGACTGGAGACATTGGTCCCAGCTGAAAGGCAGCAAATGGCAGCAACCAAAACCTGTCAGTTGTTGCTGTTGACAGTTAAGCACATTGCACTCTGCTGAAGCTTGGAAAGTAAAGACAGACAACTCCCCTAAGATCTTAGTGCCTATTGAGCGGTGATAGTTAGCAGTCCTGCTATCTTCTAATGGAAATTGGTGTTATCTCCTCCATTATGTTGCACTTCACCAGCAGTTCCCAGCATGTATGAAGACCCAGGCTCTAGTGTAGTGCAGTGTTGCACTGGAGAGCTGCTATTGTGCACCGTAGGAGACATAGGCCTGGTTTCACATCAGGAACAAAAGAAAAACTGAGATGTAATCTTTAACTCTTCCGCTGTATAATTTACTTTACAATGGAGAGCAGAGATTACGGTGAAAGGCTGGAAGTAGAAGCAAATGCTTTTGAGGCCCAAAGGTTACTCTAAGTTTGGATGAAGGAGTCATCCACTGACAAGCTGCTCTATGTACCTTAGCAGGATGGGGATCAGAATTAATTTTCTGGGGTTCCTTGAAAGGCACAGACTCTTCAGTGGGGCCACAAAACACTGACCTGTAAGTGGCAGAAGGATTGAGCTCAGCAAGTTGGAAAGCATACTATTTTCAGTTGTTTTTTTTTTTTTTCTTTTTTTCCCCTCTCCCATAGACATGTCTGCAAGACAGAATTAATTCTAAACTAGCATAGCCTTTTTTCCTCCTCCCTAAAACACCATGTCAGTCGTCTAAGTTCCAAAATCCTTATTTCAGGGAAAATGGAAGTTGTTTCCATTTGCCTAAGTATATTTATCACTAAAATTTTATTGTACTTTTTCATGGGTTTCAATAATAGGACTCAGCATCCTTGCCAAGACAGAAAAGGACAGGGTGTGGTTAAGCGGCATAAGCAGGCACATGCAAGCGTCTCCTCACAGTTCTGCAATGTGCATCTGATTCTGCCATATGCGTCTCCGCTGCCCTAAGACAGAGATTATCTTCAGTGACCAAAATGTACAACTATTTGCGCAGCAACAATATACACAGGTTATTTTTAGTTCAAACATGTGGCACTACTCATTGTGCAGCTGCTTTCATGCATTAATGCATTGTGATACAAAACCCTAACTGCAAGAACCCAAATTAATTGCAAGCAATGAGACATTTTGGACTGAAAACCCTTTTTGGCTACATTGGAATCGAGTTGTTGACTTTTTAAGCTAAAAGAGATATGAATCATGGAAAATATTTCATTCTTAACCCCTCAAAGTACCCAATATTCCTGAACTAATGCAAAATGCAGTTATGTGTTGGCTTAGAAATTACAACTTCTCTGCCAAAGGTTAATTTAGACTATTCATCCAAGATTAGTTGCAAGTTTTTAAAACTGTAAATACATTCTTGTTCCTAAACAGCACAGGTTTTCAAAGCAGGGAGTATAACCCACAGCCTATAAAAGGAAAAGATTTAAAGCAGAAATGGGACATTTGACTTCTGCATATTTGGAACATTTAATCACCCTCTTGGTTATATGGAATAAGTTAGACTGGCAGCTTTTTCTTCAGCTCCTTAGTGAAAGTACATTTCTTTAATAGAACCTTAATGCTTGTGGGATGATTTAGAATCTAGTCCTACATCTTTTTACAAACAACTCCTTTTTGTTTGAGGAGGGAAGAGGCCCAAAGATTTTAAGTGCCTGAAGGTATGGACCATAACTTTTTCTCCTGTTTGAACAATGGTGTGCATCTTTTCTCATTCATATTACAATATATTAATGTACACATAAAACCATTAATACTAGAATTAGTAGAAGGAGTTTGATCTCATTCTATTAGATAGAGCTATGCAAAACTTAAGCTGTGTTCAGCTGTAAGAACAGGGGAAAAAAGTCTAAGGTATAAAAGGACTTTCTCAGGACTTATACTGCTATAAAGAAATGCAGCTGGAGAGGCAAAGTAAGTTTTAAGAGACCTAGGTCCCGGACAGACAAACTTTGGCAGATTTGGCTGTGACACTTCAAAACACTGTTGCTATTGAATCACCTCACTCTGCCCCTTTGCTGCAGACAACTGCCCACATAAAATGAACATCCTGGGTCTGCCTAGCATAGTATAATCTTAGCACACATTTACATTCATTGTCAGTTTAACTCAATTATTCATGCTGCCAATTACCATATTAAAATAAGCATGTGTGTCATTCTGTTGTCCTGACCTGAGGAAAAAAAATGGGTAATTCAGGTCACTAAACTCTCAAAACAGCCACTCCCACACCCACCAGAGAATCTTGTGTAATTTCATCTTATTTTCACATTTCTTTTCCACCTTTAAAATTTCTGTGGGTGCATGTGGGAGCACAAAATTTTAATCCTGTTCAGATTGTAAGCAAATGTGGTTTTGATAGGTTCACCTCTGACTCCAGTAGTCAGAAGCTTATTATTTACCGTAGGATGTAAATTTAAAATTAGAAACAATATAATATTTAGCACCATTCTTGACATCACTAGAGCAAATTCCTCAAAGTTGAGGACGGCAGCATTATAAGGCATGGGTGAATCAAGGGTTGGTGAGCACCCAGGCCCACAGGAAATAAGTAACCTACACTGCCATTCATTGTGTGTGCCCCAAGGCACTGTTGCTGCCAGGTGCATCCTTTGACTTGAACGCTTTTCCAGTCAAAGAGTTTGGATAGACCTGTGTCTTCCCTCAAAACGGTGGCCCACGTGCAGTGTTACATGTGGCTGAGATCTTGAAGAGTCAGGTGCTATGTTGCAAGCAGTCAGGAGTGCGTTTACAGCCTCAGAAGCCCCTCAGGCAGTAACTGTGCTTCCTGTAACCCCATTTAACCTCACCGTACAGGAACTGGGCACTCCTATTTAGTTCAAATGGACAATGCCTCTGGTCTGTCAGAGCTGGACTTTAGTCAGTAATGCCTTGGTGAACATACAGTCAGAACATTGCCACTGATCAACCCACCACACAATGTCCTCCAGAGCATGGAAAGCCAGTGTCTCCATCGTAGATCTCCTCCAGTCCACACACCTATCTTCTGTCCAGCTCCCAAAGACCTACCCTGCATGACAAAAGAAGCACAAAACCTTAATACACCTGGTGAGGAGCCTGATGCCAGTCTACTATTTTCTTGAAAGCGCCTGTCAGTGATGGCCTTTATTCTGAGTCCATTTCTCAGTAGGCATTCACTATCACTCAGAAACATCTCAAAAATAAGCAGCTCTCAAACAGGGAGTTCAGAGGGGCAACAGACACTCTTTTTGGTTGTTCCCTCAAGCAGCCCTAGATTTTCATCTGACAGCCAGATCAAAAGCTGTCTGTAGAAGACTAAATTTCTGCCCCAGCAGCTGTAAATCAGAAATTGGAGTAGATAACCCATGTGTAGTTATAATCAAGAATTCTTATCTGGTCCATTTAGCCTTTTTAGACCCACTAGATTATCCAGAGAGAATAAGTGACACTCCTGAATTTCAAAAATCCAAATGCTCCTTTTAAGGTTGCAGTGATCATACACATCACTTTACTGAACGGCATGAACAAGACAGTTGTAAGAGGTACTCTTTGAGCTGTCCTGTGGAAAGTATCATTCCTTCTGTTGAACTTCATTTTGTACTCATATGAAGCAGTTCTAAAGTCTATTGTAATTTTCTGAAACAGATAAGGACTTTCTGTGAGGCTGCAAAGACCACAGCAACTTACCACATCTGATGCTTTTGCCAGATCAATGAAAGCTTACAAATATCAGCTTCTGCGTATTTGCCTCGATAAAGGTCTTGACCAGATTGTTCCCTGGGAATTTTTCAATAGTTTGCATCCAACCTGCACTAAGATTCTGGAATTCTGCTTCCTGCATCATGCAGAAAAAACAGTCTGTTGATGGGGAAGCTAGTTGGCCTGGGCTGCTTAGTGAGGGTCTTTTGATCTTCTTGCTGTCTGGGCCAGGCGCCCTTCCATTCTTCCTGATGTCACTGCATGTGACAATGTCATCTGCAGCATCACACAGCCACAGCCTTTTCCTTATCCAGTTTAGAACATAGTAGACTAGACTATTTCAGTCGGAAGGGATCTACAACAATCATCTAGTCCAACTGCCTGACCAATTCAGGGCTGACCAAGTTAAAGCGTGTTATTAAGGGCATTGTCCAAACGCCTCTTAAACACTGACAGGCTTGGGGCATCAATCACCTTGCTAGGAAGCCTGTTCCAGTGTTTGACCACATTGGAAGAGAAGCTCTGACGCTGAACTCACTTGAACTTGGTAGGACCAACACCTGCTATTGGCCTTTCAGTTGCTCCAGCTTACGTAGCAGTACAACCTTGCACTAACACACCAGCTAGTGCTGGCTCTACGTGGGATACTTTACTACTTTCACTGCAAGTCATTTATAGTCAGGCTTTACAGAAAGGGTTGGGTTTGGTTTTGGTTTTTTTTTTTTTTTTTGTTTTACACATTTTAGCCGCTTTCACTGTCTGCAATGGTTTAGCTTGTAAGCTGATACAGTACATGGCTACCAGGCAGAATAATCATAGGAATATGAGCTTAATAGAGACCGTAAGGTCAACTACCACTTTAGCTGACTGCAAAACTCATAAGATAAACTTTTTGCTGGGCTAGTAAAGAGTTCCCTGTAACTTCATGTTACTATCCTAATTGTTTTAGCAAAACCCTCCAGCCAAACACAGGGGCAAGGGGAGAAGAGGAAAGCACTGCGGTTGCAGCACTGACTCCTTAAAAACCTTCTTATCCTAGGAAAATGTCCCTTTTTCTAGTGTTGCTTCTGTTACTATATTCTGTAAGCTCTTATTAATACTAGTGAAAATGAGTTTTGAGCTGCCTCAAGCATACTTATTCACATTTAATAGCACACACTGAAATTATGTTCTGATAGTTATTTGGTTAGCTGTGTTTTGTGCCAATCACTTCTACAGTCAGTACAAAAGACCTGGTAGTTTAATCTATAATACTGCTTTAAAATGGGAAACTATAAAAATCACCTTTTCTCTCTTTCTTTTACATATATGGTCAGACTATTTTACTTGGATGGTATCCTCCTTTCTCCTCTTACCTGGGGCGGGGGTAGGGGGGAAAGCTGTTGAACATTTTCAACCGTTTCTTTACCTTAAAATCTTCAATGCATTTAACAACAATTAAGGAACTGTCCTCACAGTTACCTTGTAATGACTCCATTAACCCATGCCCATCCTCTGCTATTTATATAGAAACAATTAGCAGTAGTGGTTGTGTGCTTCAGATCCTGCATTATCCCATGCTTATTTTCCTTACCTCTGGGCAACATAATTTAAGGCAGTAATATTTCTCCAATCTTATTCCCCTCTAAACAAATGTGAGAGCTTAAATTAGAAGCACTGTAATAATGTAAGCCATAATGGAGAAACAGGGATCACAAAGAGAACTTAACAGTTGAATAATCTGATTTGTCAGCATTACTTTGGTACACCTGGGATATCCTAAAGCACAGGGGATATTAAAATACAGACACAGCGACATCAAGTGACATAAAAGTCATTAGCAAAATGAGTTCTCAGGACCAATTATTGTGTAAGTATTACCCAAATGTGCACTAAGTAATCAATTCCGTGGTCAAATTTGTATTTTACGAGAGTCGGCTAAAGTGGCTCAGGACAGGCCTCATACACAGCATGCTTAGTCATATCTTTTGTAGTGATTATTTTTGTGAAGTTTTAACTTACTTGCATGATATCACATAGCAACAGGTTATTCTGTTATTTGTTTTCTCTTCATTTTTTAATAGATAAAAGTAGTACAATCTCTAACATTTCTGATTAAAAAGCCTTTTATCTGATGATCACCCATATATTAAGGACAGAATAAAACACTTTTCTAGGCCTGTGTTATCTACGTATTTCTTTTTGCTAAACAACTGTTCCTCTACAGATCTGCAGCATGCTTCATGACTTAGAAATACTAAGTATTAGATCACCATGATTGAACCATAGTAAGCAGACCTCAGGTGTGACTGAATCACTAAGTGTAAGCGCAGAAGTCTAGTGCAGTGTTTGTGCGCTACTCAAATTTATTCTCATTTCTGTGAGCGGCTAAAGGTATAAAGCTTCTCAAATGAATTCTGCTCATAAGGCTTTTCCCTCAGTGCTACTGTTTATGTTACATCACTTGTTATTTCCTACATATTAACAAGCTTCAACAATCACTTACCTTTCTGGATTCTTCATTATACATTTATTCTCTTAAATTAACAGATTTCAGGCACTATTACTAGCATATTCCTTTTCTTTTGGCTACACTTCCAGCAGCCAAGTACTAGAGCTTTTCTGATCCACTCCAGATGCAAAGTGCACTCTACAGAATGGAAAGCACCAGGATTCAGGAAAAACCCACTCCCTGCTACGTCCAGTCTCAGTGCAAGTGGCTGAAGTTGCAGGTCCAACAGAAAAAACCTGTCCCGAGCAAGACTGGACAGGTAGCTAGGCGCCAGGGAGGGAACGGGGGGCATGAGCAAACTGACTTGAGAGATCACAGAGCTTAGATTTAACAAGTTGAGCAAGAGCTGGCTACTGCTAATTAAGATCTTTGATATCTATGGCTTATACAATTGTAAATTTAAACACAGATCTAGACATTTTCTTCTACTACCTTCTTTCCAAAAAAATGTTATTGTGCAGATTGTAGGAAATGGTCTGGCATATGCAATAAGATGCAGAAAAAAACCTACTTTATAGGCCTTTACCTTGCAGGTCCTCAGCTTCAACTACACATATTGATGTCAGTACGTTATACTACTGAACTGACAAAAACAGACACCGGTATAGTATATGATGTAACCATGCTTTACTCGGCACACGAATGAGGCAGACTTTCCAAATTCGGAAACTCGAGCACTACTAGGGTTATCTTTGCTGATGAAAGATCAGAATCTTACAGTACATTACGAAGATATGTAAAAAATATTAGTTCTTCTACAGCGACCATATTCCTTTTAGAACTTGTCATGCAGCAAATCCAAAGATATGACATAGCACACTCAATCCATCCAAAACATCCTCTCCAGAGGGTAACCTAGTGCAGAAATGGCTACACAGCCATCCCTCAGAACAATGGCCTACATGACTGCAACAATTAGCAGCTGCTGCACACATGGAGCCTGCATTTCTCACCCGTACATAACCTTAATTACTCTTTCTTTCATTTCTAGTACTGCATCTGCTACTTAATAACACCTTAGCAAGATGGAGTGATGACTTAGCTACCCTATGCAAGTATATTCAGAAACACAAAATATGGTCTGTGACCCAAAGCAAGGATTTTGCCATTCCTATTATCACTAACACTTTGTGCTTTACCTTACAATGTTATATGGGACCTGAAATACTGCTTAAGTCCCTTCCACCCCCTCATCCCCCAGGGAAGTTTCCCTGCATTAGTCATGAGAGGGGATCTTTTGCAAAGCAAGAACGAAGCTGTTATGAGAGGGTATTTTCAAAAATAATCTTCTTCATTCACTGAAAAGTGCCTTAGGAGCATGTGAAGAAAAAAAAAGTGATCCCTCCCTTTCCCACCCCTTTCAGTGGCTACTTCAGCAAGTCAATACACAGCATTTTGGAATATATTTCCCAGGGCTAGAAGAGGAGAGACAATGAGCTGATATTGCCAATAGTTCTTCAGGGATTAAAGAAATTTTTAGCCTTTAGTGAGATATCAGATGAGGGGCAACACATTTTTACCATAATCCTAAGTACACAGTAGACTCCAAGCTTGTTGGCTTTTTCAAAGTGCAATGACAATGTCAATTGTTCTCCCTTTGCTACTGAGATTTTTCCAAGATGCTGATTTGCCTGCCCTGTTCTTCCATATCTTATTCTCCCCTCCAAAATCAGGCTTCCTATTACAGTGACTCTATCCACTTGAGAGGTGGAGAACAGGAATCTTCCACCTTTCAGACTTGCCCTTTTCCTTTCACAGTTCCAGGGTCTATCTAGCTCTTTACAATTTTAAGATGTGCTTGTAGCAGAGATCACTTAAAAGGGTATCTTTTTCCTATGCTCCTTTTTGAAACAAAATCTAACTGATTTTCCATTTTGAAATCCATTTTAACAACTTCAGAACTGTTGTGAAATATCCAATACAATTTCATTTTCTGGGAAATTAAATAAAAAAATCCCCCAAAATTTTCAACTTTATCAAGTTGAACAGAGCAGATTCATTATGTGAAGAGCACAAAGAAGCTCAGAATTGCATGACAAACTAAAAACAAATCCCCCTCATTACTTCATTACTTGCAGTCCATGCTTCCCTTCACCCCCCCCCCCCTTTTTTTTTTTTTGGTTAAAATACTTTTTGCACTAACTTTTTTTGAATTAGGGGACTTCCAGACTCTCCTACCAGCTTCTTTCGCTATTCTGTTTCCAGTCATCCTTCCCATTACATTCTCTTTGGGGATTTCCTGCAACTTCACCACCATGTTTGCTGACTGTAAAAGATGTCTTCAGCTTTCTTCTACTGTGCACAGCTTACAACTCCCTGATGTTTCTGTCTAAAAAGTGGTTTTAGTGCATATTCTCCAGCGACTGATTCAGTTCCCACATAGTCAGGGTGAGGACTCTATTGAAAAATACACCAAAAAGAAGTAATGAGTAGTATACAGAGATACTGAAGGTCTGAACTGTTTGAGGCTACAGAGTTTGAAGTCCTAACTTTAAACGGTACTGACAGACTTAGCACAGCCTGTAGTTCCTACAGTACTGACAGACTTAGCACATTATCTGCAGGTCAACACCAGTTTTAAAAGAAAAAATGTGTGCCAGCAGAGCACTAGGAATCGATAAGGGGCTGAGAAGATAGCTCTACAATGTCAGATATTGTCAAAATATTAGAAAAGCTAGATGGCGGCACAGCAGAAGCAGCAAGCAGCACTATTGTTCTGACCACCATCAAGAAACAACTCGGTTTCAAAACTGGTCAGAAATGCAAAGCCTGCTCCTGGCAGCATCTTCCACCTGAGGAAGTCCCTCAAAGCACTTGTGCCAGGAACCCACACCAAGATGCAGAGATTTTTCTATCCTGTCTTTCTGGTGGAAAACAGACTACCTAATCAGAGCAGTTCAAAACTCAACATACCAAATCCCATATCATAAACACTAATTGAACTCTAGCATCCTGACATATAGTGATATCTTAACTAAAGATCCTTGAAAACCTTTGAGGTTAGCGGCATCTTGGAAGGGCACTGGGCTTCCTGAAGGTCTCTGATGCCTGCATCATACAATCAGATCCCACAAGACAGAAGCAGGTACCCAGCACCTGCTGAGGACCTGAGCCTTTACATCTATTTAAGAATAATGTTTGCAGTAGGGAAAACTGTATGTGCAGTCTGATACAGATTAAGTGGTAAAATTTATTGAAGGCTCCTGACAGACACGTTAGGGCATATTCAACATGTGCTTCAATTCTATTGGAAGATGTTAAAGTATCTTGCCAAGACATGCATCTATTTGGTTCCTTTCCTCTTCTGAACTTTTGAATTATTCATGTTACTGCAATCTGGATTTCCACTGACGTTACCCAGTAAGCAAATAATTCCCAAAAGGTAAACTGCACGGGGTGGATAAATACCGAAAGACTGAACCCTTTCAGTGAACTCTTCAGGAAGCGACTGACACAGGAAAATCCAAACCTAGTTCTTCACCTGAATTGAAACCTCTTCCTGTTGAAGACGATGGAGTCTGCTCCCCATGGTCTCCATTGCTAAATTTGAGAAGAAACACTAGCATTACTGAAAATAAGGATTTAAAGGATCTTTTTTAATAGCTTCACTGCAGAGCATAATTATGAAAGCACTGCTTACAATGAAAGAGTATTCTTACCCTGAAATGTAATTGATGCCTACTAAGGCTCAAAGAAGGCTACCTTGAAGAAGAAAATTGCAAGATAGGAAGGGATACAAGTCAAAAATCTAGGATAAATGCTAGTGTGCTTAAGTACTAAAAATCTAGCATAAGCTGAAATAAAAGATGTGACTTAGTTTCTAGGCCACAAGTCCAGGTAGTTGTGTGTTGCCTTTACACATGAAATGTTCTTATAAACAAAGAAAAAAAAAAGATTTGATTCCATGTGCCCCATTTCTTTTCATTTGTACAGTTAACTCACAAATTAGGCTGGGGTGATATGTGCAGGATTTTCAAAGCCCAATATTTTCCAAAATATTAGTTGTGTATAATTTAACTGTCAAAAAACCAGAATCAGGATGTATAATGTGCATACTCTTGGGAGCTTAGCCACCTAAGAGTTAAAGAAAGAAAAAAAGCTGGTAAGTAACTGAGGGGGAAAGGAACCAGTTATGACTGTTTTTTCAAGGCAAGAATTTCTAAATCAGCTCTGCTCTTTAAAATAGTCCTATGAATATGCAATATCCAATCTGGAACAAGGCAAAAATTTCTCAAAAAGGAACGCAAGTAGACAACTGTTTAGGAACAGTCAGGAAATCTATTTTAGCTGATCCAAAGCAAGCTTTACAGTCTGCTTTCTCCATTAAACCCCATCAGACCACCAGTTTTTTTTTTATTTATATTATCTTTATTTTACTTTCCTTCAGTTAAAATAATAGATTGCCAAAGAAAATGTATGATTTTATGTAGGTTTTATAGGCTGAGAAATTCTAAGGTATTGTCCTGAGAAGGAATCTTTTCAAACCTAAACAGGAGACAGCATTCAATACTTTTTATGGATCCAGATCCATATTTTGCTAATCCTTGATAAAACCAGATAAAATTAAAAATTGAGAGAAGAAAGAATGATAGAACTACATATTTTTAAACACATCACATATAATATTGTCTCTTACACAACTTGGCACAGTGAGAACTCCTTTGATGCAGTTAAATCTATAAAGTTCAATAGCTCTGCGTTCGTACCTATTGGGAAGAGCAGGCTGGCAGCTGCAGCAACCACTAGCTTGGATAATTTCTTGACTGTAAAAACTAAACAGCCCACTATGAATCCATAGAAATGAAAATCAAGATTAGATACTGTACTGCATAGGCCCAAAAGATTCACTAGGCAGTACTAACCTTATGCAAGTATTTTTCGAAGTATGTACACTGCTCTGGGGTTCAACATTTATCTTAAAAGCAGAAAATGTACAGTAAGTCATGGCAAGTCTACAGTTTGGCTGCACAGAGGCCCAAATACTGACTTTTCCTACTTGGACGCACCTGAAAGAATGAACCAACAGTGGCTGTTACCTTAGAGCATGTGTGCTCAAGGTAATCATAATGCAGCTGCTTGAACCTCCTGACTACATAGGAAAACCAAATTTTGCTGCTGGCAGAAATTCCCGTGTCAGGTGCATGTCTTCTGCGTCCAGAGCCAGGGCTCAGCTTTTTACTGGCTTGCCTCTTGCAGCTAGCACTGAGAGGAGTACATAACTTACTTCTTTTTAAACTATTATAGCAGCTCCTGCTGCTCTGTCCTCTCATGGAAATATACCATCTTCTGTCTTATATTAACATAAATCTTGGAGTCCCCAACTCCTAGTGGATGCATAGACTCATATCCTCCCCTTTTTAATGTAGGAGTGGTGTAATAATCGATCTAAAGGGAGAAATCAATGCATTGCTTGTAGTGACAACAGATATGACTCTGGCAGTCGAGGGAAAATTGGAATGTAATGCACACGTGGAGGAGGCAGAGGGTGGATGGCATGTTCTCAGCTTGCAATTGCAGAATTATTTTCAGATATTTCCCTGAGAAAATATACAGTGTGCACATACTATGTGATGCTGGGAGGGGGAGTATATATAATGATAGTTACATGGGAACAGCAAACAGAGAGAAGAGATATAGGTGTGTAAAAATCCAATGTGTGGGACCACTTTGTTCTTTTATAATAGATATTTTGAATATTCAGTCTGACAGTTTACCAGTGATTCAGACTGCATAGAGATATTAATATGATGTCCTGGTAGTACAAATACTTGATATTCACAGAGAATTCAAACAAAGAATATTTTGTGTGATTACAGAAACATACAATCAGTTTAACATAAGGCACTAAAACCAAAAAAAAGCTCAAACTAATAAAATTCTCTAATCAGAACTCATTCATCAGCTTTCCCAGAGCACTTGTTTGCATTTCTAGTGTCACCAGTGATGATGACAATTAAATAATCTTCAAAACAGGATTTATTTAATACGATAGGAATGGACTGCAAACACAGTTGTTCAAAGTTGGTTTTTTCCCCTCCCTCTCTCAGCTAGAGTAGAACAAGCTACTGATAAGCAGGACAATCAGAAGTGCTATAACATTAAAACGGGGATATTTATCATCTCACTTTGAAAGATGAAGCATCCAATTATAATGGTGGGCTATAAAGATAGAGTTGAAATTCAGGTTGTCAAAGTGGTCTAGAGGAGGTACATGTTACAGAAGTAGCTTGTAGTTTAGTGCCTTGCTCCCTTTGGACCTTATGAAATGCAGCTTAGAAGCAGTATTAACCTTAGAGAAGTGTTCAGCTGCAGTCTCTGGGAGGCTTGCATGACAGTCCAACACCTGTGCCAAGAAGAAATAAATGGTAATTGTCCCTTCTGGATCTCACACTTATGGATTAGCTGTAAGGGAAGAGTCTAGAAAAATAATAGTCTGGCTAAAACACTATTTCTCATTTGTGGCATCAAAATGAAGTTGATAACAAAAAAACCCCAAAATAAAACAGACAGAACTCCAACAAATTCTTCCCTAGTTTTTGCAAATTAGATGTGAAAAACGTTTTGTTGTTCTCTGCATTGGCTTGTTTTATGCCGAGTGTATTTCTGGTCACCACAAAAGTCACATACATAGATGCATATATGAACACCCATACCTGTACGTTCAGCTTCACAAAGGAGTATCTTCTGGATAATAACAAGAATTTTCTCAGATCTCTATAAAAGTTATCCAGCTGTCCTGAATTTTTTATTGTCTCATCCAGTAGAATAGAATTGTGTGTGCTACACTTTCTCTGAAGAGAGCTCACATAAAAGACTTGGGTAAAGAATAAACTATTTCATTAGCAATCCCAAACATATACAATGTATTACAAAGGCAGGTAAACCAAGGGTATTAAAAAAAAAAATCAAATCATCATGCTAAGATTTTTGGATCATATCCCAGGGACTTCTCTCATGTTGTGATACTGAGCTGTAAAGCTGCTATGATGTTTTTCAATCACGTAACTCAATCCCCTGTGTCATAAAATCTTTGTCTTCAACTTTGCTATCAGCAAGCAAAATCCCAGTTTGGGTACGAGTTCTTCTCCATCCCAACCTCCCCACTACTTCTGTTTTCTTCTCCTTTTCAAAAGCCCAAGTTCTCCCATGGGGCTCCATTAGGCAAGAGAGATACCTACCTAAAAATGGTACCAGTTACTTATTCATGAAACAGTTTGAATTCTTCTTTGGAATATAAACTGCTTCCACCTCCTTAGAAATGATAATATCCCATGGCTGTATGAGCTGTGGTCATCTGCTGTCCTCAAACAGATGTTTCACTAAGCTCTAAATAAATCATTAGCCCACAATGAGATAAAATGCTCTTTCCTCCATCACACAGCAGTGTTCAAATTTCAGGGTGAAGGCTTACCACACAATTAATCATGTGTTTCATGGGAGCATACGTACTGAATCGTATTTTACACAAGCCTATGAACAGGATTAATGAATAAAGCTTACAGCAGGATCTTGACTGACTTTTGTTTTATTTCAGTCACTGAGGGGCAGATTGGTCTTTCAAGGAAAATTTAGCATTAGCTTTTTGTAATAATGGCCTAAGTATGACTTCCTACATTAAGGGCATATTAACTGTTTCAGTTTCCTGCCCAATGAGACAATCAGCAAATAGCAGAGCAAGATGAGGCTTATACATATTTCTAAGCAAGAAGGAAACTTTGAAATTAGCAGGAAGTATTGGGAGTTTATTGTACAGTAGCAACTTGGTAGCCAGAGTGCCTCCCTTTTTATCACACTGCTATAGTTATGCTCATAGAATTTTATCTTTTTCATTGAGAAAGCAGTAAAGTATGAAATAGGTGTGGTTCTTACTGAATATTCATAACCTGGGGGCACTGCACAGTGCAGGCAGAATCCTGTGCTGCTCATGCTTTCAGGTCCAGGGATATGAGTACTTCAGGGTATGGAGAGAGCCTTTTAATTTCTCCATAGTATTAAATTTTGCTTTTGCAACAACATAAAGAGTTACAAGAGTCGCAAATTACCACTTCTATTATGTCAAAAACTGTAAAAACTGCTTTCAAGTAGCAGAGTTTACAGGTTTTGGCCCTGTTTGGCAGTGCTGAATAAGACAACTGCTTGACCTTTTCTGGAATAAGGTTGTGATAGATCTGCGATAACTAGACAATGGTTCAAAGACATCATCAATAATCCATTGGTTTTTGTCCTTCTACTCTGCCACACATTGAATAGCTTATGCCACCTTCTGACCTGATCAGAAGCAAATAGAATGAAAGAAATCTGCTTTTTAATTTTCTTATTCTCTCGTTTCTCACAGGGTTAAATGTTTACATTCTAATCACAAAAGAAAAAGACACCAATAATTTGTTCCATCTTGGTGAACATTCAAGCATTTCAGTTTCTGTTTTTAGCTGTAGTCTACCATAGAACTCTCCCCCACCATCAGAAAAGATATAATAGCTTCTGGTTTAAATGAACTGACAAAATACTATTAAAGAAAAGAAGCAATGAATAAGATTATACTGAGATATGATTTTAAGGCAAGTTAGAAAAGGACGAGAGTTTCAACATGTTTCTGCAAATATTTTGGCCCATGTAAGTAATAAATATATCCTAACTGGAAAGTAAATTGCATGATGCGCTTCTTCCTGACAGCATTTTTCTGTCAAACTACATCAGGATTTTGCTTTGAAGGACATTTCGTAAATACAGACATATCAGGTTGAGCTAATCCTTACATACCATGCTCTGTTTACCGCACTCTTGAGGAAAAAAAAAAAATATCTAACTTCCCATTGATATGGGTTCACCTCCTGTTAATCTTGTCCTTGTAAAAGGACGCATTCCACTGATTTATGCAAATAAAGAATATAAAAGAAAAAGACAGGTTAGTTGGTATTCCATTATATTGCATCAGTCTAACCTATATATCCCTCTCATCTCAAAGAGCTTTTAAGTGCTGGTTAGGAAGGCGACTGGAAGTCTAACATCCTTCACAGCTGTACATTTATTGCATTCTCCAAATCTAGTCCTGTGCCCCATTCTGATTTCCCAAACATTTGAACTAAAATTATTTCTATTTTTGTTTCTAATGAGACCAGGTGGTAAAAGAGAATAGGAAGCAAAGCCATTAAAAAAAAAGAAATAGTTTTGGCAGGTATACCAGACAAATAATTAAGTGCACTCTTTGCTCAACAGTGCAAAGAGAAGTTAATTCCTGAAAGTTTTTGCTAGGAGGCATTGTGTAGTATCTCCAAAGTATGTGGGGTAAGGGTGGGGGCTGGGGACGGAGGTGATCCAAAGAGAGTTAGGGATTAGATTCCTGAGAGATTGCAAGAGTCATCTAGGGTTAATAAAATGAACAAAGTAAGGGGAAAACATTGCCAGTAATGAAGTCTATTGATTATGAAACTGCCTCCAAAGGGAGTAGTGTTTGCCTTTTAAGAATACGACCAATCAAAGCACTAAAGACTGGCTTGTAAAAGGACACAGCTGTACTAACACAGAACGGGACTCGACCTGGGGAGAGTTTTAGCTTTTTAAATCTTTTATGCATAGTGTGGTTTTGTGTATGGTGCAAAATGTTTTTACCTGTCTCTACACAAGTGCCAATATCATTCTCTGCAGGTGCCAGCTGGTATTGTAGTTTGCATGAACAAGCTACCCATCCCATCAAATGTTTGCAATAGTTATAGACAAACTTGGTGTTCCACATGCATTTTACTACACTGAAATGAGACTACTGTGGAAAGCTGCATTTTACTCAGAGCCATAAGTCACTGAACTCCAGACTCCCCGTAACTGAAATTTTCATAGTTTCTTTAACCAGTCCTAGAAATCACATTTCTTACGAGGGTGGGGGGAGCCCACACTGACTAGGGGGTGTTCGTGTTTCTACATCCATCTAAAGCAAACCAGTTTTTATTCCAATATACTCATAGAAGTTTAATCCACAGAATTATCTATGTAATTCCTTCCAAAGAAACAAAAATAAATTCTTAGCCTCATTGGGAAGTCCCAGAGATTAATTCTGTATTGTAAAAGAAAACTGTGTGGGTTTCTTTTCTGTTTTACTAAAATCTGTACATAGGAAGTCAAAGCACATATCAGGCTGTCTGAAAAATTAATAGTTTTGTAGAGAGAAAGGGTAATAATTCTGTTCCCTCCCTGCATCTACCCTCACCCCCAACAAAATAGTTTAAGTCTACCCCCTCTCCTTGACCCTTATTCTCCCAAAACATTGATTTGGGGGTTTCCTCAGCAAAGACTTAGAGTTTTAGCAGCCATATGACCTACTCCTTGACCAGAAAAAGCATGTTATACACAGATACAAATTAGATGGAAGAAAGCAATACCTAGCTTATTATTGTTTTAAGAAAATGATCAATGATGTTAAAGAACACATTTTGTCTCACATCACAAGTGATCACAGCGGGGGAAATCAGAAACGCATCTGGTTGCACCTCAAGTGTCAGAGCGTTTCCCAAAATGGCAGTGCATACGAAAACCTACAGGCCCAAATTCCTTCCTAATATACCAGTGGTCACTTCAATAAAGAAACAGATTCAATGAAGAAACCTTGATCAATCCCATTTAACTGGGTTTTTGATTCACTATTTCAATATCATCAATTCCAGCTACCTTTCTATGTAAGGTTTTGAGGGAGCTCTCCTTCTCCACCCCCACTCTCATCTATATTACTTTACTGGTTTGCATCTGAACTTCAAAAATCAGTGGTCTGCTAAAACAATGCGGAAAAAACATCTGGTTCTGGAATCAGATTTAGAGTCTCCACACCTCAGCCACGCAAATTGTGATGATTTATAACCAGAGCCTCAGAAATCAAGACTTGTCTAATTGAAACACTTGGTATAAGGACATGATGTTTCTTTGTAGGCTGCTAGAATGCAGTTTAAAGAAATGTTCCTGTTCTTGTTTCTAAAGAATTACAGCTGACCTTGTGGGTGTGCCATGATTGTTGCATACACTGTCAAAGCTAACTAGTAGCATGTTTACAGATTGTTGAGAGAAGTCAGTCAGCAAAATAGTTCATCTGAAACTCTACACTTATAAGGATAATGAAATAGCTATTTCAATAAAGTGACAGAAAAAGGTGGTGTTACAAAATAATTAAGAATTTTAAGAATCTTCTCAAAGAAAATATAAAATTAAGTAGCACTCATAATTTCTATGTGGCCAGACAATTAACCCTTATTAAAGTACCCACCCTTATTAAAGTTTCACTTAACATCTCCAGAGAACCAAATCAATTCCAAAATGGGAGTTACATGTAACTGAACTTCTTGCCTTCCAGTCACTCAGTAACTCTCTACAAATATTGCACAGCACTTAGTGGAATAAATCATAAGAGACATGAATTGCACAACTGTGAAGCATGCTGATCTCTTATTATTTCTATAATCATATCAGGTCACCATTAAGTTTTTGTGTTGGAAGTGCAGATCTGGTGATATTACAGTGCATATTGATTCTGGCTGTTTGCTGGAGATAGAAGTGAAAGCCTTGGAGAGAGCTGGAGTGAACTAAGACCGTACAAAGTAATATTTAACCTAAAGATTTTCGTATCTTGGTTAATTGTTGGGGATATTTACACAATATTAATTATTACTAAATACAGCTATTTTATATACTATCTCAATAGAACTTCGTTGCATAGGTGTGTTAGCTAACTTTTAGTTAATTTATACCTGAAGGGAGACACTTTCACCAAATACTATTTTCCCAAAAGGTACAAAGCTCCATGCTTTAGTGCTCAGTTACATGACTTGAATATTGTCTTCTGAGCTAATGGAAGGAGGAATTCAGTTTTAACTTCTCTCAAGTTCCAGCTCTTACTTTAAGAGTTACCAGGGTTTCTCATTTGTGGCTGACACCCCAAAAAAGGGCAGAAGGACAGAGCAAATCTCCTTCTGGTATTTATGATTCTCATTTCCCAAATACGCACAGGTGGTCACTGCTGGATTCAAACATTTTCATGCTTCAAGTCACACAATCTCTTTTTCAGACATAGCTGAGCAGAGTTAAAGATGGCTAATACTTGAAACTGCACCACACTGGATTACCAAGAATGTCCCATCCCATGCAACAGTAAACAGCAGCAAATAGAGTTTTCTCCGATTGAGGAAACCACACAAACTTGCATCTTTTAAGAAGAGATCAGGCCATCCCTGCACAGCTGAAGGGTCTCAACTTAGAATCATATTACCAGAATGAAAACAAGAAAGTTTTTTGGCGCTAGAAGGTAAGACTCACTTTCCAGTGCTCCTGAGAAAAAATGATGTCTAAACCTGGCAATTCAGCCATAACAGGGCCTGCCTAGACTCCCTCCCTATTCTGTGGTCTTTGTGGTACCTAAGTATACAAGAAGATGATGATATCACTGTGGAAGCAGCAGATGTTTCTCTCTCTGTGCCTCTATATAGGCAGACATTTGCGGAGAATATTCTCTTCTGGCAAAACTATGATTTTTCTTTTTTCCCCTCTTCTAAACATGCCCCACGTTGAAAGGGTAGGATAGAGAGGTGGTGAAACTCAGTTTGGTAGAACCCAGCTCAAGACAATACATTAGATTTCAACCCCTGTAGTTCTTAGATATTCAACAATATTACTCCTTTAAAAAGAAAAAGAACCTAGGATCCAAACTAAAAACAAAAAGTCATGGTATTTTTCCCCCCATTTTGATTGCTCAACATCATAAACAAGACAACTACTAGTTAAGTCAGACTTGGTAACTAGATGTACTGTGTATGAATATATACCCAACCTAACATTAAAAGCAAACCCTGCAGCAGCTGCAATATTTTAAGCGGTTACCACTAGATCTTTTTCAAATATATCTTCTGAGTCTCCCAGTAATTACTAGCTGTATGCAACATACCATTTTTCTGTCTCGTTAAGAACCCAATAGTATAATTAGATCCCATGCAAACCCCAAAACTGTTTATCGTAACTTGTTATAAAAGATATAAAAATAAAAACAAAACCTTTGTGTCCAATACAGGATTAAGACAACACATTGGGAACACACTTGAACAGTACATGGCTAGATCAGTTATCTGTGTCAATAGGAACATGTGCACTCACAAAACAAATTTGGTCATTGTTTGGAAATCACAAACTTTATAGAATATGCATGTGATGAAATTTAATATAAATGAAACTACTAAGCCTAGAAAGTCAAAGTAAACAGATGCTGTACAATCCCTCCAGCTGGCTAAAACATGAGTGGCTCTTAAGGAACCAAATGATCCAGTCAAAAGAAGTGCTTCACTTAACTCCCAATAAACTGGGTATCAGTTGAGGTAGCAGTAATCACTGTAAAGTAACCAGATTTGCTACTTCTAGCTGCCATTTTTCTTCATGGCAATTCATCTCTTCCCTAAAATTTACCACCAAAGCAAGAAGAGGCATTGGAAGAAAATTCAGAAGTGACTGCAGCATTTGGGAAAGAAGGTGTGACTGCACACTGAATTCCTAGCACTGATGCTGGGGTAGAATGTAGGTTAAGCAGGCCAGGCAGCTACAGATCTGAGCTATAAAACCACAATCCTAACTTGAAGCTTTTCACGTATATCTTTGTTTTCAATCCTTTATCTGAAATCCTGATTACAAACACTTGCTAAATAGATCCTTCTGTTTCACTGTTAAGCCTGTGTAGAGCTGGGGTGGGGAAAAGGAGGAAGATGGGAGATGAATCAGAAGAAAACTGAGGTTCTTAACAGCATCCAGGGGCTAAAGAGTGTTTCCTGTCAAGGATCAGCCTGCAAAGAGCCCGGGTGGGACTTGTACCGCCAGTGACAGCTTCTGGGAAGAAGCTCCTTCAGGCAGGTATAAATCAATAAATACTCTGCTGCAAAGGAAAGGTGGTTGAGAGACATACTAACAGTTCTGTGTGAACTGTGTATTATTAGAACCTCAGGCAAAACAAAGCTGACAAATTATATCACTTTCACTCCCAAAGGGGTGGCATACATCCAGGAGAACACACTAAAATGTTAAGAACCCTAAAAGGAATGGGGACGACATCATTTATTTTAAAGTCTGAAATCCACCTCCGATGTCTATGCCTAGCCACTAAACAGACATGGCTTATCTTTTCTTCATGGTATTATTCCAGTAAGCAAGTTTATTGGCAATAAAAGTGACAATTTTTAAAGCAGTGATTAGAAATAACACAAAGTGATTTTTAATAGAGCACTAAGACTTGAAAAATAACAACAGTAAGATCATCCACAGTCTCTGATCATATTACTTTTGTGAAAGCAACACCTGAATGACTTCCACGCTTAATTAAAAATTGGCTAGTTGAAGCAGAGGAATATGCCATCAGGCACAGGAAAGGATTTTGAGGAGTTGGTAGCACAGTGCTGTACCACTGAGTTTTAAACTGCTCAGCCGCACTTGGCCAATTCAACCTACCATCTCCCAGGTTTCACTGACATTACACTCCTGCTTACTTGTACATTTAGCAGTTTTGCTAGTTTCAGTTGTGAGGGGATACTGTCTGATCCAGCTGGATTCGAGTCTCCTGACTTTTTCTTCCAAGTCATCAAAAGCCTGACACAGAAGATGGCCAAAGCCGTCGGAACGCAGATTCTAGCCTGAAGAAAAATCAGCATTTACTCACATCAGCAACTACTGCAAGGAACATCTCTTCTGAATTGAACTTGCATACTACTTTGGCTTTGCCATCTCTAACACCTGCATAGTAGCATGTGTAGGTATATAAGCCCTTTCAACCATACATACAGAACATAATATACACCATTCTCTTCCTGGAGAGAAATGGGGGGGGGGGGGGGGGGGGGCAAGAGGGAAGAGAAAGGAAAGCATCATGTGAGAGAGTAGCCACCTTGGTTAACCTAACACTAGCGGATGCTCAGATAGCATGGTAGACACAATAATGGTGCAAAGCACACACGATAGGGGCACAACTTTCCGTCCAAAGTGTGGGTTTAAGAAAGGACTAATTTTCTAATGTAAAAGCAGCTCAGATGAAACCAGTTCTTTGAGAGGCCTGACTCTATATTCTGTATGGAAGTACCTTCACAAGAAAGCCTACTGGCAGTAGATGTGATAGCCTTTAAAACAGCTATCGGTTTTCAAGTTCTGACACTACTAGAAATGCAACCATAGTGGGATAACAAAAAATCAGGTGTTCCTGTGTCTGATCCAATCAAAACAAAATTTGCATTTCACTTATCTGATCATCACAAGTTGTCCAACTACTTCAGAAAAATCTTTAAATCAATCCAGTTTTAAGCATGATATTCATAACAGAATTCCCACAAAGTCAAGAAAAAAAAGATTCCCAAGTCAAGAGTAAGCCAGGCTGAGGCTGATCAGAAGTGTAGAAAACAAGAACCATAAAGGATTTCTTCATTATTTGTGCTGCCAGCTTTTGCAACCTGTCCTGTTAATGAACATTCTTCATTGAGAATTCTAAATATGAGAAATATTCCAGCTCTAAGATGGCAGGAGGAGCATCAGCCTTCACAGAGAGGACAACTGGGTCCGCCCCCCTTCACCCAGCCCCAAAGCACCCTGCATCATATAAACACATAGCAAAACTTGGTCTCAACTTAGCAGGAAGTCCAAATATATCTGCTCCCTGATAAGCTCCGGGCGTTCTGTAGGTAAAGCTGGAGCTGACTGGTCTCTGCATGCCATCTAAGAAAAACACCATTTAAATATATATACACACACACAAATATATTTAAAATTTAAACACCAAGTATCTTTGTTGAGGGTTGGATGGCAATGGGAATAAATGGGAACTAACATTACATAAAGTGTGTGTAATTTTTAAATATCACATGCAACATGGAACAAGAATTCCAGGACTAACTTAGGTTCTGGCTTATGTTATTTGCGAAGCTTCACTATCAGCCCATTCCCAGTTTCCTTGAATAGTTTCTCAGCAATTTAGTAGCATTCTATGTAGGTCTCCAGATTAATTTATGTGGATTGACACCGGTGCTTTCAACTTAGCGGTATTTTATCACTTAAAGAAGCAAATATGCTAAGCTGAAGATAAACATACACCTACAGGACAAAAATCCCTTTCTTTTCTCTCACTTCATTATGTTGAAAGTGCTCTCTAATATCCTAACTGTTACTCCTGCTTGCATCTCAGTTTTCTTCCAGTGCCCTTCCGCTTTTAAGTTCAGGCTTCTCATCTTCACTTTTAAGGCTCCATAAACCTCTGCCCTACCAAAATCTGTCCTTATTGTCTCATGTACCATGGACCTTGCTCCACTTCATTAAACCTTTCAGCTCCTTTTCTTCACATGCTTTTTTCATGCTACTATGCCTGTTCTTGAAGATATCCAGTGCACTTATGTGCTCATTCTCCCACATAAACCCCTCCTAAAAATTATTTAAAACCAGTCCAGAAAGATATGTTAAACACTGAATTCAGCAAGCTTTCTTCAGTGTAGTACCAACCTAAGTCCATATTGGTGGCTTACATGGTGCTGTGGACCTTTTTCTAGGACTTCCCTCTTTGTTGGACATGAGTTGGGGACGAAAAAAAAAAAACAACAACAACAAAAAAACCCAAAACCAAAACCAACAAAACTGGAGAGACATTACTTGATTCTGTCTAGAAGTCATTCTGCCTCCCTGTTCTTCCTGCAGTTTAACTGTAAAACATCAGTTATGTACAACTTCAAAACAACTACTAATAAAGTAAATATTAAAAATAGATATTATCATCTTCAGAAATGCTGTATTTAAGCTTATGCAAATTTGATGTGTAGGTGCAGAAGTTTCCCTACCTGCATACGTACCAGTTACAGAACATTTTAACGCCAATGCCTTTAACTCCCTCAGTATTTTATGCTACATCCTAGATTATCACATTCTCAATGAAGAAATGGAAAACAACACTGCTTATCCTTTAGGATATACACTTTTTTTTTTTTTTTTTTTTTAAATAGATACGAATGGTAAATAATCATTGCTTTTCAGGCTGATTTGGTGCAAAGCGACTTACTGCCCGAAGCCTCCAGTGCTGCTGCCATAGTAGTGCTCCCAGGCTGGCCAAAGTCTGCTCCTAGAATGACACCCGGTGGCCACAAAAACGAACAGCAAGGCGTTCTTGCCCTCCAGTCTCGCTCCCTGTTCTCAGGGGTGGGAGCCACCACTGTGTCACAGCCAAGCATCAGTTGCAAATTCTTCACAGGAATCTGCAAAGCACAGGAAAACAATGCGTAAAATTCAAATTAATGTACGTACAAATTTGAGTAAGTAATACATAGTGTCTTGGACAATTATATATAATTTGATTTTTTTTTTAAATACAATTGTATAAAATTCATAGATAATGGTTTCAGAATTCTCAAAATGAAATTTCTCGTTTTATTCCACAGTGTTTCATTCTGGAAACAGCTAGCAGTAGGTGAGCCGCATTTCCAAAGTATGACTGTGCAGGTTCAGGATTAAGCCATAAACTTCTATTCCAAGGTAGGGAAGATTAGTTTATCTATTCTTAAAAGTTACAAGACTAAAATGCATTTATCTGGTTTTAAGTTACAGGATGAAGAAATCCAAATTAGAGACATACATTGTCCTGCTTAAAATAGCTTTGTTCAAAGTAAAACAGTGACAGTGTTTAAATAAATCATTGAGTATCAAGCAAGGCATCATGCCCTAGAAAATTAATTGGCAACTGAACATCAGTGAGAGTTAAGAGCTTTTTGCCACATAGTTTATTCTGCTTAAGTACCATATGAGTTGGAGCAGAGCTTTTCTTAAGTAACAGCCTAGCCGAAAATGATTTGATAATATTTTCTGAAGAGTAACAAGAAATGCACTGTTTTAATGAAACAAGCAAAAGCACTTGATTTTTGGTGTTAAATTCTTAGGACTTTTGGCAAGTGAAATGGAAAGGGAGTATTTATTGCTTGTCAGTTTTCATTTGTCTCATTTTATTTCTCAGATCAGAGTCAAAATTCCTGGTGGTGCCATAAGCCTCTTTATAGTAGCTAGGGATATCACAGAAGACAACTGCCCTTTTTTCCTGTTGAGAAATATCTATTTTTTCCCTCCAGCAAGTACAAAGCCAAGTAAATAAAGCTTCCCAGACACCCTTGCACAATGGAATTTCTTAAGGCAATGGCAACTCTGTGCTTCGTTTGGCGACTCTTGCACCACTACCCGCAGTGGGCACTAGTGTAATGGAGGCAGCCGGTATGTATCTAGCCATTAAGGCTCTGAGCCCTGAAAACTGGTTTACTGCTTTCTCATCTCAACCATGCCTTAACATCTCTGCTTAGAAAGATAAGGGTTAGAACAACAAAGATACTTGTTTCTATAAGCATCATTAAATTATTCAGGTACTTTGTCTGAAGTAATAGTTTATTAAGACACCTTAGCATACAAAATCTGACAGAGATTACCAGTGAACACAAAACAGCACACACAAGGCAAGGGTAACATACTACATGAGTCTGGAAACAATGACAAAAATGTGTCACTTATCGGTAAGTTATACACGTGCACTGACTGGCCAACCAAGTATGCAAGAAAGTAAAGCTTGTGGCAGATCCAGCGACTGAATGAAATCTAAACAAATAAGAAGCATAGCAATGGGAATAATGACCTCCCACTGTATTAAGTTTAAAGCTGGATATTGCCAAGAGACATGCAAAGCTGTTGGAGTATGCACACAGCTAATCCTTGAGATACCATGGAGCCAGACCAAAGATAGCACTGGGAAGGCAGATGGAGGGTTAAAATGCAGCAGTATAAACTGCTGCCAGCTGCCAGAGCTGAGCTGGGATTCAAAGCTCTGTATTCCAATAAGCAAGGCTAGGACTGAGCAGCCTTCAGAGAAAGACTTAGTCCAAGCACCTCCTTTGATCTTGTTCCTCAGTGGATGCAGTCATGTTGCAATAGTGGCAAAGTTTTACATGCTTTTCATTTGTTTCTAAGTTCACTTGCTTTTTGTCCACTGAAGAATAAAAACTCATCATTAGCTGGAAATTATAAATATTAATTGCCAATCTACTACTACATTTTTGTATTCCCTCTTCCACCTGCTCCCTCATGCTAGATTTCTGTGTTAAGCCAAATGGTACTAGGCTCTGGAGTGGGAAAACAACAGTTTACAGTATCAGTGTAAACCAGATATAAGGTACCGAAAGGCTAATTGCACAGCATGGCATTTTACACTATTGTATTTACACCCACATTTACTACCATTACACATAGGCTACCATCTTTATACAACTCCATATATAAATACGTATACATACTGTATTAGGGTTAAAAAAAGGTCTGATTGTGAACTGACAGCCTGACTTGAGAAGGCTGAGCAATCCCATCAGGATCAAGAACATTCTCAGTAATAGTATTTCTGAATGGTGGTTTCTTTCCTGCCTTAACAGTAAGCCTTCTGCAGAGTAAAATTTGTTCCATGCAACAGAAATGCTACCTGCATGTTATTTTAAGTCCTACTTTTTCCCTCTCCCCACCTGCCTCCACTGTGAATTTCAAAAGTCAGGTCTATATTTTAGATGAGAAAACTCGACACACGCATGCACAACCCTCCTGCCCTCCTCCCCAAATCCTAAGACAGACTTCCAGGTTTGAAAAGCAAAAGGTGTGAAAGCAGAGAAGCAGAGGTAAGCACCAACCCCAAACCCACCAGAGGTAGGCAAAACCAAAACTCAAACCAGTCACATCCCTGCTGCATTCTGAAGTCATTCTTAGCTCCCAAATAACCAGAAAACAAACCATAACAAGTCGCTTCATAGCAAACATCCCAGGTATCTCTACTGATGTTCAGTTGCTTGCTCATTAGATTGCCTTTAATAAAAGCCTTTTGAGTTGATAACTAATCTCCCTTGAATAATTTGAACAGTCACAACTCTCACATTTTATAAATTCTCACAATGAATTATCCTGGTGCAACTTTACAAAGCATCTAAATGAACTTCTGTGCTGTTCTGACAACAGTGAAATTTCTTACTCTTCAGCAAAGGTTTCTTCCATTTTTAGTATGATATCTACATTCCCAAACTTGACAGACACAGTAATAGTTGGTCTTGGCATTCACTGTTGTGTGACTCTGGCTGGTATGTTCATTCAAGTACTTTGTTTTAAAGAATTCCCTTTGGCTGTTACGGCTTTTCAGCATGATTTTGCTTTTAAGTATTGTTTCTTGCCAAAATCCAAAGTATTTTGTTACAGAGGCATGAGATCAATGTATTTTGATGCCTTACAGGATAATTCAGTATCAGTTCTTTAGATTTATAAATTCCAAAAAACATTTTCTTCCCTTCTTTTTCCTGTCCTCTCTCACATTTACTTCCATCTCCTTCCTTACATGATCACCTTTGGCTGGAACCCGTTTTCCAATTTGTACACTCACTATCTCCTGCCCTTTAAAATATTTTTACTAACAGTTCCATAAATCCATTTGTAATTCCAAGAGGCCTATAACCACCCCCATCACTGACAGCATGCAATGGAGATCTGCCTCTATTTTGCCCACCAGGATATACTTTTCTTTTTATTCCATGCTGGGCTGATGACATTGCACTTAACACACTTCATTAAAACAAACAAAACAAGACAACCTCTTTTAATGGGGGGAAAAAAAAGACAAATGAGTCAAGCAGGGATAACAAAGGAGGAGTTCTCAAGGTCCGAGAAACAGTTGTAATAAATCTGCAGCAGAAAGCCCTCCCTTACTCTGCATGAATGCGGCTGCCATACATAGTTACTGTGAACATTGCAGGCAGCTATTTATACACATTTCTGTGAAGAGTCCAAGGACAAGAGACATCTAGGCTGCGCAAGGCTGACCCTCAAGTAAATAGATATTGAAAATTAAAATCCCTCTACCATGGTACGTTACACAATTTGAAAACTTCACATTCATTTGTGGGGATGACAAGAATATTAATTCTTCATTCTACATTCCTGTTATAGGTCATTTTCCAGTATCGCCCATTCCTACAAGTAAACTAGAAATGAATACCATACCTTTTGTTTGTTGAACAGAACTCAAGGCATTACTTTTTTAACTATTAATTATTTTAATCGTAAGCTTTATCAAAATTTTACTACTGGCTAAGCACATGGTTGTTACTGCACTGTAAACAAGTCCTTTAAAGTTATACCCATTTACAAATCCAATTATAAAAGGAAAGGTGAAATGGATTGTGTGCCTTCTCTGGCAGAAACGGAACAGGAACTCTTCATACAGCCATTATGAACTGCTAGTGCTCTGGAAAAAAGGTGTAAAAAAAGCTGAAGAAACTGGCTTTTAACAAATTAGCAGAATAAGTCAAATGGAAAATTACAAGAGCCAAGAAATGTTAGTTATATAGGAAATAACATTCTATCAAGCATGTGGATTGTGCAGATGAGGTTTTATTTAGTCAATGTACTTGTTTCCCCTCTACTAGCAGCTCAAACAACTGCATAAATAGCGACTATTGGTAAATGCAACTATTACTTTTAAAAAGACCAGTGTTACCACGGCGACTCCACGGGGAAAAAAATCATGTGTAGTCATGATTAAGGTCAGGAAAGCCCACCTTACATTATGCTCATTTTTCCACAGTAGAAGAGAGGGAGTAACGGTACCACTTGCAGATAGGCTAGAAACACAACTGAGGAGGAAGAAACTGTAATAATGGGATGCTCAGCTGGCAAATACAATGCATCATCCAAACTAGCTAGCAGAGGCAAAAATCTTTTGCCTATTATTGCTGGCATAAATCCTGAGAACCAATGAGAAAAGCAAAACTTTGTACAAATTAAGCATGAGATTCTACGTTAGGGGCTGTTCAAACAGCCAACTGTGATCTGGATTGGACTGTGAGTGAGTTTTGCTTTCAGACTCCAGCTATGCCAATACATAACATCTTCCAGATTCCTTTGTGAGGCCTGCAGAGTCCCTTTTCAGGATGGATACAACACATCAGTTTAGCTCCTGGTTGGCATCTGGGGCCTGACTAGCTCATCAGGTCTGCAACAGGTACAGAGTCCTACTGAGCAGAAAAATTTTCAGTAGCTTCAGGGCAGGGGGAATTGTCTTGCCTCGTCCCAAGCACTTCAAAAACATGGATAACAAACCTCCAACTCGGCTTTCCTGAAAGCCCTATTGAGATCAAAAGGTTGTTTTCCTGAGGTGGGCATTTGGTGCCTTTTAGTAGTCTATAGCCCTAAGTAATACAATACTCCATATTGCAACATCCAGCTCTTTGGTGTCTTAGGTACGTAACAGAGTTTTCAGCCATTACAGAAGTGCCACAGCTACCCATAAAATTAATGGAGGAGAATGTCTCTCTCTCTCTATATATATATATTTAAAAAAAAAAATATCCTTGAAACAGATGCACTGGGAACCCCCGAGACTCATCACCAGCTTGGCACAAAGTAAGGTGGTAGCATTGATACACATAAACTAAAACATACTTATATTTATGTTTTTCTACAACCTGTCCCAGGAGTAGCCAATACTCTTATTTTTAAAACAGCTTCAGAGGCAGGACATTGATATCCCAGGACATTGCCAAATATTATAGCCAGGCCCTCTGCAGCAGGACGAACTCTCCCTTTTCCTCTTTATCTATCAAAAGGATTCAGTTGTCCTGTCCACTATCACTTCCACCTCCCCTGAAGTATGAGGCACAAGCATATCGTGAAACGTCCTCTTTTAAGCTAGGAGGCAAGGACGTTACTTAAACACTTTGTCACTTGGTTATTAGCAGGCCACAATGAAGGCACCAAGATTCATGCATAGCAGCACTAGATGGATGCCCCTGCAACTATTCTGAGGCAGTTGGTGATATCTAAATGGTGGCTGTAGTCATTCAAGTTCCTTTGATAACCTCTTGAATCATCAAATTGACCTTTGAGTCAAGTCATTCGTATATAACTTCAGAACAGACAACAGGTCTGAGTAAATGTGATCCATGTTTGCACTGCTTGTACCAGACAGAAATCACTGAGATTTGCTCCAAGTGACTGATGCTGGACTTTAATGTATTTTTGAGAAGGCACAATATTCCCATTACTAAATGGAAATAACACATTGAAAACACAGAGATAGAATGAACTTATGGTTGTTGACAAGGTTAGATATAGAAAAACTGGTTCTTACTGAATAAAACAAGCTGCCTCCACAAATACTTTCCCTGATGAAATAAGGCCACGTTCTCACCTTAGGTAAGCTTATGCATACCAGTCATCTTAATCAGACTTAATTAATATGAAAATGTATATTTGGGCCTGCTCAAACTGGATCTGTGAAACCTTAAATCTACTTTTTCTCTGTAGAATATTACTAATACAGAATTCTGATATATTTTCTCCTAGATGTGCCAACTGTACAAGGCTGACTTTATTTAAAAAAATGCTTGCTTCAGTCTTGTTACAAATTCTTACTAGAAGTTTCCAAGTACCTTTAGACATGTTTAGAAATGTTTTGGCAAACCCTGACAAGGAGTGATAGTCACTTTTTATTAAGTTTCCATGCAAATGGAGCTCTTTTCACTGTCAGGACATGAAATTGAATCAAGATTCTTACCTAGTCATTTATTTTTCCATAAAGATCAGTGTCATCCTTTAAAAGTCAGAAATGGCCTACACATCATTGATTTCTACTTAAGCTTTGTGATATTTTAGTCATTAAAATATTAGCACTTAAAAAAAACCAAACCACAATAGAGCAACAAGATGCCACAACATTTCTAAATAAAACAAAATTTCTGATTCCTTAGGATATTATTAGCTTTAGCATGGTGCTTTGGCCTTTTATTAAAGCCAAGATGAGGGCCCTAAAAGAGAAAGAAAATGCAAGAAATTGCCAGATCTTTGCAGACCCCAGGAATTTCTGTGTTACTGTGGATAGACAAGGCTTTATTCCCCATAGATATTCTATGAAAGAGGAGATAAGAATACCTGCAAGACTGCCTTCCTTCACTTAAGTGGAATGAAATATTTCCTCTGGTAAGAAAGTCTTATGACTTGGCAATAAAGTACACTTATCTGACAAGAATTCTGCCACTTTGGAAATTCTTTTTAACAACAATTCTTCTTTAACGAGCTTCTCAAAATAAAACTCTTAAAATTCATAATTTCTATTGAAATTTAGTTTTCGGGACTCATTTAAATTAATCGGGCATTTCACTAAACATCAACTTGAGGTACTGCCATAGTGCCTCTAAAAGGTTTTAATATGGTCAGGATGACTAAAGCATGATGGAAGATCAGTGCAACCAACAAGGTTGAAGTGTCCCGAATTGAAAATCCTATGCAAAAATGCAACACCATTTATATCCCTAAAACATCCTTTTGGAAAACTACTGAATGCTACATTCTAAGTGCACATGGAGACCGCTAATATGTAGCTTAGTATTTATTGCTCTAGCTAAAATTTGTACATTAAATTTTAACAACATCAGTCATCACATAGGAACCATGCTGATTATTACGACTCCTACCCTAGATGCATCAGTACAGCAAAGGCTTCTCAAAAAACCAAACAAAACTGCCCCCCCTCCAAAAACCAAAACCAAAACCCAACAACCAAAACCCACTCTTGCAGAATAAGTAAGTACCCAATGCTGAACTAGCACTATTCTCAGGCAAAAGCCTCTATCCTTTAAGAAGGGCAACACCATTACAGGTATGACACTGATCATTTCAGTCTTCATTTATCTTAACATATTAGAGAGAACAATTAGGCACGGTGTCCAGAAGATAGCACTCTAAGGAGGAAAGAAAGCAAAGAGGAATGAAAAACACACTGAATATTTTTTCCCCCAGGTAGTTTTGATGACAATGGTCTAAGGCAAGTGTGACAAATCTGCAAGCTTTGCTACAGCAATGTCATTATAAGTCATGGCATTCTATATTTGACATTTATTGAAGTTGTCTTCCTGGAAACGGAGCAAAAGATTGCAATGGCTCACAAGAAGCTGCACCCTTCAAAGGAAAATACTTTACTTCTAAAATTAGGTCTTGTGGCCTTTCAAATAAAAGAAAACAAAATCACACTGTTCAGTAAATAGTAATGCACATAACTCACTAACTAAAAGAAACTATGAGCTTAAAAAGCCTATAGCTTTGGTGAATTTTTAATGTAAACTAAAAAAACCATGTATGGTTTAAGAACACATTACATTAAGCAGATATGTAGGTATATGCAAGGAGAAAGAATTTCATACATTCTCAGCACATGACTGAATTGAGAGTTTAACAGTATTTCTCTTTAAATAAATTACCACCTGGTCACAGTTTCATTTGTAGGAAATGAGTCATGAAGCAATGATATCATGGTAATGGCTGACTATCATTCAGGTTATTTAAGATGCAAAATGCTACAAAACATATGGAAACATTATGCTTAAGTACCTTGTGATAAAATAAAATTTGGGAACATTCCAGAGGAGAGTCTTTTGTATTCCTGTAATCCCTTAATTGAAATACAGACAATGCCCATAAAACTGCAGATTAAAGATATGGTGATCAGGTAAATTGATTTATACACAAGGAAAAAAGGTAACATCTCAGACATTTGTTAAGAATACTGGACCCCCTCACTAAAATCAGTTTCTGACAGTACTGTTCTATTTTCCAAATAAGTGTTTTGTTACTGATTAAAAATTTGACATTCAATCAAAATCTTTAGAGGCAGAAAAAAAAAATCCATTGTGAATTCATCTTTGAATTTGCCTGTCCTGGTCAGGGTTAAACAGTCTTCTATAATAGCACAATACATTACACAAAGCTACTTTTATATGCTAGCTATATTCTAAATATCTCTTTATATATTTAGCATTAAAAGTACCATACTATATAAACTCGTGACCAAGGCAAAATTTACCATTTCTTTGGCCATGGCCTCACAAGAGTCTTAGAGGAACAATTTAGCCAAATTCTTTTTAAAACAGAATTTGTTCAGCCTCAGAATTATGTTTTTCAAGGTATCGATCCATTCTGGTTTCCTGGACTTCATTAGTCTTCCATATCCATTTTTATACCACTTCTGCTACCCTCAGTTCAATTATTCTAAGTTCATTGTTATATATCAAGCCTCAAGTAAGTGTAAGTCAGATCAATGACTCAACCATGTAAATCAATCAAAGTTACACTGCAGATCATGCAAGAGGTTTGTCTTTTCTGGTTCACTTGAGCTGTGAAAACTATTTGAATGGGAGAAGGACAGTTACATTAGGACACCTATGACTTCTGCTGAAACCAATGCATAATACTGACTCTAATATGAGATAATACACATTGTGTATGCAAATGGTGACATTCTGATGCTTTAGCTAGGGTAAATTCATACAACTTCACTGGCTTCCAGCTCAGGGGTCGGTAAGTTCAGACTCACGCAAAAGAAACTGTACAAAAGGCAGTTTAGGTTGATAGAAACGGATTTGATTACTATGTAAGCTCTTTTAACTAAGGAGGTTATCTAGCATTTCTTTTTCTACCCTGACATTACTTTCAGCCAGGTATGAAGCTTCTGTACACACAGACTTGCTATATTCACAGACCCCTTGGCAAGTAACCAGCCAGTATTAGTTTCTGTGCAATGAAACATCAAATGAGAAAAATAGATTAGAAATATCTTCCAATCTCGAATGATGTGCACATATATATACACATACACATACATCCCCCCCTTCCCTTCCCGCTGTTTAGCACACATCTTAGGAAATACACCTACAGGAATCCAGTCAATAGAGATTACAAAAATATTACGTTCCCTGCTTCCCTTTATTATCCCTTCTCCTGGAAAACAAATCTTAAAACTCAGTCTTCTTGCCTATTGAGCTCTTGATCTCTTTTTTTTCAAGTTGACAAAAGATACTGCTGTAACCGGGCAGACATGCAAGTGCAGAAAAGCACCCTGCACGAGGAAGCATTCCTGAGTCTTTGAAACAAAAATACACTCGTGAGTGACAAATGCATTCAGATTCCTTATCCACCCTGGTCAACTTCACTCATGTAAAGAGTCACATACAGGTACAACCTTGACAACAATCACATGGGGATCTATACAGCTACACGGTCCTCCCTTACAAGTAAATTCAGGATCACACCTAAAATTTCTGAATGGTGTTGTAGAAGATCAAAGGTTATGATTAAATAAAACAACATTGGACCATGGAATACAGAATATTGTTAGGTAGCAGTAGCCTTCCGCATTGTGACTGGAGAAAATTGTTCACATTACTTTCACATTTCTTATTGCATATCTGACAATAAAAAGAATTAAGTTTCAGTGAGTATATATTGTGGCTGATATTACCAATGCTGGTACCTGCATATGAAGCATAGTAATTGATGTATATGACGCAATAAAAGCAAGAGAGAGACATTAATATCAATCCAATAACTATTATCATGTTACGCAAGCGTGTCATTTTCACTCAGTAACTTCAGAATCTAGGAGTAGATCCTAAGTATGTTGTTACAGAAAGTGAATTTTACTTTAGGAAAGATATGTTAATAATTGGGACACCTCACCTCCCCCCCACTACCCACAGTTGTTCCAGTTTTTGTCTGTACCACAGAGCATTTCAGTTAGCAGAGTTCTGCTAAGAGCTAGAAGTGGACATAAGCATTATCTGCCAGTCACTGCTTGAAAGGATGTGATTGATCCTGCAATATCAACTTAGTAGATACTTCGTAAGACACACTTAAAGCAAACTTTATGCAAGTACCTCTACAGATGAGATGCATGAGTGCCTTAAGACACAAGAGATATCACATTTATTATTTGTTTGGTTCTTGATTAGTACACTACAAAAGGACAGTTCCAGAACAATTAACAGTCTAAAAATAAAACGCCACTATGTGGGCAAAGAGATTAGAGAGGGAAAAAAAACAAACCAAACCAGGAATAGAGCATACCAGTCAGCATAAATATCAGAGGCCCAGCCACCTCCACGAGCCAGTCATAGTTAAAAGCACACTCAGACATGTGAACTTAAACTTTTTTTGAAATCCGTGGATCTAATATGTCCTTTAGATAAATCCTCAGGAACCAAGGATGTTCTTCAACACAATTCATACGGTCTCCCAAATGCATTTGTTAATGAACCAAACAATATAAATTAGTTCTAGCAAAAATTGGTACAGAATTAATGAGCTGAACACTGCCACAGAAGAAAAGAGATCCCTGAAACAGTGCTGGTTTCATGCTTTTTACTCATTCTATGAGCGGAGATAAAGTTCAAATGGTATATAGGATAGGCCATAGGGAAGAAACTAGGGGCCACAAAGTACTACTACAGACTAACACAGACTACACCAGTTAACAGGAGAAGGATACACTCTGCATAACAACACCACTTTTTACTGAAAAGAATGGAGAAGTTAAAGGCCATAATAACAAGACCTCTAACAAGGGCTCTTGAATATTTCACCTGGTATGTTGTTGCAACAATCTGCTTGTAGCTGTTCCATCCATTTTACAGTTGGTGAATGGTTATTAGTGTAATTATTATTAATGCATAAATACTCATATGTTACCTGGTCCTGACATATCAAAAATATCCCTTCAATTTCCTAAAGGAAATGATACCAGAAAGCCATATGCAGTAAGTCCACCAGACATGCTGGAAATAAACAATTAGCCACAGAGAGCACGGAAAATTCCACCTCGTTCCTCTAAATATCAATAATATTACTTAATAGGAAGCACTGAGTCACTGAAATTTATTTCACATCCAGAGAATGAATCTGTGGTAAACAGGCAGGTCATCTGTTTATGTAGCCAGACACTTCAGCGGGGGGGGGGGGGGGGGGGGGGGGGAAGTGTCCTTTAGAACTTGTGTGGTGAGGGTGAGAAGGTCAGTGTGTTCACAGTACCCAACCTGCTTTTTCCAAAATTCATTATGAAAGAGAAAAAGAGAGTACTCCACTTCTGAGTGGCCTCAAAAAAAAGCCCTACTTAAAAAAAAGCCTCTAAATTCAGGCTAATTTTTTTTCCTGAAAGAACTGTATTCACAGCTTTACAATGGCCCTTACAGTTACTAAGAATGAATGGGATAACACTGAGGCAGCCTGGCCCCTAAACTGAAAATGAATTAGAGGATGAGACACATGAATATTTCCGTCTTAAGTATAACCAAAGTAAATGACAACATTCAAAACCAAGAACACTAACAGATCTATTCAGCATAGATGTCAAGTCCTGAAAACAAGTTATAATTTAAAAGATAAACATGATCACAAAGAATTGATTCCAGCAAACAGATAACTAAGATGCAGCACATATATCCTAACCGCATAATCAACCATATATGTGCAGGTCCACATGAATCCAATAGGCAGAATCAAGACCGATAGAGCAGCATGCTTCAGTCACAAAAAAAGTAATTTTTTAGCTTTTCTATACAGTTATCTTCAGGTATGTATAACATCTAAAAACATTCTGAATAGCATTTATTGGTGGTTAATGATTTTGCTGTACAACATCTCATGCTGGTGTATCTCATGTAGCCCCTCTATTCCGTGTGGTAATTTGCAGGAAGGGGGATGCTTTGTATCTACTGAGAAAAGGAACAGGGAGATGGGTATGCAACATGAATAGTTATTTTGCATAAATGGGGCGCATAAAGCTAACACATTTTCTTCATAGATTTTGCTGTAATTTAGGTGGGAAGGGCACACTAGCCCCTTCCTCTCTCCTTCCATTCACGTCTTTCTAGACAACAAATGGTGTCATATTTACCAGTGACATGGGAGAATGCCTTGGAGACGGCCTAAAGGGTTTCAATGACCGTGAACGGGCCTCCATTTCCACACAGAAATGGTAAAATGTCGGAGTTACGGGCACAGCAGTAATTTAGAGAAATTTAGTATGGGGAAAGGTACAATCAAACCATTCCCCATGTCAAGATGTGTATTTGTCAGAAAATATTACCACGGATAAGCCAAGGTTTCTAGGGGGACAGAGATGGTGCTACAATACAAAGTGTTCTAGAAGGGAGGGATGATTAATATTTGACCAATCCAGGATTAAAAAAAAAAACCAAACAAGAATTTGGGCTGGTTTAGCAAGACAAGACCCAAATATTTTCTTCCCACTTGTTGACAATGGCAGGAGGCTAACTAACTCTTTGAGGAAGAAAAACAAGGCAAAACCTTTCATCTTTGTTTGGGAGAAAACTTCTGCTAAGCTTAACACCAGCGAGAGAGCTTTCAAGTTCAACTCAGCTTTGTCAGTGACACTTGCAGCATGTGCAGCAATAACTTCTAGAAAAGCATTTCACTGTGCACTTTATACTACTATGTTATAGTCACAGTTTGCCAGCCACTCTAACCAAAACAAGTAATGCTGTTGGCACAGTAATGTTTTTAAGAAAGTAACCGGAGTTACACAAAATCTAGCAGGAAGAAAAAATGGGTATTCTTCTCCTAGTTACAGAATAACAACAACTACCATAACAAAGTCTAGAGCATTGCATCCTGCATTCTTTCTGCCTTTCAGCCTTTCTTCCTTTATTTGGGTATTAAATTTCAAACTCTCCTTTAAGAGCAAAGTCTTGTGTCACAGAAATAAAAAATCCAAAACCAAGAACAACAAAGAAACCAAAACCAAAAAGAAAGAAACAAACAAAACCCCAAACAAGGTAATCAAAACCTTTCCCATTCTGACACAGACTGAAAATGATGTCTCCTGAGCCTGTCGCCCCCACCCTTCCAAACAGCCAACAGCAGTTTGCAAAGACATCTGCAACTAGCTTTTCTGACCATAGGACTAGTGCAGAGGTGCATCGGCATTTTTACAAAACTTTGATTACCTTCTACCATAAACAAAATGAAATAAATTTTTGATTGTGCAACTGAGTTAATTCGCACTGTCAGTGCTCTATCATTTCTTCCCTTCTCTAACTAAGGCTTGGAGAGTCTCATATTCCTTACAATATGCTCCAAATCTCCCATTTCTACAGTAGCTATTCTTCCTCATCAAGAGGAAGGAATCTTGATTTGCATATCCAATAAACAGCACACTTACAGCTTCGTGAGTTGGCCCTACCAAAAGGCAGAATGTGTTCTCCCCAAATTAAACCACCCGCCACCACCCCCTTCTATCTACAAGCACATTCATTCCCCAGTTGCCAACAATAACATCACTTTGTGCTAAATTCTGAACTCTCCCCCTGCATGGCTGGAAAGTGATCCTATGTGTCCAATGAAAAGATATAGGATACAGCAAACTTGGTTTTGTTTTGGTTTTCTCCTCCTCTCTTATTGAGACTGGTGCAAGAAACTTCATAAATCTCACCTGGACAGCACAGGACCCTCATGCTGCCATGAATTTTTTTTCTCTGTGCCCAGAGGAGCTTCTTCAGATTTACTTCCAAGTTTTCCATGATATTTAACCAAAATTCCAATTTACTTAAAAAATAAAATGACAGTTATACCCTCAAATAATTTTCTTAGTTTTATAATACTTGCTAAATGAGTTTAATATGATGAGTTTAGATCAAATACACCTGGATATAAGCAAAACATGATCATTTATTAACATTCAGATTAAGATTATTACAGAAAAACAAGAGCTGGATCTCATTTATTTCCGGGTAAATCTGTTCGTGAAGAAGTCAGAATAATTCCACAGAACAAACCTGGGGAACAAAGAAATTTATGTACCCCGGTTATAATTTTCCCTGCTACAGAGAAAACTGCTCCTATTCATCTATGAACACCTCTGCTACACAGCTACTAAAGACTAAATATACAGCCAGACCCCTCTCACCTTCCCACATATTTTTCTTCTGTTTAGACTACAAACAGGGTTTTAGATATTTATCTCATAAGAATTAATACATCTCCACTATGAATCCAGCTCCTGTACTACAATGTAAGTTACTCAAGTGCTCCATAATCAAAACGTAAGTATAAATTGCAGGTGATTAATTCAAGGTGCAGAACTGGAGAATGGACTACAAAATCCTTCCACAGATTTCAAAATTATAGCCTTTCAGATCCACCCTGCTATACAGTCAGTCACATTGCAGAGTTCAGATTTAGATTTATTATGTGCTTGTGCACACCCAAGAGACTTACTCATCAGCTTTTCCTTATAAAAGCCTTGCAGTCCCAAATTAATTTAGATGCAGAGAGGACAGATTTTTCAGCAAGAAATTTGCCTTTTTCTGATCCATCAATCCGAGGCTCTGTCTGTTCAGAAAAGGCTTCCTATTCAAAAAAACACTTAAAACATCACATAGTTTTCTCAACTATCATATCTATATGTCAAATGGTGGAAGCCATGCTAGAGCACAGATAGGAAGATTTTATACTCATCATCTTTATTCGGAAATCCTCTCTTCCATGCCAGGGATTAGTCCCTTTCTTCTCTCCCAAATTATATATGGTGATTTATTAAAAGTTTATACAGAAGCGAGCAAAAAAACCAGATCACGTACAATACATGAAATTAACTCTGTTATTTTAAAAGGGGGGTTGGGTTTTTTTAAATAGCAAGAATAGTGATCTCTGTATTTCAAAGCCATTAAGAATTCCATTAAGACTGTGGACTTTCTGCTGAACAAAAATAACCAGATTTTAACCAGTATTGGGTCAAGCCCAGAATTCTTGGTTGTTTAGTTGCCTCTTTGCAGAGGCAATGAATTGCAGGATTTAACCTGAGGTCCTGGTGCCTAGACCTCATCATTCATCTAAGTTTACATCTGAAATTTGTGGAAAACTGTTCCTTAAGACAGAAGTGGTAGTCCTGATGCATTATTACTAGCCTGATCCATTAGGCCTTGGGTAGTGAATATGGCATATGCTGTCAGATACCTTGGCACTGAGCCTTTCTGAGGGAGAACACATCAGACACCCAACAGCTCATCTGTCTGGTCTACAGCTCAACTACACTGCAGCAGTAGTTTCTGCAAGTGTTTCTCCCTCTCTTCCCAGGGATATTACCAAGCCATCTGCCTGTGTCCCTTCTGGAAAACCACTGAAAACATCTACACTGCCCCAGTGATGCACCCTTTGCGTGCAGCACGACCCTTCCTGCCCCATGAAGGGAAAACATGACAGTTGTTACAAGACTTTCTACAACAAAAGACTGGGAGATGGTCTGAATATTAAATAGTGTCTTAAGCTAACTGAAACTAGTAAATTTTGCATTGAGTTCAGTAGAGTTGAAAAAAAATGTACAGTTTGTCTAAAAAGGAAAAAAAGGTAAAACACCTCGTAAACTTATTTCTTTCTTTCATGAAGGTGATTTTCATGTGCAAGTGGTGAGCTTCCAAACTTGAAAGTTTATAACCATTAACAAAATGACAACATAGAGGAAAAAAATAAACCAAAACAAAGCTCCACAGCATTAAAATCCTGGTAGTTTACTATTGCCACATGTAAAATAAACAGTAAATTTAATAAAATGGCTTAATAAAGTGCTGGCTTTGGAAGATCCCTCTAACTTGCTTTCTACAAGCTGAAGACAGTGCCATTCTACATTTACAGAACACAGATTAGTTTTCTTTTAATTCTCAGTCTTGGTTTATGTTACAGAAAATAAATCTGGAAGGAGAGAACATTTTTCATATCCTTCAGTGTATTTGTTTTGACATGCATTTAGTTCTCCCTTCCCCACCACTGTCCACAAAAATACAGGCTTGCATTGTCCTGCACAGCCTTTTAGATTTTTTCACTCCTTAGATGTTTCATAGGTTTATTTTTAACTTGTTTTAACATCATACTGATGTACTGAAGCTCCTTCATCATTACATGGTTTTCTTGCGAAAGCTGCAGTGTGAACATTCTAAATGTGACCACATGCAGACATTGTAGCATAAGTAGCTTGTGGCAACTTCAGCTACTGTATACAAGATATTTCAGAGTCTTTCTAGCAGAGTGCATGCACTTTGCCTCCAGCTTCCAGACAACCTATCATATAGCACTCAAGGCAGCCAGGGCTTTTATGGGAAACACATGGTAAGCGAAAGTCACGACCTACTTAGTAACTAGAATGAAAAGAAACTTTGAAAACAGAGGGCCCAGCTCCTTTTTCGTTCCCCCCGAGAAGCAGAAGTCATGCCATTGAAGTCAGTGGAACTACAGCACTGAAATCCTACTGTGAACCCCACAGTTAAGACTGCTGCGCAGCCTTGGTAGCGATAGCTGAATAAGGAAAACGCATATTTTGATTCAGCGAGCATTTACGCGAACAGACCCATCACAACTGTCCCATCTGCAAGACAGACAATATTTGTCCCCCTTTAACAGATCCAAGCCACAGAGGTTTTGGGTGATTCAGAGAGATGTTATAAAACCATATCTGCACTAAGGCTTTATCCTCCAGCATTCAAAGGTATCATACCTCCAGCACCACTGCTCTCTCCCACATTTACCTGTTACCGCCCATTCCCAGGATTCTGGTTCAAGAACTAGTAGTGGGCACTGGCAGCTGTAACAGAGAGAACTAAAGGCTGATTTACTCCAGGGAACTCACTGGACAGCCAGTCCCAGGGTAGGGGAACACAGAAGCAACATTTGAAGTACTCTCTCTCCAACTGCAGCCATCTTGACCTAGCCGTTAAGATTTTTTCCTAAAATATGTAAGTTGTAAGCCTTTCAGGTGTAAGTCAGCTTTCAAATCATCAAGCAGGCAACATCATCTTGCAAGCAATAAGAGTCAACTTTTAGTTTGAATATTAAATTAAACACCCACTGAATATAGTTTGGTTCCCAAATTCTAGGTTGCTGTACCTCCTTACAGAGAAGGTGCTCGGTGTTTTACAAGCTTTTGCACAGATAACTACTTCAGAAATATTGGAAGAATGTACTTTGTAATTAGTAGCTTAGCGCAGATGACAAGTTGTGGAATATGAAAAAAAATCTAAACTTAATTCTCTGCAATCCAGTACTAGGTGTTGATGAAATCATAAGATGGGGGATCTCAAAAGCAGAGGAAGAGAAGGGAACACAGACAAGTGTAACTCCTCCAAGCCCAGTCAGAAAAGAGCTCCATATTGGCACTGGCAGAATTCCTCCCTCCATACCACATCCTGTGCTACTAACTGCTTGTGAAAAACACAAACAAAAAACCCCACAATGTGTATTACTGGAAAAGGTCAAAAACTGCACGTGACCATTCTAGGGGAGCAGGAAGCTTTTCACTTCCCCTTCTTTGGGGAGAGAAGAATGTAGACTCCCACCAAAACCGCCAACTTCCCACACACAGAAAAGAAAAATCTCTTCCAAACACCAGACTGATTTTAGCATAGCAAAGCTTACTCAAGGTAATGCTTTGCAGAAGTGAAAAAAAGAAAGGTTACAAAAGGGCACAAGTAGCACAACCAATTTGAAAATGCCTGAAGCTTAAAACAGATTTATTCTCCTTCCCATCTTTATTCCCTCTATGTAGGCTACTCATTGAAGATTTGCATTTGAAAAGGACTTGCTCATCCTCCCCAGGGGATCAAAGCAGAAGGAAATCTTACTGCTGACTTTAGAACTTCATTAGTTCCCACAGCAACAGACCCATCACACACACACCCCCCTGTCAGCTCCGGGAACAGCCTTGCAAGCAACCCAGACCTTGTTAGTAGCAACTGCACATTTCAGAGAAAAGTGCACTTCACACAGAGCTGCAGCAGGAGATCGATTCCTCCAGAAAGTTTAGTACTTCACCATACCTCTCACCAACTGAAACAGTCTACATTACTTCACCGTTACGTACTGTAGTTGGAAATTCATCAGCATCGCTTTGCAAGCAACAGAGTTCCACATCTTATAGAATGAGACTCCCTAAATAAAAAAAAGTGCTTAACTGTATATTCCCTTTAAAAACTGCTTCTCAATAAGCATCATGATCCCATTATCTCTAGTCTCTGCAACTGTTGGCTTTCATGTTTCTTCTTCACCACATGTCCCTAAGACTCTAGATGCTTTGGTTGACATGCATAAACCAGGTGAAACTTATGATGACACATCTGAATATGAATTTATAGATGTATTTGCCCAAAGAGAAATGCTTATTTCTGTATGCAAAATCATGATATACCGCCTTGCCTTTTACCAGTGTTACAGAAAAAATTAAAATATTCCCACAAATAAGGCTTTGTGGTAAATAACATAAATGGCCTCAAGGGGGAAACAGCTTTGTCCCAGATAATCCACACAACTCACATTTGAGACAAGAAAGAAATGAACACAGAAGAAAAACAAACTTTCTTTGGTCTTAAATGTGCAGATTCTATTGATTAATAATATCCTTTGGAGTTGAATGTCTTGGGCAGCAAGCACATCTACTGAGTAGCAGTATAAAAATACTGGAGGTAGCACAAAAATATAAAAATATTTTTATAAAAAATATAAAAATACTGTCTAATGAGGCATTCCAAGCGCACAGGAGGAAGGAAGAAGGCATATCTACTCCAGTATAACTTCTCTAAAGAGAAGCACTGGCATTTTTTTTTCTGTAGGAAGTCACTGAATACTTGCTCCTCTGAGCAAAATGGTCTCTGAGGATGCTACATATGAAAGATTTCAAGGAAATGGTGAACAAAAACATTCAATGTCATTTCCTCTCCCACCCCACACATGCAAAGACTGACATTTCCAGTTGGAAACAGACTTCTTCATTTTGTGCTTATGGGTCATGTAGATTGTTCTGAAGACACATCAAGAGATACTTACACTGCCAACATAACCCAATTTGTTCCTTTAAAATCATTTCAATTGCTAGATGGTGGTGTGTTTGGGGAGGTGATCAGATCTACTCTGAGACAAAGCAATCCATGAAAAATAAAAAAATACAGACAGCATATTTGATTTATTATTATTTAGAAAAAGATACACTGTCCTACTTACTGATGCTGTATTGAGCTGACTACTACAGACAGCAAAAGATGGCAGACATTCATTTACTGAAGGAGCTCAGTCTGTGACACCAGCCCTGCCCAAGCAGTCCTGTATGGAATACTATCATAATTCAGATCAGCTCTGGACAAGCAAATTGAGAAAGGAATGAGGAAGACGACAATGACTTGCTGGGAGATGGAATGATACTAAAATTTTTATCCTAATGCCAACATATTTATTGAAGTATTTTGTCCTTCATGTGCAAAATGCATTGCTTCCACATTTCCCTCAAGCAACACTTCACTTTCATGTCCTGACTGAAAACAGGAAGACAAACACAGTGTTTTCCAGTAATTTCAAAAAATGAAAGAAGTCAGATAGCATGCGAGTTCTGCTCTTAGAGTCAAATGACTGTTTATTATCATAGTCATGACATACAGTACTGAGATACTCTTACTACCAGGCTAGCATGTTATCCACATCAGGCACCTCTGTATCCCAGTCTAAAACGCCGACATGCAGAACATGTAGAGACATACAGATTTTTACCAGAAAGAGCACTGGGCTAATTTTTATTAACAATGGAAAGAACAAAGTAACTTGTGATATAAAGCAAATCTATATCTCTTCAGCTCCTCCAAGCTCCTGGATGTGGTACAATTCACCAAAGCAGTGCATCTGGAAAAAATACCAATTTAATGGGATTTCTACCTGTATCGGATGTAGAAGAGTCACTGATTTTAAAGATATTTGTCTTCCAACTGATCCTTAGTCCAGATGTCATGCGCCTGAATACACTATACTTGAGACTACGACTCAGGTTATTTAAGACACACTGTCCTATATGGAACATTTGAGACTCATGAAAAGCAGTTTTCAGACTGCAATGTCTGCAAAAGCACCAAATTGTTTTAAAGCCTGCAGTTGCTTTTTTGTTATTCTACACAGAGTTTGAGGTCTCTGCATTAGCCATGCGTTGGGAGCCACTTGGATTAAATCATAGATCATCTCTTCCCCACCTCTCCACGGCTCTCTGAAACACAGTTCATTTCTAGCACTTAGTCATGGCTTTGCAGAGAGTGGGGAGGAAGAGAAGGGCAAGGGCGACAACTTGGAATAAGGGAGTCAGAGCAAAAACAGCTACTGGCTTCAGTACTGGTAGCTCTACAAAAGGATTTGCCAGTAATTTCTGTTTTCCTTTCAGAGTATTTTGGCCCTGTTTACTTCATAAAATGTGATCTAAGTGTACTGGGTGATGGAGCTTATGTTCTTCACTAAAGAGCTAAGAACAACTGAAAAGGGATGCTTCTTCAGTACAACAGTAAGCACAATTCTTCCTGTGGCAAGTATTTTTTTTTATCTTAAGTCATGTTAGGTCTGTTAACCTACTCACCTAGAAAGCATCTCAAGCGGTCTTCGATGGCTAATTATACTACTTTGCATTTTCCTCTCTTTTAACTGCTAACAGTAATGTAGTAACAGCTCCAGTCTTTTATTCTATGATGTCACTTGAAAAAAACACCACACACAGTAGCAACCTTACTCTCCAAAATTTAGAATAAACTAGTAGACCCACATACAGCACAGCTGAAACCATTTTAACATTTTTTCTCCAAAAGACTTTATAGGCCCCAAATCCAATTATGTGAAATATACCATTAGACTCTGTGAGGACAGGGGGGTGACAGCGGTCAAAGAGCTCTGGGAGTTATGTGCAGAATGGCTTCTCACCGTCCCTTCCCAAGCAAACAGATTCAGATGTAGCAGATGTAACTTCCACTACTGTCATTTAATATCCACAAGGAAATTCCGTTGCATTTCAAGTGTTCTCCACTGCCTTCCATTTTTTTTTTGCCAGTCTCATTCCCTTAGAAGTTTCATTGTCAGTCACTTTTGCTGGAGAGTGAAAGGTATAATTACCACAAGAGGACCTTCATCCCGTAATACCAGTAATGAAAGAGTCTAAGGTTCTGCCAAAATATTTAGTCTGCCCTTCCTTCTCAAGGAATCATTTTAATTATTTTCTTCCTGTCACAGACCCAAACTTCTGACCACAGACTGATTTGCTGCTCAGATGTTTATAGGGCTACATAATTTTATTGAACCTTCAAGAAAGAATTTATAGGCTCTGTGGAAACTAAAGCAGTTCAAATAAGACAGACCAATGACTAAAGCAGTGTAACACATATCTTGGTCTCCCTTCAGCAATTTTTGCTTACCCTCCTATGATATTCTCCCCAGACTGTGGGCATACCTCACCTATCAGTGAAAGACCTGTTTTTTAATGCCTAGCAAATGGAATTTTGCCAGCCCTTTATTGGCTTCTTTGCATCTCATATAGCCTGTACACGGTCCACTGGAAAAATGTAAGCTTCTGTATTCTATCAGCTTTGCTTGCATCTATCCTTTAAAACTATATATGATCAATAGTTTTCTTCATGTTTCTTTAATCCAAAGTTTTGCTATTTTTTCTACTATATTACACTTCAGAGAAATTTTATGGCAGCTGCAACCTTGTTTGGCAATTGGTTTGCAAGTCTGAAATCCAAAGTCACTTACCTTTAAAGAACCCTGCCTGAAAAAGATATTCATTTGCAAGAGATTTGCAAGATCTATTTTGATGACACAGATTTAAACATAACAAAGAGAATAACAGGACTGCCAAGAGCCTTACTGGCCAATATACTTAACCTTCTCTGAATATTCAGTTGAAGGCTATTATTTTTCCTTTTAGTCATTCTGTTGTTCTACCCTGTTTACCTCTGTATTTTGATCGAAACCTAGACGCGTCTTACAATATCTCCAGGGGCAATAGGAATTTTTCTTGCTGTTGGAGTGGGCCACCAGCATATCCATTTGGAAGTCTAGTCTGGTCCTACAGATTCAACTCTGAAGGCCTGGAGCATTAAATCTGTTCTCAGTTCTGCACAGAAGTTACTAGGGTTCAGATCAATGCTTAATTTTTTCTCATGGCTTATTTTTTTTTTAATGGATCAGACTATGCAATTCCTTACAAAACAGAAGGTTACGATGTACTTGGCACTTATACCAGTCAAGCTTAGTTCAGTTTCCAAGCTCTCTGCATTGCTTCATTGAAAATTTCAGTCATCGCTGTTATAATAACTAGTAGTTCTGAAATGAAGTGCTCCACAAACTGTCATCCCTCTTTCTGCTTAGGTTTCTTGTCATAACTGGTTTTTGGGGGCATGAACCATGACATGGTTTCATCTAGCAATCCTGAAAGTTGTTGTAATTTTTGGTTACACAAGAGTTCTATAATGTAGAATCATACAAGAATTAGTATTATTTCCATGTCTTGATTTGACAGCTCTGGAATTTTGTTTTCATGATGTTCTTTTTTCACTCACTGAGCCCACTGAGATTTACAATACCCAAAATCCTAATAGTACAAAGGGAAAATTATTGCAAAGTGCAATCCTATAACAACATCTACCACTGTTGTGACAGTTCAATTCACGCTTTTTAAATTCTTTTAAAACTTTAAGAAGAAAAATATGTGACTGGTTGGTTCTTACATGCTGCTGCAATGATTTAGACAGCATGAAAATTTTTAAGACTGTTCCATTCCAAAGCCCACATATGCAGCATTTGACCAAAAACTGTCACTTGAAAAAGTTCTTATAAGCTTCTAAATAAGCCCTATGATGTATTTATATTTGGTTGTTACAGGTAACCTTGTTCTTTACTGGTCCTTCCAATAAATGGCAGAAGTATCATCCACCCCTGCCAATCTGAGGAAAATTCATTGTTACTCTGTGTAAGTGTGTAGATATGGATATATTCATACACACACTGTTATACTTTTCTACCAGTTTTGTATACTTTAACAAGACAAAAAAAACCCAAAGAATTAGCTTTTTTCCTTTTTTCTCTGTTGTCAGACTACTTTCCCCTTCAAAATTTTTTTTTTGTTCTCTCAATTAAAACAACTCAAAGCAGTCTTGATGAGCTATTTTAAGTATAACATGCTTCCCACATCACTATTAAAAAAAGCACACAGCAATTAAGTCTTTAGAGTCCAACATGAACTCTAAAAACATTCCCAGCTGTCCAAAACTTTGTTATTATTCTTAGCAACCAGATACTGGTTATTATTTTCCTCCCGTAACACAAAGCAGCAACACTAGTTAATATATAATGCCTCATAAAGTGATAACAAACCCCAATTCTCCAGTCTTTCATCACGTGCCCAGATCAAATAGTCAGGCAGCCTAGAAAGTCTGTAGACTCCGTAGAATCTTCTGTAGGACCAACAAAAACCCCAAAACCAAAATCCAACAAAACACTCCATTTGCTCAACTCCAGCAACCTTAAGGTGACTTGCTGTCCTCACTCTCAAAAAAGACACAACAAATACCATCTCCAAGGACAGTATATACCCACCACAGAACCCTCAGATTACTTTGCACAACTGAATTAAGATCACAAAATCATGAAGGATGTCTGAAACTACTTTCAAATTCCATCCCAAATTCCTAGGCTACAATGTGCTCTCCCCTCAGCCAGTATTAATGACTAGGGCCTCATTCTTTGTTTTCAGTGAGCAGTCTGTAAGCCACATCACCTCAACATGGAAAATGCATGAAATAAACATGTCTGATTTCAACTGAACAAAACCAGACCAACTGAGAAAGCTCCCTGGCAGAGAATCAAAGAGTAGCTTTGGAAAAAAAAAAATACACTGGGAGGGAAATTTCTAGCAGGTGCCTTCACTTACCAGCTACTCAAATTCTATCAGATCACCATGGCACACAGAGACAAAGAAAATAGATGACACCATTCCCTGTGCTTTTTAAACTCACATTGCTTCCCCATGAATACAATAATTTCAGTTTTTTTAATGCCTCTTAAAAGACATTAAAGGAAACCTATTTATTTGAGAAGGCCTAAGAAAACTGTGATTATGTCTTGAGAAGTATTGCAGTGGTTTTGGCTAGATGTACTAAGTCACAAATTATATATTTTACAGATGAAAAAAAAGTCTAATCTAACAAGCAGACTTCTCATTGATTTCAGAGATTCATACATTAGGAAGAACATTCTTCAACTTTGGTTTTTACTATTGGTAAGGATTTATTGAGTGAAGTAAAAGGTTTACCAAGTAGCAAAACTCACAATGAAGCATATGATTTCCACTATAGAAGAGAGGAAAATAAGCATAAAGGAATAGTGATTTTCTGCTAGGGAGTTTTTAGTCAGAACAGATTTTCTTTTACCCCAACTTTCCCTATTACTTCATTGTTTCTAAATTTTCCAGGTAAAAACAAAAAGTGGGGTCTAAAACTTTTCTAAGATCACATGCACAGTTCAATTAGCACCATGAGATTTCATCCAGAAAGTTCAATAAAACAAAGGAGGTTAAGCTCAGTAATGCAATATTTCTACAATGTAAAATTATTAGGCAAACTACATACAGGGACAACGTTGGCTCCCCACATTCAGCCTCCCCAGACAACAGTTCTGTCCCATCAGAAGAACCCTTTTCATCACCTTTTCAGGTGCAAGCACAGAACAGCACAGTCACATTGCCTCTCCTCCTTCCTTTAGGGAGTTTTTCCTCTTTACCACCTTAAAAACACAAACTATTGAAAAAATGCCAGGGAGAGCGTAGAGGTACAGAAACTCTGGAATGGAGAGAGGGGAAAGAGGTACCTGAGAAAATAAATATCATTAGAGGCAAACTTACTACTGTATCTAGGTCCAATCGGCATAATCAAGCTGCAGCCGGGGCTAACGTAACTTCGTCTTCTAATTAATAATGCCATCACTATATTCTCAATTGCCAACAATAAAATCCTGTTAACAAAAGACTGAAGGCAGAAACAGAAAAGCAGAATCTTAGACAATACAGCTGCATATAGAGTACACAGGTTTTGTGTGCATTTAATCTAACCTCATTCTTTAGATGTCTAGTGAAGAGCAATGCAACTTCCAAGGATCATTCCTGTTTGACTTGGTAAAAACAAAACACCTATCAGCTTTTCTTTAACATCATTGCCAATGGCATAAACAAAAATTTGCCTTTTGTACAGAAAAAGTTTTACAGTACTACCAAAATAATCATCTGTTAGCCCTCGCCTGCCCATAGGGTTTTTTTTAAAATTGTGTACATGCAAGCAGGGAAAAAGTGATCACAGTACAGCAAGGAAGACACCAAGTGGACTGAATACAAGCTAACACACCCCATTCAGCAGAAAGGGAAGTTTTAGAATACAGGAAAAACAAGGCAAAACTTTCACTTATTATATAATTATTACATAATGGTAAATGGAGACACAGCTTATACAGGAACAAAGAAATTGCTCTCTGTTAAAACAAGTTGCACCCAGTATGGGCATAGTCCTTCACAGTTTGTATGCTTTACCCCTAATGATTTTGACTGAAAGCTGAATTTGCATCAGAAGAACATGGTTTCACAAATCCAAAAGCGTATGACACTTTTTGTAAGCCAGAATGAGACATGTGCAAAAGCTAGGATTCCTGTCTCCCAGCCAAGCTCCACTACTCCAACTATTTACAGTATTGCCAACACCACACACACCAAAACAGAAAGTCACTCTCCTCCAGAGCATACCTGCCAAGTATAACCTAGATTTACCTTTCTTCTTACCTATGGCATTTTTATTACAAGTCTCGAGCTGTCTCTCCAACACTGACTCCCTTTTCCACCTTGCCTCCTAGGAAAAACACAAGCTGCCAGCACCACCAAATGCAAGTAAATAAATCAAACTTACGACTTTTCAACTGCAAACATTTTGATACTGCAACTCACCGCTCCTGCTAATCCAAGAAGCAACATAAAAGAGGAGACTGAGAGGAAAAGCCTTTCCCAGGTCTAGGCTGGAACAAACTACCTGCAGCCTAAAACAGCAGTAATCACCATTAACCTCTGGCACCTGAGCTTAGACAAAACAGTAAATGAAAAATTCTTTAGCCCTTCACATTTTTTTTAAACTGTGGTATTTTTCTACAGGATTTCTGGTTCCTAACCGTATGAGAAAATGAAGTTATTACAGCCTTAGGCAGATAAACCTTAAAAATGGCTCTCACATTTCCATTGGGAAGTTACACAACATAATGCTTCAAATTTTGTGAGGAATATGGTTCATCTATTAAATGCTAGATATTCTTTTAATTTCAGTTCATAGCAAAACCAAAAAGACTGTAGTGAGTGTTTTGTTATTTTAAAAATAATCACAGAACCTAAAACAAGAGATGTTCAGGCTAAGGAAACAGCTAAGGTGAGGCTATAGGTTAAGGTAAGGCTAAGGCTAGGTTCAGGCTGTGGTGATAACTCTTGTCAGAAAAATATATCACTAACATTCAGGATATTTTTCACATTAATTTGACATCATACATTCTAAAAGCAAATTTGATTCACTATTGCTTACTTAGGAGTAAATTACATCACTGATACCTTATCAATACCTTGTGTTACATTATAAATTATGTTATCATCATATAGTCACAAAGACTTTTTCTCTTTATTTTAAAATACAACAACAAAAGAACAAAAAATGATTGTATCTACTACAAGTGAAGAAGTAAGAGTATAATTAAAAGCAACAACAACAAATTAACACATGGCAGAAATTTTACCATGATATTTACAGACAAAAATATTCACTGGAAATCTTTACCAACTACTGTGGCTTAACAAGGAATGAATATAGGCAGTTCACAGAAGTGATTGCAACACACTCCCCTCAACAGAAGACCTACTCTGCAGAGAAACAAGTTCGAACATTTATTATTTGGAAAAGTCAGAACAAGGTATGGCAGCACCAGTTCCCAGGAAAGTTTTTAAAAGTGGCTTAATCTGGGAAACTAGATCATAGCTTTCAGATTGTCATCTGCATAGGCATGAAAAGGAGGGTTAGCATGCATGCAAGAAACCTTCCTTTTTTTCTACCTCTGGAGAAGAGGAATTGGCACAGCTGAACTCCTTCAGCTGTTATGAATACATGTAAAATGACCCCTGCACATCTAATCACTGAGAGTTCAACTCAGCATCTTTAGTATTGTGCAGCAAGTTTCTATGACTTACAGCAAAGAATAACTGCATTTTCTGGTTAAATATTAATCAACTGATATTTGCTACACTAATTTAGGAAGACTATAACCACTTACTGTTAAAATAAACATACAACCACCTCTTTCACTTGCTATCCAGTTGTGGAGACACTTGTGTACCCACGGTCCTTTGTAAGCACCAGCTTGAATACCAGCTGGGATACCTAATGAGATACAGACAAAGCTCATCATCTATTGATTAAACTCATTTTTATAACCCCTGAGTTCCTGTTTGCATACTATTAATGAGCATATTAGCTTCTGCAGCTCATGCTATCTGTAATATATTGGAGGTATTTGATAGAAGTGGAAATCTAGTTTGTGTCTTAAGTTCTAGACGGAGGCCTACCTGTCTAGATTTTTCTTTTTCTTCTCTGATTTTTCTGGTTGGTGAAATACTGAACAATGCTTTTAATCCTCTCTCTTTTTTTTTTTTTTAAAAAAAAAAAAAACAAACACTAACCACTGCCTCTGTGCCTACATTTGTAGAATGCAATGTATAAAGAGTAATTTTTAATCAGAGTTTCTAAAATCAAGTTAAAGCATATTAGTACTTTATATTATTTTAAGAAACATACAAAAATAAGCCCAGAAAAAGGTATTATTTGACAAAAATCTTTCTCCCATTTTTCACAGCTTTTCATTTCCTAAAAATTTGGCTCCTAGTGCTGTTTAAAAACCTGTGGTATTATACACTGACTCTCTTCAGTTAAGAACAACTGAATTTCACACATTATACACTACTGTGTCATAGTGAACCAAACTAGAATTAAAAAAAAATATAAAATTATTGCCCTGTTAAGTGTTTAGGAGTCTGTGTCTTTCCAATTTTCTTTCATGTAGTGGCACAGAAGGGATCAGCCATAAACCTGTGTTATTTCTTTCAAGTCACAGAACAGCAACCTAGTGAGTCAGTTTGTTCCACTTAGCAGCAGGATGAACACTGTTTTTGTAGCATGGTAAACATACCTGAAATATAAAGTTTGAAGTATGGATCGTGTCATGTAAAGAGTGAACATGAAGATAAATGAAACTATGAAAGAACTATGCAAGGAGGAGAAAATTAACTTTTCCTTTTCTGTAGGACTTCCTTGTTTTATCCAACCTGTGAGTGACTTTGCTGAGGGAAATTTTATCTGCATGTCATTGCCTATGGCTCCTATCCAGCAATCGTAGTAACACTGGGAGAGAGCATCTCAGCATGCCTGATTGAAGGAATTAGCATTACTGCATTATTATTCAATTGGGAAAGTCAGAATTAGAAAAACAGGCTCACAACTATAAAAATGTCACTCACATTGTTGCTTGGCAGCTGCACTCATTTACTTGATCTCACTGCTTTTTGGCAATAGGCTTCTTATGCTACAGCTTGCTTTTTTTTTTTTTTTTCCTTTTGGGACTTTCATGGCAGGCCAGTATTTTCCCTTGGCATGACAGTTTACTACAATCCATTATCCATTACCTTCCTGGCACGTGCAGACTTCAGAAAAACCTTGTCTGGGATTTGGCACT